>BDIU01000201.1:161931-464720 GCA_002118135.1 Trebouxia sp. TZW2008
ACGGGTTGATAGCCTTGGAAAGGCGCTCGTTGACACTTAGTGCACAACCCCTTTTGTTACATAGTTTGTGAGCATAACCAAAGGTGCCTCGTCCGTGACTGCATCCTCATAAGCCTGCATTGCTCACCACACTGCTCAATCTGTCTGTCTGACTTTCAGGTTGTGCAGAATTTTGCACCCACAGCAAAGCAACAGGCATGGTGACTCAACTGCAGATGAAGCCACAAGCATCATGTCATGTCATGTCATGTCATGATGGCTTGACCGTGGAGCGTTCATGGCCAAGCAACCGTCTGATATGGCTGGGCTCTTGCCACGGCATGTGCATGAGTCTACAGCTTGCATCAAGAGTATAGGATCCTGGCTTTGGCTAGCATGCAAGAGACTGACAGACTGACAGACTGAAACACCTGTTGCAATGCCAGCAGGACGCCATCAATGCGCTCTGGATCATGCAATAGCGCCTTCAAAGTCTTGCCTCGCAGCAAATTGAACTGCCACCTGCCTTTGATCTCAGCTGCTCCCAGCACCAGGCAGCTCAATCGTTGAAGATCAGATTGCTCACCAAATTTGCGAACAACAAGGTCTGTCAGGCTGCTGCTGCGGCCACTGCCACCCGCAGCATACTCAGCCTAGATTCCTAAATGTGCAGCTGCGGCGTTGACACCTTGCACAGCTACATAAATGACACCTCTAATGTCAGCCTCATCTGCAGCCGGCGCAACAGCTCTGCTGTCAATGCCAAAGGTTGGTAAACTGAATGCGAGCTTGGTGTCATCAAGGCTGTTCTCAAGCTGAAGGGCCTCTGTTGTGAATTCTGGCCAGCTCACAATGTCAGAAAATGTTCTTGGCCTTGCAGCATTTGTCTTGGACTTGCTTTGTCTTGGACTTTGATGTTGGGCAAACTCTGGCAAGGGGCTGCTGATGACCTGCCGTAGAGTGAGTTTGCCTGCATGCATGAACAGAGTGAGCAATTACTGTGTATTTCAGGCCTAATTCAGCCTATTGAGCAGCACAAAGGGTGGGACATTTACACAACGCAAGAGGTCAGCTTGTGTCGAGTGCACCCCAGACCAATGAGGGGCCTTTTGTACCTGACAAATTAGCAACCTGGACAAGCTTGCCAGTGATTTCAAGTATGCTGCCAAGCATGCTGCTGGCAAAGGTAGATCCTCGTTTGACAACTCTAATAACGCATCAATGTTCACACTGCTCAGCCCACATTACCTGGACACTGGGTATCTACAAGTGATTGAGACAGCAAGAAAAGCAGCAAGCAAAGACCTCTGTTGCACACAAATGCCATGAACTCTTGGCCATGCAATGTTGTGAGCGAATGCACACGAGCCAGCAAATGGCGCAATGAGTGCAAATAAGGTTGGCTTGACTATTCGAAAGCATAGTGCACAATGATGGCACCACAATCAAGGAGCAGCCTATGAAAGCAACCGTGAGCAGGTCTCAAAGAAAGGCATCAAGTTCTGACCTGGCACTTGGATTTGCAAAAGAATGCACAAAGTTGATGACAAGCGATACTTTTGATGAATGGCATACAAGCATGGAGAGAACAATGTCAACCACAAGAGAGTGGCTCAATCCTTGAGCAGAGCTAAAGTGATGATTTACAGTAGTAGGCTACCCTGAAGTGGCTCCACTTCAGCTAGTACAGCATTGGCATTCGCAACGCTCATGCCAGCGTCTGTCATGTGCTTCTCAGAAACCTTCAAGAGAGCCTTGCCGACTGCTCTGTTTGGGGCATACCCCAAGTCACGCAAGGCTTTCTTGACATGGTCCTTGCGCTCTTCAGGAAAATCGCCCTGGTCCACTAGCTCACTTACTGTAGTCATGCTAAAGCAAAGCACACAGAGACTCAGAACTTGCAAAAAAAATCATCTGAGTTTTAAAGGTGCACCAAGCGTAGACCCCATGTACCATGGCCAGAGCAACTGACTGGATTTACGAGCAGGCACGACAGTCCTGCGCATCACAGCCTCCCAATAACAGCAACTGTGCAGTGTCAAAGCAGTTTGTCACTCCTGCTCTAGAAAGCAAGCTTTGAACAGCGATCGTGCTCCGCGAGTGGCGATTATGCTTTTCAAAATGCGAGTGCAAAGCTTTTGCCGGCGCGTCGTCGTCAGTGCTTCTGTACCTCTGACTGGTGCCAACCCTCAGAGCCTTGCGGCCGCGCCAACGCAGAGCCTCACTGCTCGACCAGAGGCAACGCTTGTGTCCCGATTGGCAGCGCTTATGTCCCGACTGGGCTCAGCGAAAAGCAAGAGCTGCGCTGGTGGGTTGTCTGCCACCTGGTTGTGTGAGGACACAAGAAAAGGGCAGCTACAACATATGACTGTCACGCCGGCACCGCTTGCTGGTGGAATTGCTGCTGCTCGCCAAATTGGAGACGCTCAGGAAAGCAGGGGCACAAAAAGGTCGTTTACAGAGAGAAGAAGCAAAGTGTTGCTCGCACAGCTCGAGAAATAGACGCAGGCAGAAGTTGGGTACCAATTCGGCTCAGAACATAGCAGTTTTGCAGAAAATAAAATTTACAATAGGTTTACAACAGGAACACCGCCACATCACCGTAGCATCAGCGCCTGAATTTTGAGTGGTCTGCGTACAACCTCTGTAGCCAATGCGTACAGCTGTCACTAGCTCTGCATGCAGCAACTCGAATGTTTGAATTTGAATGAGTTTTGTGAGGGTCCCCGTGTTGTGTACAGGGGCAGCGCCGCAAGCGGCGCAAAAGCAAGGGTTGCGCGCATGTGTGACTCTGTTTCCATACTGTTTTGACGAGCTTTAGTCACCTGTGCCATTGTGGCACTCTCTCTTGAAACTCAGAACTCCGAATATCAATAATGAATATTCAGGGTTCTGTTTACTTTTTCTGGGGACACTGGGGCACTAATTTACGTTGACAGATGACTACCTGTCTTCAAACAGTTAAAAACCTACCATTTGAAGTTACAGTGATTTACTCATGCTCCCCCTGCTTATTGAGGAAAACCCCATGCCATAAGCATGACAAACCCTGCAAATGCTTTGTAATTGCAACTGGTCAGTGGTCAATGTTGCACATATATATATCTCATATGTACACAGTATCACCGGCCGTTACGTACAACTAACTGGGCCAGCTGGCACTAGGAAAGCGGTTTATGTAACCCTGACTAATCTACTACTTAGTAACCTGTTTATGAATCTGCTGACTGAATTCGGCTGAGAACCTCACAGTTTAGCAAGCTGTAGTCGTGATAGACACGCGTGCGTAATAGAATAGTCAACATCTCCCTTGAGCATGGAACGAAAAACTTTCAGTCTCATATGCCACTGCAACAAACTGCCCATGACTGATTGAGCTTCAGATCAGCTGAAATGCCAGGTCGGATGATTCAAGCCGGATCATCTATGGTTCATCCCGGATGATCCGCTTCTTGATAACCGATTCGTTAGAAGTCTAGCAGTCCTCAGTGAAGGCGCTGCAGGGGAAACATAGGTTGCAAATCGCCAATGGCGATCTCCGCTGTTTGCACATTCGTCTGTATGAGCTGCATTGGACAGTCACATCGTCACGCTATAGCTCTGTATTGACTGAGGCCCGGCAAGCGCTCCTGCACCTCAGGACTGTGACTTGACGAGATACACAAGATCAGAATTAGCAGCGGGGTCTCAAAATTCTCGTGCGATCATCGCATGCAGACTGCCGGAAGCGTCGTCTTTGCTTTGGGCTTCTGCACCTTCGCTACGCTGTTGTACGTGTACGCTGGTGCTCACAGCACAGTTGCTACGCAGCTTACGGTATGTGCTTTGCTTGTTCCGCTACGTTCTGCACAAAGTGGTTTAATGCTTCGCCTGTAATCAAGCTTGGCGCACGGCACAGTCTCTACAGGCTTATCGTATTGCAGAGCTGACCTGATGCAACTACAGGATTATGAGCCAGAACCTGTGACAGTGGTAGCTGAAGATCTCAAAGCTGGGGTGGAAGTGCTGGACAGCGACTTGACCTGGATGGGCGAGTACCAACGAGCTGATACCATGTTCAGCGAAGCATTGCTGCCACCCAACAGATCTGTCCTAATGTTCACAAGAGTCTTCAGGCAAGTTTTGGCTAGTTGCAGCACCAGACGCTCAATTGAGCGCTGTCAAGCACAGCATCATGCACAGAGCTTGTCATGAAGGTTGTCTTCTCCTTGTCAGCTGTACTGCGACCTGCCTGGGCTTGCTGTGCTGCTGATATCTATAACGAATGACGGCAATTGTAGTTGCCAGCTGGCTATGCAGACAAGAAAAAGGAGTTGTTTGACAGCCCGTTGCATCTGAATCAGCCACAACACGAACAAAATGTCACAGTGCAAATCACATGGCTTGCATACATACATATCTACATGCATAACAATGCATGCTAGTCAGGTTCAAAGATCCTGCTTGGTACGTGCAGTCACCAAGCAACTGTCTTTGGTTGAGGGACCTAGTCTGTACACATGCTGAACCACTTCAGATCACAAGGCTGGACTCAACAGCCAAGTGATTATGTTGTGTGCGCTGCAGGATCTTCGGCAATGGGCTTCTTCCTGTTCAGCAGAGCTTGATAGACATGCAGGCCAATGTGATTGCGCTTCACTGCAAGATCTTGAAGCTTGACTGTGTCGGCTATCTGATTCCTGGAGACGTGCCCAACATCCATCAAGTGCTACAGCAAGGTCTGTGCCCTTGCAGACATGTTGCATTTGTGCTTTGTGGTTTTGCTGCAGTCCCCTTTCAAAGTTTCTTCTGTCTTTGCAAGCTTGCAAACACAAACCAAACAACTCAAGCATGCCAAAGTTGCAACTGACCAAGAGATTCTGACAAACGCTCAAGTTGCACCAGCTCCTGCAGTTGCAGCTGCACAGCAGTGACCAATCCCTTGACTGTTTGCATCCGCTTCCAGAATCAGTGTGCATGCATGCAATACAGGCGCTGTGTCTTGCGGAACAATAGCTACCACAGGGAAGGAGGCATCCTGAGCGTCAACATAGGGTGTCTTTGTGTCAATCTCTTGCCACCTCATTTGTGATGGCATGCCACTGCTGTGCTGCTGCTCACAAGTTATAGCATGCAAAAACGACTGCAAATCCATTTGCTGAATGAAAACTCAACTAAAGTAAAGCGGACTGCAGATGCATATGGTGAATGGGAAGTCGGTCCAAAGTGGGCTGCTGTGTTCACTCACTCGCTCAACTGTGCCGACCTCTGCTTGGCTAACACAGTCTTTTAGCCATGTCATGACATCCTTTGCTTGGCTGACACATTGATTCAGCCAGCTCATGACATCCTCTGCTTGGCTAACACATTTGTTGAGCTGTGTCATGACATCCTGTGCTTGGCTAACACACTTGTTCAGCCGTGTCTCGACATCAAATTCATGCCTGTTGTTTCTATCTGCAGATCAAGCAGAACGCTGCCAGTCTATCTGCATGATCCAAATCTACTCAGACAACGAGCAACAACAGCTGTTTGAGTGTCCCGCTTGCGCCTCCATTCAGCAGCAGAAAGGCTTTGAGAGGTTTGATGTTGTGCATGCTGCGGTGGTCTGCAGCATCACAAGGGACTCGCATCTGCCTTTGGCTATGAGGCTCAAATGGAGTCCCACTACTAGCAAGGCGCAGCTGACAGCAAACGTAGTCACGGTATGATAACGTCACGAGCATATACGCATGCTGCATGCAGGGTGAAGTTTCACCGCCAGCAAGGCCCAGCTGACTGCAAACATAGTCACAGTATGATCATGGCATCAGCATTGAGCACATTGCTTGTTTTATGCACGCTTCATTTTGCTGTTTCAAGCAGTGAAGTCAAGCATATGCTGTTGCTGTTTGGTGCTTGCGTTCTGTGCAAAAGCTGTATCCAAAATGTGCAAAAGCTGATGCTACACAAGATTAATCATGCAAAGTCAGAGCATTCACTGAGAACTACACTCGACTGCTTTTGACTGCAATGGCTGCAGTGCAGTGCAAACTTGCACAGGACAATTCTTGGTGGTTTGGCTTCAAATGGACAAAGGCTAAGACATGCAGCTTCTGAGGTGTCATATGCACCTGTGGTATGCACAGATAAGACCCTGAAAGCTGACAGCAGCCATGTATCTTGACAGGGAGAGCTGCTGCAACTAGAACAGCATGTTGCCAATAACCCCGAGCTAGGTATCAGCTAGCAGCTGACAAGCGCTGTGTTATTCTGCAGGCAGAACTACTGCAACTAACATAGCGCATCATCCACTGACTTGAGCAAGGGACTAACTAGCAGCTCATGTTAGCTGTGTGATTCTGCAGGCGAAACTACTGCAACTAGAATAGCACGTTATCCAAAATCCTGAGCAAGGGATCACCTAGCAGCTGATGATAGCTGTGTGATTTTGCAGGGAGAATTGCCACAACTAGAACAGCACGTCATCCACAATCCTGAGCTGGCGCGACACATTCCGCACTGGCAACCCTACAAGGCACTGTCCATAACCCTTGAGGTAGGTCAGAGCCTTTTGCAATAGCAAGCGCACACGCTGCATCCACGAGTCTCATGTCAGACTGCTCAGTAGACAAAGAACAAGTCAATTTGCGGCTTTTCCAGATGCCTCTAGGAGCAAGAGTCTTGGTCAACTTGTACACACAGCATGTTGCTTGATACATTTTGCAACTTTGGGCTTGTCTGTGCAAGACAGCTCATGTTGTGTATGGCCGAAAAGGACCATTTGCCGTTATGCTTGACTGACTTGCCTGCTCAGTATTCTACCAAAATGAAGAGTCAGACCTTACTCCTGCACATGCCTGCAGAGATCACATGCCTGCAGAAATCACACACAGAAATGCAGCAAGGTGTCCTTTTGTCAACTTGCACCTTTTGAGATTACCCAAAACCTGTGCTTGATAAGCATTGGGCACACTGACAGACTGTTGTCAACGTCATGTTTATGCTGGTCCAGATCATGAGCACAAAACTTTGTTGCAGATGCAAGGGCCAAATGTTGCGCCTTTCACTTTGGGCAAGCAGAATCTGCTGTTGCACATTGTCAGGCAGCTGGAGAAGAACTATTATGTAGATGGGCAGACCTTCCGCCTTGGCCCATGCAATCATGACAATACCCTTCAGCGAGCAAATGCAACAGTCATCATTGTGCGGAGCACTCACTCTGGCAATGTTGGCTTGGAAAAGGTGGGCGTGCAATATCACAAGCACTGGTAATCATCATCAGTGTCTCATGCTATGAGCTGCAGACAGTCATGAGCATGCAATGCTGGGGATTGCAGACAGCCATCAGTGTGCAATACTTGATTGTGCAGTCCCAGATGAATTGTTCAGGAAAAGCGCTCAAAGTCTGCGTACCATGTTTTGCGCGACACTGATGCGTCAAAGGAATGCTAGCATTATAATGGGTACTGTTCTGCTGTGCGCACCTTTGATGCGCCTGCGATGGTCACATGGACTGTCCCAGGGAAATGCACATTGATTGACTTTTGATGCGCCTGCAATGGTCACATGGGCTGTGCCAGGGAAATGCATGTGATTGACTCTTTGCTGTAAACGTCAAGCGCCTGTCTTCATCAAACTGTTTACCTGCTGCGTGAACCAACTTTCAGGTAGTGAAGTCTTTCTGGCAGCAGATGCAAGACAGCTTCAATGCTTCCCGTGTCACAGCTTGAATACATTGCAACATTGCAGGTTTTGAAGTCCTTCAGACAGCAGATCCAAGACAGCTTCAATGATGCTGGGCTGCAAGTCACGCATCTGCACGTCAGTGCGCCAACAACAGCCGCCAATGTGACAGTTCCAGATCAGATTCTGGCCATGATTGGACCTCCCTCATTTTGGCAGCAACACAGGTCAGCTTTGCATTGGGTTGTTCGCATTCCCAACATGCTAGAAGGCAGCAGCTTCTGCAAGGAAGGAATGTGCAGTGCAATGCCACTGTAGATTTTGTCTGTTGGGCGTGTACTGCACCCTGCTTTGCACTAAGTAATACGGTACAACTCAGCTGTCAGGAGCTGCAGTTTTGTACCAAACAGAGCACTTTCTGCTGTCAAGCTTGCTGTGGTGTGTTTGCAGTCGCTTTAACCATCGGCACTAGGCGCCTCTGCATACTCAACGCACTTGAGAACGTGAGAGCTAATTTGCTTTGAACTTGCACAAGACTGGAGTTTGCATCAAAAGAGCAAAATCAGCTATTTTGGGGTGATTGCAAGAGCTTCTACCCTCAAGATCAATCATGCTATCAGCAACTGCATCTGACATATTAGCTGTAATAACAGGATCACCATGCAACAATATTTTTGCGCAGGGTAAAAGTATGGCATGCTGCAGCAGCAACCTTGGCAATGTGCGCCCTCTATATCCTGGTCAAGATGGTTGCAGCGCTGCTGTACAAAGCAAACGCCCAGATGCTGGACAGCAAATCTAGGTTTGAGATAATGAGTTTGTGGCAGGTGAGTTGTGCGCTGTGTGATTTGTGCTGCCATGTTGCTTGGCTGCGCTGTGCTGTGCTGCGCTGTGCTAGGCAATGCTGTACCATGCTGTGCTGTGCTGCACTGTGCTGTGCTAGGCCATGCTGTACCATGCTGTGCTGTGCTGTGCTGTGCTGCTTTTGAGGTCAAGCGTTGTGTTGTGCCGGGCCATGCTGTGCTGTGCTGTCCTGTGCTGTGCTGTGCTGTGCTGTGCTGTGCTGCGTGTCCTACCTGTTCACTTCATTTCGCCCTTGCTCATGTCATCCCACAACAACTAAGATCGGCCCTGCAGGCGCCATACAGTTCAAAGCGAAAGCGGTTTCTGGATGATTTGGGCAACAAGTATGCGCGCCTGCTGCAAATGAACCTGCACGCTGGCCTCAATGATGATTCAACTATCGACCTGCAAGTATGCCAGGATGCCACAGGCGAACCATGGGTGCTGGGACATGGTGCATGTGGCATAGTCTATAAGGTCTGCACTCTTTCTTTGCAAGCATCCGTGATGACTGATGATGATGATGATCCAATCTTTGCAGACCCCTGGTCCCGCTGCATCCTGTCCCATGGTGTTCTGTCCATTGGGCCCTGTCCAGCATTGCCCCAATGATGATCCTTGATGATAATGTTTAAGATGCTGATCATGGTTTTCCCCTTTAAAAACCTCACGTCCACAGTCCCTGACTCTGTTTGGGTGAGCAGCATCTGCTTTGATGCTGCTTGCTTTGAGCAGGCTTGACGCTTGCTGCATTTGTGTGATAGCTGCGATGGGCGAATCAGATAGACTGCTTGGGCACAACAAGGGATGCTGTGCTTGGGGTGCAGGCAAAGCGTGATGGTGTGCAAGATGTGGCCTTGAAGGTGTTGGCTGCCCCTATGACTGAGAGATGCCAATTGCAGGCTCTCAAAAAGGTATGCTTGACTCTTGTTTGCCTCAGGTCATGTTGTTTGGGCAAGTCAAGGGCTCAAACCCTCCAGGTTAACCTAGGAAGATCTGGAGGTATATTGTTTCGTCTGACGTTCAACACTTGAACATCAGACGTTCGTTTGAAGACGCTCAAAACCAGCCTGCCTGGCGAGAAAGGTTGTGTGCCACACACACCTAGCAATGTGAGTTAGAAAGTGTGGTGATTGCTGGTATCATTGAAATCAACCTCGCCCTTTCTTTGAGCATCCCTTGCTCAAAGCCTTTCTGGCAATACCTGCCTGGGCACAGTGACAAATTTTTCCTGTAGATCATTTCTGCAGCAAATCATTAGGACTGTTTTCCTCTTTGTCTGTGTATAATGCGCAACTAATTTGGCATAACATCAGTATGCAAAAACATCCACCATATTGACTTGAGTGGAAAGGTTGCACAGAAGCGCAACGTGCTGAGTCACATCTCTTGTCATTGCAGGAGATTTGTTTGCTACGTGCGCTGAGCTATGACCCAAACATAGTTCAGTTCTATGGGGCTTGCCTAGATCCAGAGTTTCCTTTGCTGGTTCTGGAGTACATGCAAGGCGGTGACTTGCGGGAGGCCATACAACAAGACTTCGACTCACAGCCGCCCAAAAAGTTTGGCTGGTATGGCAGGGGCGCCAAAATTGCCCTTGATGTTGCCAAGGGTCTGGTCTTCCTGCATGCAAACAAGGCAAGCTTTCATCTGCATTGGGGCAAAATCATACCCTACTGTTGATTGCATGGTCTACGTAGTGCCTTGCATGTGTTTGCTTCCTTGCAACTATCACCATGAACATGCCTTTGCAGATGGTTGTTGGCGAGTCTGCCATGCAACGTAAAACATGAGCGAATTGTGCCTGTAAGAGTCATTGCATGTACTTTGGTCATGGCAAGATATGTCTGTTTGGGCCAAAGCTGCAGGGCACTTGTTGGTGCATGCCCTAGATCGTCAGCAATGCTGTGGCCCTGTGCTCATGAAAAGGCACAGCCAAGGCAAGTAGACAGGCACAGCCAAGTGTGTCTACACTGATTGAAACCCTCTTTGCATTTCACTGATGCATTCCGTTGATGCCTGCAGGTTGTCCACAGTGACATCAAGTTTGGCAAGGTCCTGCTGAATGAGGATGCCAGCGTTGCTGAAATTCCAGCACCTGTGGGCACCTCGCGCCTCCTTGCATCTCATCAATGGCCGCAACAATGCATTCCATAAATGCATGCAGGTGGTTCATAGCGACATCAAGTCCGCCAATGTGCTGGATGAAGATGCCACTGTATTGTGAAAGATCAGCTTCATCAACACTTCCACCAACATATTCCTCAAGGCGTTCCGTCAATGCATGCAGGTAGTCCACAGTGACATCAAATCTGGCAAGGTTTTGCTGAAAGAAGATGCCAGCATTGCCAAGACTGCAGATGTGGGCACCTCGTGCATCCTTGCATTACATCAATGCCTCTAAAAATGTCCTGCATTTGTGCATGCAGGTGGTCTACAGCGACATCAAATTTGGCAATGTCCTGCTGAATAAGGATGGCAGCTCTGTTTTGATTGATCAAACCCATCCTTGCATGCAGGTGGTCACTAGCAAATCGGGCAATGAAAATGCAGCAGCCATGAAATGCCCTCTTGTCTCAACAAACTCATCAACGCATGCAGGTGGTTCACAGCGACATCAAGTCCGGCAACGTTTTGCTGAATGAGGATGCCAGCATCGCTAAGATTGCAGATGTGGGCACCTCGCGCCTCCTGGAGCAGACATGCACAACAGGCACCATGATGTGCACCTTCTCATATGCAGCGCCAGAACAGATGTTTGGCCTCAGGAAGGCCTGCGATGAAAAGGTACTTGCTGCTGCACCATAGCACAAGAAGATGCTCTCTGCTTGCCTTATGGCAACCGACATGTACGCCAGCCGTAGCCGTGCGCTGTTTGATTTCGTGATGACTGCCTGCTACTACAATCACAGCCATGTTAGTGTCAATGATTGTGGAACCAGAGTCACACACAATGAAGCACACTGCAAGACTGCAGCATCAGCTCAGTTGTCACTTAGCAATTGGAGTGCTAATGACAGCGCAAGTTGTAGCAGTAGCAATAATTGCAACAGGGTTTCTCGTGATGCCCAAACAGACTCCATTTGTGTGCCCGGTTCAGCTGGTTTGGCACTGTATATGCGACCTGCCTGCAATTCTTCTTTTTGTTGAACACTTAGCCAAAGCATGGCTTGCATCCTTATATACAAACAGCTGTCTTGCGCTCCTCTGAAGGTCACCGTGTGATATACTGTCTTTGTCAGACCTTGTGACTGTTGCAAAAAGTTTCTGTACCATATTTCTGCTCGCTAGCCTGATGGTTTTGTGCCACATACGCAGGTGGATGTGTACAGCTTTGGCGTGGTGCTGTGGGAAATTGTAAGTCTTCCTCGTCTTGTTTTTTGCTTTGCGCTGTGTGCTGAGCTGGCAGTGTTGAATTTTGTCATTGTTCTATGAAGCAAGCCTGGTGCTTCTGGAAAATGCAATCCGCGCTTGTGTCACGAACCAGATTTGCACATCAAGGCCCCACACATGCATTTGCAAGTTGTCTTTGGTGAAGTGCACAGCCTGTTAGGCAATCTCAAAGCAAGCTGCACAAATGCAAGCTGCTTGTGTTGGATCATCAACCACCACAATTTACACCTGCCGGTGGCTCTGCTCATGCATGTACCTCAGACTTGGAAGCATATGCATCAAGCTACGTTGCATGCATGTCACGCAGTTACATGAGTACATGCAGAGAACATCCTTGATGAAGCAGGTGTACAGACCAAATTGGAGGTATGTGTGAATGCATGACACAGCTACATGAGGGTGTGCAAGCAGCTATCTAGGGCTGCTTGTACAGAGCCTCCCAATACAGCACATAACGGCATAGACCTTTCTGTCTTGCGCTTTCAGGTAGCACAGGATACAGCACGAAGAGGTCAATTGAGAGAAGCAGAAGTGCCAGCTGAATGCCCACAGTCAATAGAAGATCTCATCACTGCTTGTCTCAGTCAATCGCCAGCAGATAGGCCAAGTGCCAAGGAAGTTTGTCACATCCTGGAGCAAGCTATGCAGATGCCACCTGATTTACTGACAAGCATCGACAGCAGCAAAACTGCACACAGCGTGTTCACTAGACCGGCATCAAGTCTGGCAGAAGTCAGTAGTAGTCATAGGCATTGAAAGAGGAGTTGAAGTTGTAGTTGAACATCAGGACTTTGGCAGTGGCAGCAGCAGCGGCAGCAGCAGCAGAACATCGAGGCAAGTGCCATCAATAAAAGTCAGGCTCAGGCCGCACAATAAAGCTGCAAGCTCTACAGCAAAAGTCATCGATGCAGAGAAGCAGCGTACTGTTCTGGCATCATCAGCGGCAACTAAAGTATGATTTGAGCTCGATAACGTTGATGACAGCTCCCGCCTCGACAGCAAGAAAAGCAGTAACACTTCTGCTGTGCCTGTTGTACACCACAATCCGTTTTTGTAGCTCAGCATCTTTCATTGCTTCATCTGCTGGAAAATTAGACACATGCTAGACATCTTATCCCAGGCAACCTCGATACACAGAGGCTCTCTTTGTAATGCCTAACGGCGCAGCCTTTTCTTTTGCTTTTTCTAGACATCTTGTTAGACCTGGATAGATCTACAGGCCATCAGCTGCCTGCAGATAGTCCCATTTCTGTTTGCTGCCTTTTTTGAGTGTACATTGAGACTTTCCATTTTTATCATTTGCGTTCCTGGCAATCATCTGCGCTGATCCATAATTTCATGATATGCTTGCTCTTGGTCATTGTGTTGTTTGGTCGTGACACCTGGGCAGGCAGCATGGGCTGCCTTGCGTTTGAATTTGGCAATGCTACGATTGCTCTATAGGGGTGCTTTTTATGCTAGTTGCTGTTCAGGCTTGACACATTCTGATCATCTTTGGGACATCATGACCCAAATAAGATGATCTTATCTGGTCTTGAGTTAACGAAATGAGTCCTGTATTGAAGTTTGACCTGTGTACAAGCCATTTGAAGGAAATATTGTTTCTGATGTAGCACTGATTACATCGATTGGCATATGATCAGGTCTACATCTACAGAAAAAGTATTTGTGTTGTCGGAAGGCAGCAACCAACATAGCGTATCTTGCAGTGGCCTTGTTTCTGGCTGGAAGTTCTTCTGTGATTGAAGTTGAGCTATGAAGTGTGCTGAACACGTCAGTTGTGAATGCTGCAATGGGCTTGTTTTGATTCAGCGCTCAAGGAATTGTGGCAGGCGCTACACAGCATGCAGCGTTGGCATGCATTTGCAGCTGAAATGCAAACCTCGGGCCTCAGGGTAACCCTGTTGGAGGTGGCACCACTTGTAGGGCTTTCTCAACTTTGGACGTTTGCGGCGATATAACGCTGGTGCATTCTGATCCTCTTGTTGAATACTTTTAATTTGCACATTGATATCGTCTTGCGGCCCCGGTGACAAGCCTAGGCATGGCTGCGCAGCTGTCATCATTGTCACGTCAAGTAGTGACAACAAACTGACTACCGTGATCTGGTGCTTGGCAGCCATCCTACCGCAATGCTGTTGCTCTTGATGAGATCATGAGTCTGGCACAGCTGATTTTGCCCGCTCACATTCATTTAAGCGAAGCAAGCAGTCTTCTCCTTCTTCAGGGCACAGCTTCAACCCCTGCAGCTTCTCGTTTTCACTGCAACTGCGCAGATCAGGGAACCTGGCAAACAATATAGAAGGCATCGTTGCAAGCTCCCAGAGGTAGTTGTGTCGCCTGCTCACGATGTGGCTGAGTTGCGGCGGCTGGCGGTCCCGAATGTGGGACCAATAGCCAGGCTGTGATCGTTCCCGAAATGTGAAGCTGCTCCAGTCTGTAGCTTGAACGACTATCGCATACGAGACTTTTGTCCGCTGTCGCTCATGCAGCGACTGTTGCCCCTATCGTGACAGAATGATTCAGAAGAGCAAACCAGCAAGATCTAAGACCACGGTCAAGTGAAGGAGGACGAGGAGCCCGTTGAGGACAACGAGACAGCGCTACAGGGTCAGTGCTCTTGTTTCCTTGTTTGTTGCTGCATCCATTTGCCAGCGCCCGTTTTCACTCATTCCCTGCCTGCTGTTGTGCGTGCTCGATTTCTCACCCTTGCCGTGCTGCTGCAGGGTTGGAAGATGAACGAGCGCCTTGAGCGGGTGCAGCGTCAGATCCAGGACATCAACGTCCAAGTCCTCCCACAACTCCTACGTCTGGAGCAGTGAAGTGCCTCGAGGCAGAGTGAAACGTCTACACTTGTACCATGCTGGTGTGGTTTCAGAGGAAGTTGGCGAGCGTTCAAGGCACGCTCAAAGCGCCAGGAAATGTACACAGATGATTCTGAATGACAGTTGCAGACAAGTCAGCGCAGTTGCTGCATCAAACGCAATGTAGTGTCCTCTGCAAGCTGCAACAGCCTGTTCTGTCGGTAGGGATCCTGGCATTGAGGGCTCTTTATTCCTCATACCTTATCGCATTCTCACTTATAGCGTGTACATGATTTATCTCCCAAACCCCCCAAGCTGCATACGCTTGTATGCCCAAACACTTGGCTTCGGCCATTTCATCCCTCTTTGCCAGGGTTCCGAGGGTGGGTTTGTGGGACAGAATGGGCTTCATGCTCTTTCCAACATCCAACTCACACTTTCTGGCTGCCATTTCATTCCTAGATTGTAGCAATAATTGCTTGTTGTGGCTAGCCTGTAGTAGACTGTGTGTCAACTACTGCATTTTCAGGCAACATGTGAGAAGACAGGTACACATTCTGTTGGTAGGGGTCTCAGTAATGGCTGTTTATCTCTTATACATATTCTATCCACCTGAAGTGGCCCTTGTTCACTTCACTCATACTCTATTATGCCTTTAGATATCTCCCGACCAGGCAAACACTACCATCTTGGCATGGCTTTTTGGCTATCCAAGTACCATTGCTGCAGACCCTGAGGGCTGGGTTAGTGGGACAGAGCATCATGTTGGACCACTGTAATGCTTAAGCAAATGCGCCAATCTTGTGTTTGATGCTGCCAGCACGCTCCATTGCATGCACATGCACTCTGATTTACATGCATATGCACTTCACGCTTACAGCAAGGAACAGCAGTGATTACACACCAAGACAATGCAGCAACAGCTGTTGGAAAATGCGCCAATCTTGTGTTTGATGTAGCCAACACTCTGCATTTATACATATGTGGTGCTAATCAGCGGGTTTTATGATCCAAAACGGTGGATCGTAACGGCTGTACAACGCTGTACAATGCGTGCATACGTATGAGATTTGATGCCTACAACAGGGTGCAGCAGTGCTTACACATCGAGACAACAGTGTCAGCCGTTCAATGCAGAGGCAGGCAATTGACCTTTCAGTCTTCAGTGAAGACTGTCTTTGAGCGTGACAGACCTGATGTGCAGTTCGACTCCCGTGTTTGGAAAGGTTGTATGTCCAGCGTACAAAACCGCTTTGCCGAGTTGGGTGGTACCCAGGACTGGTCATCGCTGAAAAGGCTTTTATACTGATCATATCGGATATGCGCATGCAACAACATGGCAATGTAGAGTAGAGCTCTGGAGCACCAACATTTCAAATGTTCAACTGGCTGCAGCAGCAGAAGTCACTTGGCAAGCTGCTGCTGGACGTAGCACTTTGAGTGACTGCTGCTTGATCAAGTGGCGTCGCACTTCTACTTGAAATAGCAGAGCTCGTTTGCACCCACCCTGAGCAAAATCATGCACTCAAATGGTGTGCTTGTGTATGCTTTACAGAGCTTGCAATTGCAGACAGGTCGTTGCACTATTACACATCTCCTGTATCGCTGATTGGCTAAATAAAGTGTACAAGGGTACCTGTTCCATATCTGGTCAGGTCAGAACAGCCTAGTTATGCTGACGTACATGCTTGCTCCTGTTCCTACGGGTTCCTGTAAGGACGCCTAACAGCACAAAGTTTTGTTCTCGTCTCTAATGTCTCCTGATCTGTCCATCTACCTAAATAATGTACAGAGTGCCAAAGCAGCTAGTCCCCTCGCTTTGCATGCAGCTCACGCAACAAAAATTCTGCTGATTGCGTTTCCCCAGGAATTCTTGGCCGCCTTCTGTCATCAACTTCACTGATGCCAGGCCGCCGCCTTCGCCCACTCTCAGGACCCTCCTCTAGACCTGATGGCGTTACAACATTGCAGATGTTGTTGAGGGGCCAACTGCTGTGCACCATTGCAGGAAACTCCTCGTAGCACTGTTTGGTTGTCTTGTACTGAAAGTGACCCTCCCTCTCCTGCTTTGCATGACCTGGCTGCTGCCTGCCAGCTGTAGCACTGTTCAAGTTGTCCTCTACAGCATCTTCTGGAAAGTGGCGAAGCCCTGCAGCGCGCAGACGCTGCTGATCTTGAGCTCATACTGGAGCAATCAGTGAGACTGTGCAACATTGGGAAGGTAGCCCAAGCTGACACAAGTAGCTAAAGTAACTTGCATGCGTGGTGACTGTGTGTGTACCTGTTCCAGGAGCATCCTCTCCAGGGTATACAGTGGGACTGTGCATCATCCGTTTTGGCACAGCACGAGCAGAAAGAGGTCTTTGAGGGGCTGAAGCTCTGCGTGCAAGGGATGCACCACGCAGAACGCCTGCTGAGTGCGTGACACCCAGGGTGTGAGACATCCCTCACAGCGCAGTTGTAAGCGATGACGCCTGGTGCTTGTCAACTAGCTGTACTTTGTAGACTGTGGTCGACAGCTGTGCGCAATCGTTTTGGAATGAAAAATGTCAAGGCTGTAGAGTAAGCGTACTAAGTCTGCGTGCAAGTCAGCGCGGGAAATCTCTGCAAACTCTCCGGAAGCTGGCTACATCTTCCGTAAGGAAGTTACCTTGATCTGCTCACGTGCGAGCTCGTGCCAGCTGACTCAGCCTACTCGAGTGACCCCAGCAACTTGGCTCCGAAGCCATCATTTGCAGACCCAGCTGACCTCCCATTTGCTTGCTCCACACGCTCAGGGTCGTCAGACGCAGCACTTTCAGCTGTGATAGTAATGCTGCACTGTCGGCGTGTCTCGTGGTCGCGCTGAGTGTCTTCGGACAATGATTATATCGGATTTGAGCAACGCATGGGGCTTGACAGCCGCTGAGGCTGTGGACTTTCTTAGGACAGGACATGTACGTGTAGTACCTTTGCAGCAGGTTTGCACAGATTATGTGTTCCCCGGGCCAGCAGCTTCAGTTGTGCACGGCCGCAGGTCACACCTTTGCAACTAGTCGACGCAGCCATAGAACGTATACAGGTAAACGTGCTTGCCTGTCACAGTCTCCTGTGTCCAATGCATGACACAGCAGCGTTGCTGTAGGCAACGGATCCAGACATCAATGCTACGCCAGTACGTTGCTTCGAGCAAGCGAGGCAGATCGCTGCTAAATGGCAAAACTCAGATAAAGCCAATATGCCAGGCTACCTGTACGGTGGGTCTAGCTGCAAATCAAAATTCCAAATGTCAGGAGCCAATCAATACAATCCTGGTCTACTCATTATCCTAAGATCACGCCCTTGCTGCAACTGCAGGTCTTCCCATTTTGGTCAAGGATCTGACAGCTGTCAAGGGTCTACTGTTCACACAGGTATGTCCATTGACAGTTGCGACTTTTGGTCTGTCTATTTGATGAAAGGGCCCATAAGCAGAGCTCGCAACAATTGTGCTGCTCTACTCATGGGCCCTTTCATCAAATAGACAGACCAAAAGTCGGTCAAGGCTAGCTGATATATAAAGTAGCTTTGCATGAGACATGCCACATAACACATGTTCAACATTGCATGTTCACGCTCTGCTTTGCACAAGACTTGCCATGCAGCTGATGCCCAATGC
This sequence comes from Trebouxia sp. TZW2008, assembly GCA_002118135.1. Classification (NCBI taxonomy): domain Eukaryota; kingdom Viridiplantae; phylum Chlorophyta; class Trebouxiophyceae; order Trebouxiales; family Trebouxiaceae; genus Trebouxia; species Trebouxia sp. TZW2008. The sequence goes on from BDIU01000201.1 coordinate 180,232, forward strand.
TCAAGTCTGCCTGTTCATGCTCTGTTCTGTGTTGCACATTAGTTGCATCTACAAGGATCATGCAGCACAGTTTGGTTGGTATGCTGCAGGGCAGTTGTATCTACAAGGATCATATAGCAGCAGCCAATGACCCTTTGGTTAATGTGCTGCAGGGCAGCCGCATCTACAAGGATCATGTAGCAGCAGCCAATGACCCTTTGGTTGATGTGCTGGAGGAGCATGGCGCCATTGTGCTGGGTAAAACCAATACACCTGAGTTTGGCGCTGGAGCAAACACCTTCAATGAGTTAGCCTGCTAACACCACTGTTCTCAGCTCGCTGCAGCTTCGAAGTTGTTGTGTTCAGCAGCAGCGTCCTTGCTGCTCTGCTGCACAATATGAGTCCTTATAGCATAGCGACAGCTGCCTCATACTATGATCTACCAGCAGGACCACATGGCGCTGTGCCTAGCCAATGCTACACCAACGCTGGACTTGTTGCATTCTGTGTCATTGTGCTTTCATCTTGCATGATGCGTGACTGCATCTTGCTGGCAATCAGGTGTAAAATACATCCTGACCTCAATCTGTTGCATGCTTGAGCATTCGGGTCGCATGGCTGATGCATTACACAAAGCAAACAAAAACCTGTCGCTCACAGCAACTTTTGCAGGCCTGGTTGCATGTTGCAGTAAGCATGACTGCTTGGCTTGTGATGCAGTGTGTTTGGCAAGACCCGCAATCCCTGGAACACCAAGCTGACAGCTGGCGGATCGTCTGGAGGAACTGCGGCTGCTTTAGCAGCTGGACAGGTGACAATCTGCCCTCGGCTGCTGTCAAGCAAACAAGCCTCCCCTCGACCCTTTGCTGTGCAGAAACCTCGCCCCCTTGCTGAATGTTCAATCAGCTTTGCTGCATGACAATAGGGCTGTGATGAATGCAGCATGAAAGGACGTCATGGCTGCAGGTTGCTTAGCGATCAACTCAAAAAGTGCAGGGATCATCTGAAGTTTTAAGGCTCAGTCCATGCCTTGGTCGTGTTCTAAAGTCTGGCAGACAAGAACAGCAGTGAAAAGCTGTCATGGCTGCAGGTTTGGCTGGCCACAGGCTCAGATTTGAGGGGTTCACTCAGCATCCCCGGCTGTTTGTGGGCCTATTGGTCCATCCGCTTTTAGAAATCATCAGGAGAAGCGTAAAGTCAAGCATTCACGGCCTGATTTCTGCAGAATTTCAAAGCAGCAACAGCAAAAATGCAACACTGAGCAAGAAAGTCTGTCATTGCTGTAGGTGTGGCTGGCCACAGGCACAGATCTGGGGGGTTCCCTCAGGATCCCCGCCTCTTTCTGTGGGGTTGTTGGGCTGCGCCCCTCTGTAGGGAGGGTACCCCAGGCATTCGCAGGGAAAGCCAGCAGCAGCCTGTCCGTGCATGCTGTGTCTGGCCCCATGGCCAGGAATGTGCCTGATTTGGCACTCTTCCTTGATGCCATGGCTCATCAGCACCCCAGGTGAGTACAGCATGTGACTGTCCTGCTTGATGCAACTGCTCTTGCGTGTCCTTGGGGCTTTTCTTCTCTATGCCACGTCGCATGAACACTCCATGTGAGTATAGCATATCTCTGAACCCATCCAGTACAGCATGTGAGTCAAATCCTCAAAGGCCTTATGTCCTCAATGATTTGCTTGTGACAATAGTGCCTGGCTTTGACGGGCTCGCATGTGGTGTCTGGACCTATTGCTAGGAATGTGCATGATTGGAGAGTTTGTTGTGATGCCATGGTTCACTAGCGCCACGAGTGAGTACAGCACACGACTGTTGTTTTTGATGCGCATGACACGCCCATTTGTCAAGGCATCAGTCCTTCTCTAATTGCTTGTGCTTGAACAGTGATTGTTGAAAACATTAGTTTGTCTTGCAGACATCACGGCTGCTCACTCACACACGTGTTCAGGTCACCTATTTACTCGTTCACACAGTCTTCATGTCCCTCAGTCACGCACTCTGCTGCAGTGATCCTCTGAGCAGACCAGCTCTCCAGATACCCTTCACAGAATCTGTCAAGCCAGAGCATACACCCAAGCTGAAGTCAGTGGCCTGGACACAAGATCTCGGCATTTGCCCAGTGCAGCCTGAAGGAGCTAGCATCTGCCAGGAAGCTGCTCAGTGGTTCTCACAGCTTGGAGCCAAAGTAGTGGACGCGTGTCCTGACATGCACGATGCTCAGCACATCTTTCAGGTATGTCACAGCATCATGAGCACTTTCAAGTACCCAGCTCTTGTCAAAAAGGTGCTCAGGCATGTTGCAACTTCTGATGTGTAAACTAAAGTAGCTAGCATCTGTCAGAAAGCTGCTCAATGGTTTGCACGACTTGGAGCCAAAGTAGTGGATGCCTGCTCTGGCATGGATGACGCTCAGCACATCTTTCAGTCATGATGCAACCTCTGCTGTGCCATCTGAAGTAGCCAGCATGAGCTAGCATCAGCCAAAGAGCAATGGTGCGCAATGGTGTACACAGCTTGGATCCAAAGTAGTGGACGCATGTCCTGACATGCATGATGCCCAGCACATCTTCCAGGCTTGTTTGAATGCCTGAGGTGCATACATAGCATGTTCGCCTGCTCAAAACATCATCTGTGCATGGTGGGACATCTAATGGCTTGCGTACTGTGCTGAGTGTGTCGCTGCATCAGCATGCTGGGTCCAGTCGCTTATGGTCCTACAGGGACATAGCATGTTGGAAGACTTCAGCGTAAGTCTCACTTCATTTTTTCAAGCTTGGCAAGTGGTACATCCATCTTGTGCATGGCGATTGTGCAGAGTTTGAGCTTTGCAAATGGTTGGCCAAGAATGTCAAGCCCATGTACAGATGGTAAGGGCAGACAAGATGGCTGAGAATGAGCAAGGGCACTTCCACATGCAAGAGCATCAGTGAAGCCTACTGAAGCCGGAATTGATTTGGCAACACGAGAAGGGCTCAGGGTGATCTTTAAATTGGTGTGTAGGTGCTGACGGCAGATAAGATGGCTGAAACTGCCCAAGGGCACTTCCACATGTAAGAGCCCCAGCACAGTCTGCTCAAGCGAGAGCTGACCTGGCAATACAAGATAAGCTTGGGGTGATCTTTAGATTGGTGTATAGGTGCTGAGGGCAGATAAGATGGCTGATAATGCTCAAGGGCACTTCCGCATGCAAGAGCCCCAGCGCAGTCTGCTGAAGCTAGAGCTGATTTGGCAGTATGACAAGGGCCTTCAGCAAACGCCCCAGCAGGTGTGCACTGCTACAACCCATGCTTTCTGGCGGATACTATGCATGGGATTTGTGCCAAACACAGCTAGCATCTGTGCTAACACGTGTAAATCCTGTTGTTGCAGGCCCCATCAGCACTGTCATCACGTGCAGGCAAAGTCATTTTGGCTTGCCCATTGCATGACACGTTATGCTGGTGAGCAGGGTCTGCAGTGCAGTTTTCAACACGCATATTCAAATGCATACGTGACTGCATGGGGGCAATTGGTTGCATAGCCTTTTCTAAATGTATTGGTGAGCATGCATCCATCAAGGCTGATGAAAGGTGCGTTGCATTTGACATGGGCGCACGTGAAAGCCTCAGATTGTCTATTTCTGGCTTGCTGATGTCTGCTTGCGGAGCCGCCAAGCAAAATGCTTCTTCACTGATTTTGGGAACAGTTGCACAGACACGGGACCCCTGAGCCCCACACAGGCACACAACCATATTCAGCATCCCAACCATGCAAAGCTGCACATGCAAGTCTGTAGTGTGATGGGCTGCTTGATGAAGGTGTTGCTGCTTCAGGTAGCTGAAGCCCAAAGCTTGCATCAGCAGTACGTGGAGCGAGTTCTGACCTTCATGACACAGCATGATCTGCTTTGTTGCCCATGTGTCATGGTTGCGCCTTTTGATGTGGACGTCAGGTATGCCCTTGCTGGCTTCTCCTGGTGTGATGAAGTAGAAGGCAGGCCTGTGCGTCAGCGGGGCAAATAATTAGTTGATTTGCATTGCATGGAGTTGCGGTGGCGCTGCTTCTGTTACATGTCAAGGAACTTTTCAGCTTGTGAACATAGTCAGCAAGCAGGCATATGCAGCAGTGCTCTCAGCAGCAGAATATGAAGCATTGCACTGTCAGCAATGTGTCCTGCAAGACCAGAATCCCAAAAGAGGAGCTGCCGACTAACAGACTGTTTTACCTGCTGAAGTCTGCCTGGTAGCAAAACAACTTGAGCAGTTTTACATGACTATGCAAAATGGGAGTCACTGGCTTGCATACATGCAGGTGGGTTGATCAGGTAGAGGGAACCAAGTTCGACAACTACGTTGACTGGCTGATGATGACGTATGCTTTCTCTTTGGTCGATTTGCCAGTGCTGTCACTTCCATGTGGCGTGACTGCCGATGGTCGGCCTGTGGGTTTACAAATCGTTGGCAAGCCTCAAGGAGAAGTTGCGCTGTTGGCTGCTGCTGCTGCCTTTGAGCGCGCACATTCTTTTGCCAACATGGTGCCGTTGCAACCAATTGTCAAACATGGCAGCTGATGTCTATACTGCTGCATGCTTGAAAGTACCCATTTCTTTGCATCATTCACTCCCGGGCTGTCAGAGGCTTCATTCTTTGTTTTCTTCTTGCATCAGTTACTGGACTGATCAATGCACGATCTGACTTGGCAAGGTGTGACTGACAGACCACAACGGTGCTGCAATCGCTGTAAATAGTTTTGCTCCAGTCGTGCAGATGTCATCAACTTGACATCGTGCCTCAGAATCCAGTCGTGCCTTGTGTTGCACAGCAGATTGCTATTGACATCGTTCCGCTAGTCCATCTTGCAGCCCTGCGGCCAAATTGAAAGTGTACAGCTGTTGTGTTGACTTGACATCATAGACGTTAAAAGGCTAGCAGTGAGGTCGCCCACGAATTCACCACTTGCTGTTGCCCAACGCGACATGTGTGACAGCATGGCGTTCGAGCGCAGTCAGTGGGCAGGCGTTGATGGGCCTGTGTTTGCAAACATCATGCGAGCGTTGTCGTTCGAGAGCAGCGTCGCCAGCGAGGTTGTCTGCAAAGCCTGGCGTGATCAGCTGCTCCACAGATCAAGTCCGGAAATGTACTGTTGCGGCGCAATCCTTACGGACTGTCCGGAACACATACGAAGTCTCGTATGTATCTACCGGCATTTGCAGCCCATAGAAATTCCAGACACGGCCACTGACAGCTTCGCTCTTGGTCGCTGGCTATCACGAAGAGCTGAAGGCATCGGGAAATTGGAAATCACCCTTGACAAAGATCAGAGCTTGCCATATTCACGCACCGCAGTAGATACGACACAATGCCTGCTCCGCATTCTCGACGGTCTGCAATTCAGCAAATCCCTGGCTCTACATGTTTATCTGCAAGGTAAAGTTCAAGCTTGCAGCAGCTTATCAGACAAGCTCTTGTGTTTCGCGGCTGTCTCAGCGCAAAGCAAAGCACAGCTACATTCAAAGCTGTGATGTGCTCCTGCAGATGCAGCAGGGCCATACCTGCACCGCCTGCAACAGCTGCGCTGCACAAATCTGTGCCTACCAGCAATGCAGACAGCTGAGCTGTGGACCAGCATTGCTGCATTTCCCCACTTGACATCACTGAGTACATATTCCATCCCTGCTGACCTACGCTTCACAGCAGGAGATTTTGCTCAGCTGGTGCACCTGTCCCTGGCAACCCAGGACGATCAAATACTGACAGCTGAAAACATTCAAGCCGTCTGCGACTTGACACACCTGACTTTGCTTGAGCTGTTGTCAGCAGGCCCTTGGCAAGGTGATGATGTGGCGCCCCCAATGCCAGACTGCTTTACACAGCTGCAGCATCTGCACTGTTTGAAGGTGTCAAACGTCAGTTTTGACAACAAAATTTTGTCGAAGCTGGCACGCCTGCAGTCACTGCATGGAAGTCAGGCGTACAGCATTACACCTGTTGCACTGGACCTGTCAGGCTGTTCTCAGCTGACTCAGTTGGTTCTCTATAGAGCCATAGGAACAGAGGTTCCCATCGTTCTGCCATCTGGGCCTTGTGTGAGCTTACAGCACCTTGAAATAGACACGAAAGAACCTATACACAATCTGAAGTGTGCTACTGCATTGACACTCCTGGAGCTTCAATCATGTCAAGTAGAACAAATTGCATGGCCAACCACTCTGCAGCTTTTGGAGCGCCTTGTCTTTGAAAATCGTGAAGCACCTCCTAGGAATGTCGTAGGCGGCCCAAGGGGGTCGGGGATATCAGACCCCTTGCCATATGCATGGCAGTCTTACAGTTGCCTACAATCTTTGAGCATTTGCTCTTACCATACACAAACAGATTTGCCGAAATGGCTGCCTGACCTGAAACGTTTGACAGAGTTGGAGTTGCCTCGAGTGATTTCCAATGATTTCTTGACAGGCTTGTTGCAGTTGAGTGGTCTACAGCGGTTGAGTCTAGTTCATGCCACGATTGATTGGACAGCAGAAATGGTTGATTTGGCCTGCTTGCCAAACCTTTGCTACTTGAACCTTGGTTGGTGGGGCTACTATGAGCGTGACACTAAGGCTTGGCGTGTAAGTGGCACCCAGGAAGAGAGAGCAAACTTGAAGGCACTTGAACAGGCCTTGAACAGTAGAGCCTTGCAGCTCGAAAAGCAGCTTGTTAAGACCTCGGATGGTTATGTTGTGCCAGACATTTATTGGGTTTTCACCCTACCAGGCGAGGAACCTTGCACTGTGTTCGAGTCCTTTGACTATTGATGGACTGTCCCGTCTTACGAGTTTTGTCATCAGCTTGTACATTGTTTGAGGACAAGTTGATCTTCATGCCAGTATGGCACTTGGTGATAATTGTATCGACAAGCATGAAGACTCTTACCAACCACAGCTTGCCATTCACCTTCATGCACAGCTGGAATTGCAGATTAGGTGGAGTATGTATAAAGTGTACCACAAGCAATTCCTGCATGTGGTTCGTGCTTTCAGCTGCTGCTGCATTGCACGCTTGCAAATGGCCAGTTGCACAAATACATCTAGCTCATGGGTGTGTATCCCAGTGTAAATTGTTACCAAGCATGCTACATCAGACCAGGTGTGGCTCAATCATGCCCTTGCTGTCATGCCAGTGGTCCTGGCCGTCTGGGTCAATATCAGGTTGTCTTCCTGAGCATGTGGTCAAGCTAGCAGTGTGGTTTCTGATGCCGAAAGCAAAGCTACCTTTTAGAGCGGGTGTCAACAGCAATGCAAATGGTTGAAGACCGGGGTGCTGTCAGCGATCAATGTCACTCTATGCGCCTCCAACAGAAACCCTGTACTGCAGAACAAGTCCATCACTTGCCCTGGCTGTGTGCAAGAAGCAGTTGCATGCTATCGCTAGCGACCATGCTGAGCTCAGCTAAAGATGCAGCGGCCATGCTTTTGCATACTGTGCCTCCATACTGCTACAGCACTCTGCTATCTCTGCTGTAGATGCATGAGACCCATCAGCAGTTGAGCCTATGTCACAGCTGCTTTGAGGCGCTCAGCCCCTTTACACCCCTATCAGCAGGGTGCATTGCGGCTGCTCTGCCAGCAGACCCAGCGTCTTAAGCTGAAGCTGCGCTTCAGTGTGTTGCCTTCGCAGCATCTGTGCCTGATCAGGGCTGAGCATTGGCTGTGACTGCACGCCTGAGTCCAAACAGCAAAGCCTGATGTCAAATTAGCTGCTGCCTGCTTGGTGATCTGCACGTTGAGCTGCATGAATAGTTTGGAAGCAGTTTGCCAGTCTTTCTAGCTGCTGCACTGCTGGCAACTCTGGCTAGCTGGGGCATCTGATGTCTCGCCATTGTTTTGGGCTGGCTGCATCTGCAGCAGCAGTCCTGACAGGGGCAGCTCGAGCCGGCCAAGTGAGCATGTGACTTGTTCTTGCAGATTGCCTGACTGCTAGACTCAGCTGAGATGCTGAGCTGTGCTGCTGATTTGGTCGCTGCTGCAGCAGCATAAGATTCCTGCCTGAAAGATCACACAACATAATAATAATAACAATTACATGTTCCAGCATATATTGCTAGGTATGTGTGGCACAGATCTTATCTCGCCAGGCAGGCTTGTCTTGAAAGATCACATGATTGCTGCATGACTGGGCTCAGCAGCAGCATTGACTGCAGCAGCATTGACTGCAGCAGCATTCTTGCCTGTCAGCTGGTCCAGATTGGCTTAATGAACCAAACTGCAGATGACCCTGAGGGTGTGCAACTTGGTGTTCTTTGATCTGCTGGACCCTCAAGAGGAGCTGCAATACTAGCACCAATGCTGCAGGAAGCATAAGTTCTGCTGAAAGATCAAGCGTTGACAGTAGTAATAGTCTCTGGCTGCAAAGCTGCTGAGCTGCTGCTGCGGCCAACAAGCTAGATAATCTCACAACTTGGCACAGCTGGCGAGGCGTCTACAGGCTCACGCCTGCCTCTGACCATGCGCAAGGCGTCAGCAAATGCAATCACTAAAGCACCACAGCTGTGGCTGTGCATGGGTTGCCGGGCTCTTCCATTTTATGCACTGGACTCAGCAAGAGGAGCTGCAATGCTAGCACCAATGCTGCAGGCAGCATAAGCTCTGCTGACGGGTCAATTTTGAGGTTGGTCAAAATCACTAGCTGCTAAGCTGTTGAGCTGCTGCTGCTGCCGCCAAGAAGCTGGCTCACAACTTTGCACAGCTGGCAAGGCGCCAACAGTTTCACACCTGCCTCTGACCATGCGCAAGGTGGCAGCCAAAGCATCACAGCTGTGGCTGTGCATGAGTCTCTGCTCTCTGCCATAAGACGCACTGGGTTCAGCGAGAGGAGCTACGATGCTAGCACCAACGCTGAAGGCTTCACTGGTTCTCTGCTGACCAATCAGATCTTGACCGTAGCCAAAGTCACTAGCTGCAGCGCTGCTGCTGCTGCCACCAACAAGCTAGAAAGCCTCACAACTTGGCACAGCTGGCAAGGCGACGACAACTTCAGACCTGCCTCTGACCATGTGCAAGGCGTCAGCCAAAGCATCACAGTTGTGGCTGTGCATGAGTTGCTGCTCTCTGCCATATGACGCACTGGACTCAGCCAGAGGAGCTGCAATGCTAGCACCAATGCTGCAGGCTGCATCACTTCTGCTGACAGGTCAAATCTTGGCAGTCTCCGTAATCACTGACTGCAATGCTGCGGGTGCTTCTGCCAATAAGCTAGTAACCCTCACAATCTGGCACAGCTGGCAAGGCATCTACAGCAGTGGCTGGTCATGCCTCAAGCAGCAGCAAACACGCTTCCCAAGGCGCCACAGCTGTGATTGTGCATGGCTGCCTGACAGGAAGGCAACGAGCTTGAGCGAACAGCAGAAGCTGCAGCTGAAAGCGAACTCTGCTGTTTGTGTTGCTGCTGCTTCTGCGACTCTGATGCTAGAATCCTCCAAGAGCAATCAAGGGTGTGAAGGCAATCGTGCTCTGTCCGCTACGCCTGAGAAGCCCTGCATTTGCTGCTCAAGGCCTCTGATGCCATATCACTTCCAATGCAGCTTGTATCGCTTACACTTTACATTGTTCTCTTGCTAGCAACGTCGGTGTAATTTTGATGTCATAGGCTGCGCTTTGACAGCAGCTGAGCCTGCAGGAAGCCCACTGCACACCTTACAGGCGTTGAAGAATGCTGCAAAGCAATACAGTCAAGCATATGTTGTGCACAAAGGCATCCAAAACAGGAGGCAAACCGACCTGCTTGCCTTGAGCAGTACGTCAGCCCCAGAGCGTTGTACAATCCGAAAGACAGGCAAGTATAAGCGCTCAAGGTGTGGCAGAAGCAAAGCTTAAGAGCTAATTCTTCACGCAGCGCGTGTACTGTAAATCCGTGCGCACGTGCACGCGTCACGTGTAGCCTCCGTCGGTGCCGTCCTTGGCCCACTGCACAAGTCTCTGCAGAAGCACCTGCAGCGCGGTGCAAGTGTAGCTATCAGCATGGGTAAGTCCAGGCCATACATCGACAGGAAGCAAGCCTCATCTTACAACCTTGTGTATCGAAATGCCGAAGCGGGCGACGACACGACTGATCGACAGTGGGTCGACACCAGCAGGGGAGTGGGCGTCGGTCGACCCGACGCAGAGGCGGTGCAGCAGCAGCAAGCTGCAGCACCGCGCGCTCCGCACATCCAGCGCTGGTTCCAGGACGAAGTAGACGACATCAGCGAGGACCGTCGCAAAGAACTCATAGAACTTGGCTTTCCTGACGACGGCTATGACTATCTTAAGCACTTGCGCGTGCTCGGCAAAGGTCAAGCTAGCCTTGAAGGACCGGAGGCTTCTGCCGAAACAGGTCCTTTTCAAGTTTTCTGCTGTCAGCTTGTGAGCTTGTATGTGGGGTAGGGCATATGTATGAGGCTCAAAGGTCACTCGGGCTTGAGAGCATCTGCGATGCCACTCACACCTTAGCTAATGTACATGCTGCACAAGTCTGCCCAGAGTATAGTCAGTGCAGATGTCGCTGCTGAGTCTGCTGCATGTGCAGTCTGACAGAAGCTGTGCTGCAAGTTGCCAACCACAAGTGCTGAGCATCAAGCAAAGCTTGTCATTTTGAGCTTTGGATAGTGCATATGTATGACGTAACAGTGTGACTGCACAGGTCCCTCCACATTTGTGCCTGCTGTCAGCACTCAAAAGCCAGATGAAGATCGCAAAGCTTATGATGCCCGACAGCTAGTCTTGCACCAGGCAGCACAGGACGTGGTAAGGGCACCTATAGACTGCTAACCCAATCTCGTGTATGCAGAAGTAGTACAGTGACTTCTCTTTGTAAGGACTGCATTGGTTTGACAAATTTCACCTTATACTGATTTGTCCTTACTCAAGGGTGCCACAGCAGTCAGAAAGCAGTGATTGGTTGCCAATTGCATTGTCCATATAGTGAGAATGTCCTTACATTGAGTACACTCACAAAGAAAAGTTAATTTAATGCCAGAGTTGTGCGCCATCATAGCAGTTGATTGCAACGACACTGCAATGACAGAACGAACTGCTGAGCATGTGAACTGCTTGACAGGTTGAGGCTGCACAGAGTGCTGGCGGGATCAGTGCCTTTTCAAAGGAGCTGGCTAAGCTGCATAAGCCAAGTAAGCACATCAGCATTTGTGGCTTGGATACTGTGCATGGACTGACCTTGCAGCTCTGTGCATAGCATGGTTGAAGCTTTCAGTAATTTCATGCAATCTTTTGCAGATGCATTCCATTTGCAGCTTCATGCATAGCATGGTTGGATGCTTCAGTATTGTACATGCATTCAATTTGGAGCTTTGTGCACATCATGGCTGGATGCTCCAGAGTTGTGCATGCGTCCAATTTGCACAACATATCTGGATGCTCCAATGTTATGCGTGCATTCTATCTGCAGCTGCACATCATAAATGCATGCAGCTGAGATGTGAAATACTGTATGTGCAGCTCAAGCAGAAGTAGATGAGCTGGAGAAGCTAGTTAGCTTTTACCAGGACATTGAAGACAATGCGGAAGAGCAAGGAGATTTGCTTGATGACTTTGTGCTGTCCGCTACTGAGGTATGCTGCCTGCCGCATGTGCTTGCTCTCAGAAAGCTTAAGCACTTTTTGGTATCCTGTCTTCCAGACTTCTTTGTCATGCTGATTCACACAACATCACTGCAGATACCACTGCTCATCTAACATTGTCTCTGTATTCAGTCTGTGTCATGCATCATGATGTACACAGCAGCACGTACCTGCAAGTCAGCTACATTTGCCTGATCACATATGAATGCTGTTACAACAGGCTGCAAGCAGATGCAAGCAACAGTGTTGTTCAATATTTTGTTTTCAGGCGCCTGCAGTGGTACCCAGTAGCAGACCACAAGATCTTGAACAAGCACCTGATGTACACCAAGCAGCGTTTTCAGAAGCGACCTCAGAAGCTGATGACTCAGATGTTGACTCAGAAGCTTCTAGCAGTGAAGCTATCTCAGAAGATGTCATCAGCAGATTGGGAAGCCATGCTAGTGCTGGTCCCAGAAAGCTTGGCTCCATTGCATCGACATATTGGCGGCCAGAGCGGCTGGACAGGAAAGAAAACTTGTCAGTGATTGACGAAAGGTGATGCTTTATCAGCAGCAGCAGCCCTTGTCTGTTTGCGTTGCTCAAGCTTCACAGCTGCTCCGTCACTCTGGTGTTGCATCCTTGCACTACACTTGCCTCTGAGACATCATGTAGAAAAGGGAAAAGAAGAGAAAAGTCAACGATGTTAGTCGTCATAAATGGAGCCTCTGTCTAGAAAGGCAGCCTGGGAATGTCTAATTGCAGCGCCGAGATGAAGTGTGCCTGCTGCCATTTGCAGTTTGCCAGCTGCACTCAGGAAGCATAGAATGCTTTTGTGGACTCAGGCACGATCACTTCAATCCTTTTTGCATGCCATATGCTGCCAAGGTCTACAAGCTGCCAGGTGCATGTGCTTGGCATGTGCAGGTTTGAGACCATGCATAAAGACATCAGCCCTTCTTGCATGCCATATGCTGCCAAGGTCTACAAGCTGTCAGATGCATCTGCTTGGCTTGTGTAGATTTGAGGCAATGGCAATAGAGTACGACTCTGATGACATTGGCGAGCTAGACGAAGAAGAGTTTGACGGCAATCAGGGGACTGCCATGGTTGATCAGTTTGGCAACTTGCTGGATGAGTTTCTGGAGCAGCATCCAACCCAGGACCACAATCACGAAGCTGGGTATGCATATGATGCTGCCGGGGCGGGTGCAGATGGCCAGTCAACCCCTCTTGATAAAGCAGCCATAGCAAAGGTGTGCATTGCATCTGTCACAAAGGCATGGTATCTCTGCATAGCATACTCTGCCTGCAAGACCGCATAAGAAAGTGCAATCAGTCATGTCAGTGGAAGAGAAGTTGGCTGTCTCAGCGTAATGCTAAGTGGCCTGCTTCCCAGCTTGCAGGGTTGGCATGTCATCTTGTGCATATGCACACACAGGGCCTTAACATTTGTTGCACCAATTGGTGGTCTGCATTACAATCTCGGCAACAAGCTAGTTCTAGTGACTGCCTTTCAGTTGGTGATCAGCTGCCACCGAATAACAGGAGATGCGACGGCCTGTATGCTTGCATCATGTGTCCCCATGATGGTAAAGTGTCAGCGGCTGAATCCTTGTCTGCCCATGTCAGCAACCAGCACATCTCCTCAATGTGCTGCTCTACAGCAATGTATCAAGCCTAACACTCAAGCTGTATCGAAAATCAAGCCAGTCCATGCACTGCACCAAGCCTACCACTCAAGCTGTATCGCAGACCAAGCCAGTCCATGCACTACACCAAGCCTACCACTCAAGCTGTATCAAAGATCAACCCAGTCCATGCACTGCACCAAGCCTACCACTCAAGCTGTATCAAAGATCAAGCCAGTTCCTGCACTGCTGCAGACAAGGGAGCTGTTGAGGAAGGCTGAAGAGGAGGAGGCACGGCAGGCTTCAGAGCCACCCCCCACCACAACAGGACGTGTGTTCCACGATGAGCCAGAGCAGCGATGGGACTGCGAGAGTGTGCTGTCAATGCGGTCAAACCTGGACAACCATCCAGGTGTCATATCAGAGCAGTCCAAGAGGCGCTATAGGCCTGTTGGAGGCAAGATCAAGCTCGCGGCTAAGACAGGTCAGCAATTGTTGTTGTCACATGTTCAGCCGATGCTTTGCCACAATTGTCCTTTCACCGCAGCAATGGCTTTTGATCTACAGCAGCGGACAGAGCTGCATTGATGTTCAGTATGAATCATGCAAACTGCACCAGGCTCAATGTATCATTGTAGTGATTACTGTGCTCAAGCCCTTGGTAATTACATGATGCAAGCATGAGCATTCTGCAGCTGAAGGGGCTGCAAGTCCACCTGATCATAGTGTGACAGGAGTCAGATTTGCTAATTGATGCAGCATGCAAAGACACAAATGCTGGTCAGCATGATTTTGGGGAGCTGCTTGCAAAGTATCAATGAGCTCTAGTATACAATTGGAGGTCAGATTGTCATGCTGTGCTGTCTTTGCAGGTTTACCCACCAGCAGCAGCGAAAGGCGTGAGGCACCAGATTTTGACACCTACAGCAGGACAACCTCTGCATCTGCAGCGCAGCCAAGACTCAAAGGGGAAACCACAGATGAAAGGAAGCAAAGGAAAGCTGCAGTCAAAGACGCAAAGGTACTTTGCCTTGTGCACCTTCTTTATTGCCCTTGTACCAAATTTCACTTCTTGAGTCAGCTGTTGAGATGAATGCACATTGTGGCATTGTTGCACAGCTGCACAGTTGCACGGCCTGCGTGAGGCCATGAAACTGCCTGTGAGGTTCAGGCCTTGTCATTTGCCCTATATTTGTGGCAGAGGTGAGGCTTGCTGGCATTGACTGTGACAATGCACTGCAGTGCGCACAGCATTGCCTGCCTAAGGAAGGACATCAGAAAAATCTGCGCTAGTAGTAGTCATTCAGGGAGCCTTTGTGAGCAGAAGCAGCCTGTTATTGCTGCCTTACCAGTGCTTTGCTGTTGTAGAGAGAGGCCCGAGCTGCAAAGAAAGAGCTGAAGACAATGTTCAAAGAAGAGGCTGGCAAGCAGCATAAGCGCATGGCCAACCCACCATCATCTATCATGGCCTTGTCATAGTCTGAAAGAACGGCCCAGGATTCGTGGGTGTTCCACAAATTTTGCAACTCGGGGACTATGTCTAAGCTGGCGCTGATGCTGCCCAAAACTGACACACAGTAAATTTTAACTAAAATGTTGTCGCGTGATTTTCACAACAGACCTGTTGCGCAACACAGCAGGGACTGTGGTCCCAACTGCAATTAGACGTACCATTTCACATGGCGCGCATGAGAAAGACAATGTCGGATTTGATTGCTTCCCAATCTCAGCACACGGGGCAGAAAAAGGGCCAAGATATTGAAGACAGCGGCTGCTAGCAAGTGTTACATCTTGTTCATATGAAGCTTCCATGTTTGTGCCTGTGCTTCGTCATCGCCATTGTTTCCACGTAATTCAGCTGACCTCACAGAAGGTTTGCACCAGAATTAGCAAAGGGTTTGACACGGCCACGAAGGCGCTGTTGACCTTTGAAGCAGGCGTTTGATGCAATTATCGCGGAGTTGAACGCTTGATCAGTCCAGAACAGGTCTCGGCAGGCGATGGTGGCTGGCCTGCAGAGCAGCTTGTTGCGCCAGGTCAGACTCTAATGCTGACCTATCACAATCTGCACCTCGGCTTCCGGAACCGCGGTAGCAAATGTCGTGTGCAGCCTCAGTTTCTGACTTGCGATGACATGCAGGTCTTCGCAGACGTTGCCAAGCGCTATTTGCACGAGGTCGCTGCGGTGAGGCAGCAGGGATCAGCCACAAATCTAACCTCTCTTACCAGGCGCCTGCAACAAGTCCAGAGGAGGTCTGTAGGAAATCTATTCCTTGAGGAACTGCCACAAGATCCAGCTGGACAGGCATGAATAC
The DNA here is from genome assembly GCA_002118135.1 of Trebouxia sp. TZW2008. Classification (NCBI taxonomy): domain Eukaryota; kingdom Viridiplantae; phylum Chlorophyta; class Trebouxiophyceae; order Trebouxiales; family Trebouxiaceae; genus Trebouxia; species Trebouxia sp. TZW2008. Next base: position 195,707 of record BDIU01000201.1, read on the forward strand.
ACTCAGCTTGCCACACCCTCAGCTTGCAAACCATAGTGATCTGCTTAGCAAGCAGCTTAACTTTATGGGCCTGGTGTGTGCATAGGCAAATTACCTCAGACAACTCAATCAAAGGGGAGAGCCTGAAGCTGTCATACGGCAATACGAAGGCGGCAGGGTGATCAGCAGCGAAGCCACTTTAGGAGAATATGTCAAAGCCTTGGTCAAAGTAGACCGTCTGGACTCTTCAGCCTTGGTACAGACACTTCAGGTGAAGCCCTTCATCTGCATTTTGTCTGCTCCTGAGACCTGACAGAGTGCCTGCACAAATTATGTTGCTCCTGCGCATTTGTTTGCTTATTTGCAAGAAAGTGGTATACTGTTCTCCTGTCGTTGGTTCACAGTGATGATACAGTGACGCTGTATCAGGCCGCATGCTTCCAGCATGATGCAGTTGAGGCCCCAAGGCATCTTGCACAACCACATCCAGCTCGCCTCACTGGTCCTGACCTTTGTGATTTGTTGCAATTGCACAGCTCAAGCGTGGTTCCTCATACTACCATTCATGGAGCCTGTGCAAAATCGCAGCAGTCAGGGCGTAGAAGGCCTCAATGTCTGATTGAGAGTGCTGAGGTCTTGCTGCAGAGAGGAGCGTCTCAGGCACGGCACGGCAGTGCCAGCACCAGCTATGCCAGTCCAAATGCTTTTGGGTCATTTGCAAGTCAGAGTCAGGAAGCTGCGTCCTCGCAAAACAGCGGCCTGTACAGAATGTTTGGAGGTACTGGCTTGTTTCTGACTGGCCAAAATTTGTGCATCCTCTGTTTGCTTTCCTACGAACATGTTGTCATGTTGACCAAAGGCTGTCCATGCTTCACGCACTAGATCCCTGACATCAGGCTCTCAAAACCAGCTCTCTCCTTAATGCAATATTGGACGTTGACCATGCAAGGTTCTGATGCAGTGTTCAATGAACGTCTTGAATTGCATGTTACTCCATGCAGCAAGTGGCAGGGCGTGCTTGCTTCCGCATGGATGCCTAGTCAGTAACACGAGTTCTTCATGCCGGGCAGGCGCAGCAGGTGCAGGTGGCAGGGTGCGCTTGCTTGTACAAATGCTGATAGACTGACCGCATATGCGTCAAATTGTTCAGGTGCAGCAGGAGCAAACAATGGCGCAGCAAGCGAGCTAGGCAGCTCCAAGAACCCCATCTACATGATGCAAGCAGAGCCCACATTCAAGGCTCAGCTTTGGCGCACAGTCAGGACGCTTGCAGTTGCCTTTCTGATCATATCCGGCATAGGGGCGCTGTTTGATGAGCGGGGGCTGGGCAAGGGTATCCTGCACAACCCTGACATGAAGCCACAGCTGGACAGCAAAACCAAGTTTGAAGATGTCAAGGGTGTGGATGAAGCTAAGGTACACAAAGCCTGCTCAATGACCTGTTTGTGTACGTGGGTCACAGGGCTTTTGCATCATGCATACAGTACCAACATGAAGCCACAGCTAGACAGCAAGACCAAGCTCCAAGCTGTCAAGGCTGTAGATGAGGCCAAGGTACACAAGGGCTGCCTGATCGCTTGTTACGGAGAAGCTTTCATGGGGCATTTCAAGCATGCTTGCATACCTCAAGACCTCCAACAAGCTTATCAATATGGCTGCAAAAGCTGCGGTTGTTGCAAAGCACCGTGCTGCACAATGCTGCCATGTCATGTCAGCATTGCAAGATATCTGATAATGGTGTTATGTCATGTCAAGTGACTGAGCCGGGATAGTACAGTAAACCCTTTGGTTGTCTTGAATTGCGTTGGCGCACATTTTTGAGCCTTTCTCTCCTGCGGCAAGTGAGCTTGAAGATTGAAGACGTTGTTGCTGTCGTGAGAGGTCCCCACAAACTCACCACCCTTGGGGGTAAGCTGCCTAAGGGGGTGCTGCTGGTGGGTCCCCCTGGCACCGGTAAGACCATGCAGGGCATCCAAAGCTGTTTATGCGAGCCTTCTTTGTAAGTACTGCCTGGTATGTGCAGAGTGAGCTCGAGGAGGTGGTGGCCTACCTGAGGGACCCCCACAAGTTCACCACCCTTGGGGGCAAGCTGCCTAAGGGGGTTCTGCTGGTGGGGCCCCCTGGCACTGGCAAAACCATGCTGGCCAGGGCCATTGCAGGCAAGTTCAGCTGTTTTTATTTGACCATTTCATTTATAAATCAAAGTCAGACATGATGGACAGCTTCTACCATGCGCTTAATTTCATAACAGCTCGCATTTCTTTGAGGATCCAGCTGCCAGGTGTTGGCAATCAAAATAAGATTTTTTACCTTCTGCAACAGCATGTGTCAAATCAATCTATTGGCGAGACTGCCTACTGGCTGCAAAGAGATGGCAAAAGCACTCCTCTGTTACTTGTGTCCAAGCAATGCTGTTGTGTCTGGCATACAATATCAAGTCTCTAGCTGACCCTAGCTGGGCCACCTTGCATGCTTCCAAGAAGTAGCACTGTTGACGAGGATTTACTGCCTAGCGTTCAACCTTGTGCTGCTAATTCAGGCGAAGCTGGTGTACCGTTTCACTGCTCAGCCTCAGAGTTTGAGGAGATGTTTGTGGGTGTGGATGCCAGCAGGGTGCGTGAGCTGTTCACTGCAGCCAAAACAGTGCGCCCGTGCATTGTGTTCATTGACAAGATGCATGCTGCTGTTGCAGGTGAAGCAGGTGTTCTGTTGAAGCCGGTGTTCTGTTCTTGTAAGGCTCAGTTTCAGAGGCGTCTCCCTGCATTGTGTTCGTTGAGCAGATGCATGCTGCTGTTGCAGGTGAAGCAGGTGTTCCATTTTTCTACTGCTCAGCCTCAGAGTTCGAGGAGATGTTTGTGGGTGTGGGTGCCAGAAGGGTGCGTGAGCTGTTCACTGCAGCCAAGAAGGCATCTCCCTGCATTGTGTTCATTGATGAAGTGGATGCTATTGGAGGCAAGCGTAACTCTAAGGACCAGCAGTACATGCGCATGACCCTGAATCAGCTGCTGGTTGAGCTTGACGGGTGAGCCTTGTTGCTGTCCTGACTGCACTGTTGTTACGGCATGATAAGAACTGTTAGCATCCTGTATGGTTTTCGTTGATGAAGTGGATGCCATTGGTGGCAAGCTCAACTCCCAGGACCAGCAGTACATGCGCATGATGCTGAACCAATCGTTGGTTGACCTTTATGGGTACACTGCGCTGCTACCCTGACTGCACTGTTGCTGCGTGATGACGACTATCAGCAGCCTTGTGCTCAGCTGTCATTTCAAAACGCTTATTAGGCCTGGTTGCTTTGACTGCCATGTCACTGTGCCGATCTCAGCTGTTGAGACCTGAATGTGTTGTGTATTGCAGATTCAAGCCCAGTGACGGTGTTATCTGTATAGCTGCCACCAACTTCCCTCAATCGCTGGACAAAGCGCTTGTCAGACCTGGACGCTTTGACCGCCATGTCACTGTGCCCAACCCTGATGTCAAGGGTCGCAAAGAAATCCTGGAAGTGCATTTCAAGAATGTCCCTGCTGGCAAGGATGTTGATCTGAAGGTATGCTACTTCTCTACAAAGTCTATTGTGTGGCCTACACCCTTTGAACATTGTTGCTGTTTGAATACGGCCATGAAGTAGACGTTACTTCGTAGACTTGCTTAAAGCAGTCACTTACACTTCCTCAATGCTGTTGCATGCAGAGCTTTGCCGTAGTTGTGTCGTAGCTGTGGTTGTGTGGGAACCTTGCTGGATCAGCATCCCTAGCTAACAAGCTGCATGGGTTCAAGACTGCTTTCAGTTCCAACATGTACGTAGACCCTGAGCATGATGTGGTGCTGGCATGTTCAGCTGGATGGTCATTTGAATGTTTCATATCCCAATGTCAGGCATCACTGCCAAGACCAGAGTGTGCACAGACTACACACTCTTTGCTCATGTGATGGCATTGAGCTGAAAGGCCAGGCAGCTGCACAGGACACGCTTGTTTGGTTGTGCAAGGCAGCTGCCTTGTCGAGTCAAACAAGTAGTTGCAAGGCTGCCTACTCTCAGACAATTGCTGATGCTAGACTGGAAACAGTGACAGCTTTGATCAGTGCTTTTGTGGTTCGACTTGTGAACAGACTGAGTTGCTCAAAGACATTTGCTTGGTCACTGTACGCACCTAGCAAAGCTTTTGAGCTACTAGTATGCGTTATTATGTATGTTGTCAATTGCCATTTTGCATTGGAAATGGCTTGGCCGGCAGCTTGCAAGCGCTTCTGCCTCCTTGGTCCTGCTTCTGACTTACTTCGCGCGTCATTGAGATTGCCCTCTGTTGATGCAAACCCTCGCAGTACCTTGACTCCAGCAACAGGCACAAGCAGACCTGCTGAAGGGTCATGGTATCATGAGGGTTTGCATCAACAGAAGCAATGCTTGAGCCCAAGCATAATCAAGGAGGGAGGATTTTTTGCAAGCTAACTACAAATGCAAACGCATACTGCACGGCTCAGTCCTCAGTGAGATGTTGATGCTGCAGCTCAAGCATTGAGCACAACTGCTCAATGCTGTGAGACAGAGATTGCCTATCACTGCAATTGAAGGTCAAGGAGCATCTCACCCAACAGCAAGGCTAGTGCACATGCATGTATGAAGAAAGAACAGCTGACTGCGCCACTGTTGTGGCATTGGTCAAGCTATATTGAGACTTGACACTGTTGATGCTTGCCCTGATTACACCTTAGCTCAGCTGCAGATGTCCTTGTGCTAATTCGCGTGTGCTTCAACAAGTCTGTTGCTTCTGCCAGAGGAAATCTCAGTTGGCAGGAACAGCAGGTTTGCCAGAGCGTAAGTCAGTCAGAACAGGTGAACCTGCTGCTCAACCAGGCCATGAGGGAAACACCAAAGAAACACCAAAGAAATTATTGGCAGTCAACAGCAATTTAGTCAGAGGCGTTTTCCCAGAAACAGCAGGTCTGCCAGAGCAGAAGTCTGTCAGAACAGGTAAATCTGCTGCTCAGCCAGGGGTTTTATGAGGTTGTTCATGAGATTTATGAGGGCGTTGCTTGCTTTTAGAGTTTTCTTCAAGGAGCAAGCAATGGCAAGAAGAATAGGTTTGCCACAGCAGAAGTCAGTTTAAACAGGTAAAATTGCTGCTCAGCCAGGGCTGTTTTGAGGGCACAGACTAACAGAAAGCAATGGCGGGCAACAGCAGTTGAGTCAGAAGCATGGTCATCAGGAAGCAACGGTAGGAAATAGCAGTTGTGCACATGCATCACAGGTGATAGCTAGGGGCACTCCTGGTTCCCTGGAAAGACCTAGTCAACCTAGTCAATGTAGCTGCCCTGAAAGCTGCCTGAGAGGGCCAGTTAGCAGTCAGAATGGCAGCTCTGCAGTTTGTCAAGGACAAGACCAATGTTGCTGCTTGCCTCACATCAAGGCATGTGCACATGCATTGCAGGTGATAGCTGGAGGCACTCCTGTTCTCAGTGGAGCAGACGCAGCCAACCTTGTCAATGTTGCGGCCCTGAAAGCTGCCAGAGAAGGTCAATTAGCAGTCAGCATGGCAGCTTTGGAGTTTGCCAAGGACAGGATCATCATTGCTGCTTGCCTCACACCAAGGCATGTACACATGTATTGCAGGTGATAGCTAGGGGCACTCCTGGCTTTAGTGGAGCAGATTTGGCCAACCTCGTCAATGTAGCTGCCCTGAAAGCTGCCAGAGAAGGTCAGTTGGCAGTCAGCATGGCAGCTTTGGAGTTTGCCAAAGACAGGATCATGATGGGCGCTGAGCGCAAGTCTGCTGTCATCAGCGAAAACAACCGCAAGCTGACAGCCTACCACGAAGGGGGCCACGCCTTGGTTGCTTTGCTCACTGATGGCGCACACCCTGTGCACAAAGCAACAATTGTGCCGCGAGGTATGCATGTCCTTAACCTGGAGATTGAGACTGGATATGTTGACTTTGCACAGCAGCCAATGGTGATTGTGTTTCTGCGTGTTCTGAGCTGCACTGACCAAGTCTGTATTGACGTGTGATGGTGATTCTGCTGTCTGACAGAGCCTCAATTTACAAAGCAGCTTGCTGAGGTACCCCTGCAATCTTATGATCCACAACCGTTGAGTAGTAGAGTGCAATCAGCAGATTGCTTCATGTGTGCCATTGATTATCGACCGCATACTCAAGTAGACATTGGTCAAAAGGCTCTGCTTGAGGCTCTGCTTGATATCTGCTTCAGAGGTCGACACTTCCTCTGCTTGTGATGCTTGTCTGACTCAGTAGCATCACCAGCAGCGCTGACCTGTGTCAACAGCAGTGACAATCATCTGCAGCATTAGAGACAGAATGTGGTGATGCAGGTATGGCATTGGGCATGGTGATGCAACTGCCTGACCAGGACGATGAGACCAGTGTCTCTCGGCGGCAGCTGTTGGCGAAGCTGGATGTGTGCATGGGGGGACGCGTAGCTGAGGAGCTCATCTTTGGTGAAAGCAACATCACAACAGGTATGCAGGCTCTCGTCATCATGCCTGCTATACCTGTTGTTGGAATCTGCACTTGCCTCATTGCAGCATTGCACTGGACAACTTCACTTTCATGTCCAAAAGGTCTGATGTTACTGAAGTAAGTACACATGCGTGATAGGTGCTTGTGGCCACAATTTGTTGTGCCAGAATATGTTGGGTGTGCAGTTTACCCATTGTGCACAACAAGCATTCAGTCCTTCCAGTTCATGGCTTATGTCCCATATGCATTACACTGCCTGTGCTTGCTGCATGCCGTTTGAGTGGTATCAGCTCATATGCAATGACATGAGCATATGCATGCAGGGGCCTCCTCTGATCTTGAGCAAGCCACCAAATTAGCGCGCAATATGGTCACCAAGTATGGAATGAGCGAAAAGGTTGGCAACATCAGCATTGACTATGAGGATGATGGCAGAAGCTTATCATCTGAGACACGGTCTGCAGTAGAAGAAGAGGTAGGCCTGACAGTCTGAGCTGACATGACTCATTAGTTAGCGACAGTCAAAGCTGCTTTGCTTGTTTAATTTCCTCATTGTTGGTGGTAGTGAGTAGGCGGACTACAAATGAGCAATGCGTTCGCGTTCCATCACCTTAGTGCTGTGTGCTAAGCATGCCATCAAACGGTTAGGTATACAGGATTTGCACGGTCTGTTCAGTTTACTTAGAGCAAGCACCACTTTTGACTTATGTATGTTGGCTGCTAGCAACCCGGACAGTCACGCACCTCATTGCTTGTATGCAGCCTGTGTTAGCAGCTGATGGTTGTGCTTTGTTTGCAGGTCAAGAGGCTTGTACAGACAGCATACCAGCGAGCAAAGTCTGTGCTTCAACAGCATGACAAGGATCTACACACGCTCGCAAATGCCTTGCTGGAGCGGGAGACAATGTCAGGAGCACAAATAAAAGACTTGCTTGGCATCAAAAGTCAGACCACAGTTGCAGTCACAGGGACTGAGATTGTGAAAGCTCCTGCAACCAGGAATGCTCATGACCATTCACAATGACAATGAAGCCTTACAATTGCTCATTAGCTTGTTTGAGCCTCCTGCTAAAGTGTCTTGCTGGTAACGCAGCTTGTGCAATGTCAGACTCGTATAAGGTAGTCAGTTTGTTTGCTGGTGTTTTGGTATGGTTTGTTGGCAACTTTTTGCAGGTCTCAGGTCCTCCCAGAGCGTTGCAGGAACTCTGACAGGACACATTCCTGCACGCTTGTCAGCAGCATGTTCTGCAATGCAAAATGTGCAGAAAGCATCCCTAGCAATGAGCAGCATTGAGGATAAGCGGCTGCTATGCTACTTCTGTCCATATGTGACATATACAATCTATTCAAGTGCGCAATAGTGTGCTCAGCAGCCTTGTCAACATCACATGTGCCAAAAGTGATTGTCTGCGATTGTGCCGTGAGCATGTGCATTCACAACATAGCTGAAATGCTCGAGCGCACTTCTTAATGATGCTCTGCTTCCTTGCCGCAGCTGCCAGTTGACGTATTACTTTGAAGCTGGTTGCCTGATCACGAGAATTCTAAGGTAAGCCTCCATGAGAAGGTAGACCTTCTAAGGACCTTTCGGCCCAGTATCGTAAGGGGTTCAAGGGGGACTGGAAGCAAAGCAAATTCCGGCAGAAATGAAAATGCACAGTGAAATGATGGTTCAATCGAATGTGCGTGCTCAGCATGCAGAAGTGAAGCATAGCACAGAGCTTGATTGAGAATCCTAGAACACACACCAACAGCCATGATCAGCGACCCGCCAGCGACGCCGTTGTTGCGCTTTGCTATACGACACTGCCATACAGACAATCGTATTCGCTCGGAGTGCTGTGCAGTACATCTTGCGAGGTCCCAGCCATCGTGTCGTAGCTGCTGTGCACCGTGTGCCTGTTCTGCTGACCCGCTATGTCACCAGCTTGTGCGCAGCTGCGTACGCATCAGTGACGCGCCTTTTCGATTCTTCTCCAGAGCCACAAAGCTTTGAATTCACTTTGCGATTGTCAAACGCCGCGGGGTTGGCTGCCAACACCAGGCACATCGGAGCTTGCCTCGCGCCTTGCAGGCACGTAGCGCTGGAAGAGGCAAGGGGACTTGACGGTACCGTATAAGTGCTGCATCTCAGCTTGCGTGAGTTCTGTCATGACTTCCTGCGTCAAAGCTGGTCTCGTGTCTGACTCCACACACCGAAAACTGAAGGCACAACCGATATTGATCGTGTTCGACTTGCGTCGTCACTGCCTGGTACCGCAGGTAGTTCGGGGTTGTGTGTACTGCAATGGTCTGGGAGGAAGATCCTTACAGCACCCAGGTTAGCCCCACTGTGACAGATTCAGCAGCAGGCTACGCTGGCTCTCGTCAAATGTCTGCGCCGATTGCCAGGCTCAGCGAAAGGTTTTGCCACAGGTTCTGCGGGTGCAGCACCAGGACATTTGCAGAACCCGGCAATATTGAAATACGCGCCAGGTCAGTGTTGACTCTCAAGCAGCAATATTGCCAGTCAGACTCTGTTTTGCCATCTTGCAAGATAGGTACATCTTTACCTCGAGTAAATCAGGTCCCAACACATTTCTGTATTTGATTTGATTCTCTGCAGGTTTGCCAGATGTAGTTGACTCCCAAGGACATATCACGGTGAGGTTGCACCTAGAGTGCTGTTGCATGTGACGGCTCAGCAGCCTGGCTGTGTGAGTCTGCTGGGAGTGCTTGGCACATTTGAAGACCTGTCTTTATCGTTCATCTGTGTTGGTGGCAGCATCAAGCGAGTGTTTTCATGCACACTGTTGGTGCCTCAAACGACTGCATTTGCTCACCCGAGGTACATTGCGCCATTACTACAAACATGGCATGTATGTACTGCTTGTGTAGTACTCAAGGATACAGCTGACATTGCAGGAAAGAACATGCTTGAACTGTAGCGCTGATCAGAACGACAATATGAATTGGGAGTCCAATGGCCAAATGCGGGGCAATGCTTCTTCAGACAGCCCTTTTGACATCATGCAAATGCCATCCAGCCTTCACGATTGGTCCCAGGCCCAGCAATCAAGCTCAGCTATGCCTACAGGTACGTTTTCACATACCTAAGCATGATCAGCAGGCATCGCTTCTGATCACACCGTCAGATGCTGCGCACATGATCACCCAAGTGTCATGGCCACCTGACCAACCCAATAATCAGAGATTTTTGATTGTATGTATGTTTTGACTCTCTGCAAATTGATGTTATGAGCTGCATGTCAATTCTTCCCTTACCAACTTGCATGTTTTCCTGACTGCCCAGCATGTCCTTGTCCATCAGGGCGACATCTTGTTACAGCTCAAGACTGCAAGGTCTCAAATCCTGATCAAATGTACATAAGCGGATTGATGCGTTGATTTTAGATATGGTGATGCGTGTTTGCTGTACATGCTGAGTCTGCTGTCTATCGTTTGCATGCGTTTGCTTACACAGTGTACAGCATTGCAGCTGAGTGTCTGGTTCAGCAAAGGGGTGAGAAGAATCTTGCATAATTGCAGAGTTGGCCCATGAAGGCAGCAGATCATTGCAGGACATGGGCCCGTTCCCAAGCTGTCTTGCACATATGCTAGATGCCTCCACGGCAGTGCCTCAGCAACAGTTGCTGGATGGGCACCTGAATGTCCCACGGGCAGTGCCTCAGCAACAGCCAATGAATGGTGGTCTGAATGAGCCCAAGGCAGTGCCTGAGCAATGGGCAGTGCCTCAGCAACAGCCAATGACTGGCTGTCTGGATGGCCCACAGGCAGGGCCTCAGCAACAGCCAATGGGCAGCTTCTCAAACGGTTTACAGCCAGGGCCTCAGCAACAGCCAATGGCTGGCTGTCTGAATGCCCCATGGGAAGTGCCTCAGCAACAGTTGATGGATGGCTGTCTGGATAATCCACAGGCAGAGCCTCAGCAACAGTCGATAATCTGCTCTCCAGAAGTCCCCTCTCTGCAGCAGCTGATTAATGGCTGGCTGAATGACGATGCGCCTTGTCCACAGATGGACGGCAGCAAGGATCCTTTGCCAGTGAGTGCTTTGGGCCAGTCATAAATACTGCCATAGATGCATTGTGCTGGTTTGGTTCACGTTTTGCTCATGTGTCAAACTTTCAATGCAGCACTCATTGCTGCAGTCTAGTAAGCAAGTTAAAACACAGGGCTGTTGTCCGCAGCAGCCATGTTTGAGATGGCTGTTGAATCATTGAGATTGTGTTTGCGCACACAAGTCAGAAATCATGACTTAGCGCACGCTGATGTTATGCAAGATGAAGCACCACAATAGTTGTGCCCATTTAGCTTGCCATCTGCACATCTGCACGTTTCATATCTCAGTCAGTCTCAAAGCCATGCATCTATTGATCTGCATTGGTGAGATTGTGACAGGTATTGTAGTCTTTGTTTGCTGAGCATCCTGGTTGCGCACTCATTACAATAAACACAAGTAAGTGTCAGCACAGGAGGCTTTTTGCTGGTCATGCTCGGATCTATTTTCCTGTAACATTGCCTAGATCATTTTTGAGGTCAATCAAAGGCCATGTGCATCTTGTGATCACACCTGGCACTGTCTCACAGGAAGGACAAGAAACTATGCGTAGCAAGAAGCGGCCCCGAGTTGCAGATTCCTCTACCCTCAACCGCTATGAGTCTGCTCTGATTCACAAAGCCCATACTCTGCTGAACAGTCCAGATTTTGAGGTATGCCTACAGTATTGTGCACTGTTTTTTGCGTTTCCCATGCTGAGCTGGGACTGTTTCCCCACAGTCAAAAAGACTTATTGCAAATGTATGTTTGTGAAACATCGTCCTTCGCTGACATGGTGTATCTGACGTGCTGATCTGTTCGGTCGTGCAGGCCCCAATTCATGACGGCAATGGGGACAAACTCAGCGTCAATAGTCAGTGCATGTCATCAAGTCTTGTGCAACAGTTGCTGAAACATATGAAAGCATGGGGCAGCACATGTCCATCATGCAACTATACATTCAAGCAGCATGCAAAACTTTTCACTCAGCACCTGGCCTCCCTCAAGCTGCATGGACGCTTTGGCGCCATCACTTGTCTTCACAAGTACCTGCAGGTATATTTGCAGTATTCCTTCTTGTAAGTAGCGCGTCTTGCGTTTTGATTACTGGCTCACCTTCAAACATCTGACCTGACACAGCGATCTTGAACATGATTGACTGTCAACTTGTGGTTCACATGTTGCAGGCAGTTGTCAGTGGTCAAGCTGATTGTAGGACATGCGAGCCAGGTCCAGGTTGGTCAGCTGCTGCTTTGTGCAATGAGCAGCCGAGCTGCTAAAGGTACGCAACGGTGTCATCATCTCTGTGTCTGCTTGCAGGTTGTTTGCTGCAAGCTGAGCTAGTGAAGTGCCAACTGAAGCCATTGCAAGTGATTTCTGGTGAGCAATCACTTGAAGTTACTTGAACCCATGCTTTGCACTGTGATCATCAGCCAAGCCAAGACTGTTGAAGTGGCTGTGTGTCACAGGCAGCTCAACTTCTGGGTCAGAACAACTTGCGGGCGGTCTGCAAGGTGACCAATGCAGTGTGACTGTGTGCACTAGCGTGACCTCCACACTGGCCTGTACACTGGCTCGCTTGCAAGTACACTCAATCCTTTCTGATGTTTCCCGCCTGCATCTCACTGGTTCAGCTTGTTTCATCTTGTTTCTTGCCTAGATTTCTGAGCAATGCAAGGCAAGAAGTACACTTTTGCTGCCTTCTGTTGCCGGCTGGTGCTCATTTGGGCAGAAGTTGCTCCATGCAGTCTGAATCTAAAATAGAATGGCTGCGCAGAAGAAGCAATTCCGGCTTCAGGCTCTGATGGGAGCAACATGGTCATGGCAGTTGAGGAAGTCGACGAGAACACTGCAAGTGCAGCTGACGGGTACGGCAGTGCTTTGTGCCTACACAGACATGCTCTGTCCTGGACATTTGTAGACGGCAATCAAGGCATGTGTGCTTTTTGCAGCGTGATCTCCAACATGGATGTATGTGCCTGACTGCATTTGTCACAACATCAGTACCTCCCCTACTATTCCAGACATGTGTTTCATGTCAAACTGCTGTAGGCCAAGGATAGTACTTCCTGAGGGGACAGCTTTGTTTGTCAGTCCGGCTGTGTTTCTGGATCCTACACTTCAGCACGCACAGAGGGTCGGCACAAAACTCTGGAAAATCACAGCCCGCCGACAACGCATCCTGGTCTGTATACTGACATTCTCATGCTGCTTTGTGCTGTTGTGCGTGTGTCTCAAGCATGGGTTCAAAAAGCTCATCTTGACATTTGTCAGCAAAAATTAATGCTGTGAAGCCTGTCAGGCTTCCATTTATGCCAAAGTTTGATTCACCATTCTAGACTAACGGACCTTGCTGCTCTCTGCCAGCTGTTCTGCTTCTCTTCCATCAAGCATGCACCTCATGTCAATGGTTAGCTGCACTACATTTCAATAACACCTGTGTGCAGCAACATGTGGTTACGGGGATCTACACGACGTCGGTGTATTTTGTTGCTGCTGCAGAAAGCCGCCCACCCTGAAGTCACTTGGGAAGCTGCTGGCGAGCTCTTTGAATCTTGGCTGCACTCTTGTTCTTCCTACAGAGTGTTTTTTGAAGAGATCAAGGCAGATCCTGATGAGCCATGCCTGGTAAGCTGTATTACCGACAAAGGCCTTCCAGGACCTTTCTGTTGTAATGTGCTGACGTTCTCATGTTGTTTTGCAGACGGAGCTTGTTTCTAGTCTATGGGTGCAATGTCAGCAGCTCCAGTGCAAGTTTGCTGCCATGGGCACGCTCAATGATGTACAATTGGATCAGCAAAACATCATGCTGGCTGGCTTTCTGGAAAAGCTGCTGCTGGTTTTTGACCACCTCAGGCGTCACTTGTCAGAGTTGCTGCAGCAGCCTGTTCCAGGGTCACACAAGTTGAGCTTCAAGATGAAAAAAGAGCTGTCTCATCTCAAATGCTCTCTAGCATTTTTTGCTGCACGCCTCTGGGTCCATGTCTCATGCTCTGCAAATCACTGGAGCATGCTGAGCCGCGAGCAGGAATCACCCCCTGTGAGTGACAGTGAGGTCTACAGCAAACAACACAGCAGGCTGCAACCTCTCAGTCATCCACTAGACAATGATGAAGTGCCTCAACAGGTAATCATGTGCTGTGGTTCCTGTTGACGGCCTACTCACAACAAATTGCATGTTGTCACATGCTTCCATATTTTGATTCTTTAGCTGCCCATTTCCAGGCGCTTGGAAGTGATCAAGGCAACGCCCTAACCTGTCCTCACAACATTTATTGTTTTGAGTCTTTCAGCATGTACAGCAACAGTCGCATGTCATGACCTGCTCCAACATCCAATGCCAGGCAATGACCTTACCATGTACACCTGTTTGCATGAAATGTCAGCAGCTGCTGCAAACATACACTATGGTATGCTGGATCATGTTTTGATGTTGACATTGGAGGCGCGTGCCGCAGTCAGACTTACATGTCCTTTGTTGTCTGTGCAAGTGCATGATGACAGCATTTGTATGCCTGTTGTGAGTGATGTCTGCAGCAAAGGCATCAACCTTGGCAGCATTGTTGCAGTGATTTGGTGAGTTTTGCATGCACAGACATCGCAAAACCCCCTTGATGTCTGGCAGGTGCATGAAGGCTTGAGAAGGCTGAATATCGAGGTAGAGTGTCAGGCCATCAAGTTGAAAAACACCCAGCCATGTGCTGGCCTCACCGTCCAGATGATAGAGCAGCTGCTGAAACAAAAGCTTGGCAGAGCAAGACATTGCATGTAAGCAGTGTCTTTCTGTAGCGGACCGGGAATGATAAACCTCTGGCTCTGCAAGACATCATGTCACTGGCCATGCCATTGTGTTATGTCGTTGCTTTGGAGCTGAAATGGGTACATTCTATCACACACCACCATATTTGAATGACATCTGTCGTTTTGTCAAAATCACTCACGCCTGTGTTGACTATCATGCACGTGCACATGCATCTGTGACCGCACTGGTTTTGGCTGTCTTACTCTGCAGGCTTTTCCAAGAGAGTCATTCAACACATATGAGGGTGAAGTTCTCACACATAGACTTTGCGGGCAGCGCCACAGACCCTCCTGAGTCTAATGAAAGCTGTGTCCCGCAATTTGCATGGCCTTTGGACGCTGATCTGCAGCCTCTGCGGCAGGTCAGCTATCAATCCTTGACACAACTTGACAGCCACCGATGCCAGTACTGAAGTGATCTTGCTTCGCGTGATTACGTTAATGGCTTGATCATTTGTAAGCTGTGCTGAAGCTTGGACTGTGGGGTCACCATCGGGCGTGCTCGCTGTCAAAGAACAGGAAACCACCTGCACAAAATTGTACACAAATGCAAGCTTTGAATTGTTAAGTAGGCCAATTGCTTGCTGGAAATGCAACCGTGTAGAGGCAGTATGAACCATATCATATTTTGGATAGCATATATAGCTGCTGCATGTTGTGTCAAAGTGTGACTGTTGCTGCATTTCAGAGTGAGAAGCTGTGACAGTAATTGGACAATGCAGTGGGCTGCATGCATGCTTGGCTGTTCAGTTTTGGTAGACCCAGCCCAATAATGGTTCTTGCTTGGCATGCAATGCTCTATAGGCTACGCTTTTGATCCATAACCTGCTTACATACATCAGAAGATCCTGCTTGCTCTTTGTAGGTGGTCTCCGATGACATCCTTACTGTAGCCTGGCCTCGCTGTTTGCTTGACTGTACCCAAGTCAGCCAGCAGAACATGCTTTTTGCGGAAGCCTCGCACTTTGGGCTCTTGGCATGCAGCAAGCCATGGATGTTCTTTAGGAAGCAAGGTAGGCGACCTGGCTGTGACAATCCTGAATGCAGCTGTTGTGCACTTGCCGCTTACAGCAGCTGCTGTTTGCACGAAGTTCACATTTGCAGAGGGTAAGCTGCACATGGTGCTGAAAAGCATCATTTGTGCTCTGGTCCATCATCTAGCTTGTAACAGCAGCAGCCATAAGCAAAGCGGCGGCTTGCTGTGTTGAACTGGCCCGCAGTAAGATACCATAAAAAACAATCTGGGTTTAGCCTGGCTGGTTGCCTGTTTTGCAAAGGATTTGTGCACAGTTTGAACGTTTTGCCCTCAAGCAGCTACATATGCAGCACTTACAAAACGATTGCTTGCAGGTACTTAAGAGCGACAGCATTGAAATCATCTTCATGAAAGGTCCTTCACAGATGCTACCCTACCCTCCTCCTTATCATTGTGAATTTCACATCTTGCGGCACTGTCCACTGCCAGTCACCAGGAAGCTCTTGCTGCCTGCCATGGATTACATGTGTCTGCACCAGCATGCGTCAAGCCGCAAGGTCCCAGACATGGGGCATCTCAAGACAGATTGCAGTACACAGCCCTCAGGGTGCAAAGCCTGATGTTGCACAGAAGCTATGTTTGACATGAAGACTGTAAACTCCTTGCTCAAAGAGGATGTGGCGCTCATTGACAGCACTGGCTTCTGTAGTCAATCATTGAGTCATCAAGAGGCAGCCCAGGTCTTGCAGGCAGCTGATCACTGTGCAGCTTACATGTTGGAAAGGCTTGAATGCTTGTGAAGAAGCAGTTCAAATTTGGCTGTGTGTCGACATGATGAGCTAGCAAAGCTGATATGTCTGTTGCTTCTGCATGCAATTTGTGACAGCCAACTTAACAGGGCATGTAGGGTGGCAAAATTGCGTTGACCTGGCAGCCATTGTCTTTAGCTGCCTTCATCAACGAGCTATGTAATGATGGGTTGGACACATGTGAGGTGCACCCTACAGCATTCATGCACATGTAGATTCAACATTTTGCATGTTATGATCCTTCTCTGGCCAGCCTGCTCTCGCGCCGTAAGCTCAGCGTATGCATGTAGTCTCACATGTTCAGCCAGTAAGTGCCAGGTATACACCGTTATACAGGGCCATCAACGTCCATTTGTGATATGTACTTGTCGTAATATTCAGCAGCCTTGTCAAAATCACCCATGTCTGTGTAGATGTCTGCAATGGTACCATAAGCGTCTGCATCTCCAACATGGTCGTTCATGTGACTGGAGAGCTTGAGAACATTTTCCAAATGATGCACTGCTGCCTTATATTGCCCCTGTAACCTTGCTGCAGCTGCAAGTCCACGGACAGCCCTTCTCTGCTGAACCTGGTCGCCTGTATACCTTGCTAGCATGTGAGCCTTCTCAAACCTGACCAGCGCAGATGCACCATTGTCTTGCTTGAGTAATCTGCGAGCATCACATCACCTGTCAGCCTACAGGCAACATGGTCAGGACCGCTAGATTTGCCTCAATAGAAATACATGCTGACACTGCAATCTGGTCTCTCTGGTAGCCATTGCATCATGGTATGTTCAGAGCAACAACATTCAGCATTTGCATATACAGCATTTGTTCCATCTCCAGTCCCAATAACACAACACATGGTCTTATTGAAAACTCTGGCTGGGCCCCATAGGTCAACCTTCTGCTGATTGCTGCCGTCAGAACAGCAATCTTGGGCTGCTTCTAGTTGACTCATGCAATGAAGCTGGCCATTAAGTTCTCTGGAAACTGCGATGCAGATGTAACTCACCGCTTGCCTTCCTTCAGAGCTTGTAAGCACTGCTTAGCTTCAAGTGTCATCTCATCTTCATCAACGCTGGCCATGACACTGGATGTGGCTGGAGAATAGCTCATTGCCTCATCGACTGTTGGCATTGCATCCAGCTCACCCTGTGCATCAACACAGCGAGACCTCTGATGCATTACTCCTGAGTTTAGAGTGAGATTGCTGTATGCTGGCTTGATTGTATTGTCCCCACTTGAAAGAGCCCAACCAAAGGGTTGATGCTTATAAGCAAGAGGAATTGTGGCAGGGCATCTGATATTGTGTCTTTCATGTGACCGCTGTGTAAGTTGTGGCAGCAACACAGAGTGCATAAGTGCTTCATCAAAGCTTTAGAGCCTCCAGCTTAAGGGTCAATGAAGCTTTTGAGGTCACTGTCATGTCAGCATTCACAAAAATATACTAGGTGGAGACAGCATGACAGCCCAAACCGGAGCAACAATAATGCATGATGACTTTCCAACTGAAAGTAGTGAATGATGATGAACAACATAGAAAATGCATACAGAGTGACAGCAATTAGCACTTGGAAGTCCTCTGGGGATTCAGGACGGGGTCCTGGTAAAACAAGTGTCGCAACCCCTCCAGCCCTTGTTCCGTCATATGTTCTTTTCCAATGAACACATTAGGCACAGTGTTGAAGCACACATTTGCAACTGAGTTTGCAGAGGCAATGCAGATACAGCAGAGGCAACTATCACCTGGGAGTCCTCTGGCGATTCAGGACGCGGCCCTGGTACCACAAGCGTTGCAGCCCCTCCAGGGTTTGTTCCATCGTTCTCACTTCCAATGGACACATTAGGCATCGGTGTGGGAGCATACATCAAGCCAGGCGCATACACTGTGCCGGCCCGCGCTTGCTGCCGTAGATTCAGGTTGATCTTTCTCAGCTGCTCGTTGAGCCTTTCCAGCTCAAGCTTTCGCTGACGAGCTGAGAAGCCTGCACAATCAATCAATACATCAACAAATGTCAACCAGCCAAACAGCCGACCAACCAATGAATAGAATCTGCAGTCTGAGAAAGGGAGCCAGATGTGATTTGTTGGACTTTCTGGCTTGCAATGTTGAACGTTTCTAGCAAGCAAAGGCAGCTGATCAGACACAACGAAAGCTTTCATGCCCAGCTCAGCATTTGTGCTTGCATGTATTCAGCGGTATTGAGATGACCTAGACTGACAATGAAGGCATGTGGAACACAACAATACCTTTTCTGAGTAACATGTTAGAGCTGAATGGGGTTCATCTCCCACGAAAGCCCCAGTCAGAGCTATGAGTTCTTTGACCCCAACAGCGTCAACTCAAAAAGACAGCACTGAATTTGTGGTGTTTTCTGCCATGCAGCCATGTTTGCCAGCACATAGTATACAATGGTGACTTGTCTGAGTCATGTGTATGAGCTGAATGGGGTTCACCTCCCACCAAAGCCCCAGTCAGAGATATAGATTCTATAATTCCAACATCGTCAACAACGAGAGACAGCAGTAGTCTGTGGCTGTTTATGCTATGCAGCCATGTTATTCAGCACATAGAACACAATAGTGACTTGTCTGAGTAACATGTCTGAGCTGAAAGGGGTTCACCTCCCACCAAAGCCCCAGTCAAAGCTATGAACTCTGTGATCCCAACAACGTCCACTCCAAAAGGGGTTGCACACAGCTTGTCTAACTGTCCCTCCTTTGCTTCTTTCTCAAACAGCTGCCGCTGCTTGGTGATCTCGCGCTGCACTTGCTCTTCCTTTTCCTGCCTGAGCTGTATGAGCCGTTGCTCTTCATCTGCCAGCAAGCCTTTGCCGCCTGTCAAGCAGGCAGATCATGCTATGAGCGCCTGATCAATCAAGATGGAATGCTTGCGTAAATCACCATACTCTTCATTTCAGTGACTGATTTTATCAAATTCTTGCGTGTTGGGTACTGTGTACTGACTCCAACGTATTGCGTAGTTCACAATTTGCACTGCATTGCAGCAATTTGCACTATAAGTACTGCATATTGCACATTGAGTATTACGTATGGTGATTCACTGCAGTCAATCAACAGAATTTGCAGTCCAGGGCAGGGAGCCAGATGCGACTCGTCTGCTTGAAAGCACAGGTGGATGTGTCTGGCAGAAAGCTAATATGTTTCATCATATTGAATGACCAAACATTACAACTGTTGCTGGCACAGCTGCGTCAGATGCAACACACGGTACACAGCACGCCTGCCTGGCGCGACAGGATTTGCACGCAATTAGCAATGTATGCTTGAAGGTGTAATGATTATGTGTGGTACCTGTTGATTGCAGGAAAGGTTGGAAATCTGCTGCAAATGCAGAGGCTTCAGGGGGAGAAAGAGTCAGTGACAAGCTTGCTGCAGCGGCGAAGGCTACCAGGCCAGACATCAACCTGTCTGACATGCTGGTCTGACTTGGACTGCTTGTGCTAGCCATGCAAGATGTGCATTGCCTGGTCTGTATTGACACACAAGCACCTTTCAGTCATGACTGCAAATAAGGGCACGCTAGGTCACAGGCTTGTGTTGCTGAGTGCTGCTGTAAGCTTCCGTACCTCATCTGGCTTGGAGAACGAGCTCTGGCGACGGCTATGACGGTGCTTGCCGGTGTGACTGACGGCTCTCCTTTGGAACGCAGGACAAGATGAAGCAGCTGACTGTTGTTTCGTGCAGATACAGCTGCAGGGTCTAGCCTGGGGAGCGCAGAGCATGGCAAAAGCCTAGATTGGCTTGACAAAGTCAGTGCTGTCGATGACTGATGGCTCTGGCGGACCAAGGTTACGAGGATCAACCGCGTTCACCTATGTAATAAGCTGGCTCTGCGTCACTTGCGAACGGCACGATCAACAGCGACTGTGTGCGATGTGTCTGGGCCCCGATGCGTGGCGTGCAATCTCCTCAGGGCTGGCATCGATTGACACAAGTACACAGCGCGCATGTTACGAGCATGCGCAGGCGATGCGGATAGGTCGAAGAAGACGAACAGGCATTAGTCACGCCAAAACTTCGGGAACATGTAAGTATGCTCCAGGGTCTGCAGGTGAGACCTTTATTTGCCCACGGTACACTGTATTAAGAAATGCAGATGTATTCCTGACCAGCCCAATGTATAACATGTATGTGGCGCTGATATTGAGAGTACCCAGACTCATTGTTCAATTCAATGAAAAGCAGCACATTGCTCCCATCATGATCGCTGTCATCAATGTGTGTAAAGTCAGCATTATCAACCCGCAAAGTCAGGCACCTTGACTTTTGAGAACTCTGACAAGTCAATATCACCACAACAGCCGCCCACAACAGCAGACACAGCAACCACACTATTACTACAATGAAACAGCCACGCAGTCAGCATAAATCAGTGCTATTCAAAATTTGTGCATTCAATGCATGCTGCAGCTACAGGATTGCAGATCTCTCTAGAGCAAGCTGTCCGCTTCATAACTATGACTATGTTGCCAGAACAGGCTCTAAACCCATGGATGTCAGAATGCAGCTCTCAAAGCTTGTGACATGTGCCAGCGCGAACTGCAAACAGCCAGGAACTCTCTCACGAGCTGTACCATCACCTTGCTCAGCCATCTCAACTATATCGTCCAGCAGCTGAAACGACCTACACATGGCAAACACGTCGTATGCAGCTTAGGTGTGAGCCGTGTCACAGATGCTTCCATGCACACGTGACCCGCAAGTCTCAAACACATCACACGCATGATGCATTGCACCTGTGGCAAACCTGGAGTGACTGAAATGGACGCATTCTGGTGCAGAGCGTTGAGCATCAATGATACAAAAAGCGTTCAGGCCATTCACAACATCATGCCATCAGTTTGGGATTTTGGCCTGTTCAATGTATGTGGACATGCCAAAGCGCAATTTGATGATGTCCCAAATTATGCAAATCACAAACGATCTACGCCTCAGCAAATAATTCGAGTAGATCTGAAGTTGGGCATGCTTTGGGCAGAGGCTTACTGGATCAACTCGTCAAGCTGCTTATATGTCTTGACTTTCAGCTCGCGCTGATCCTTGGGCAACAGACTGGTGACATTCTTGGCAATCAGCCTGAAGGTGCAAGGGTCTGCGATTTTGATCCACTTCTGGGTGACCTGAGTTGCCTTGTTTTCAATGGTGTCGTTTTCAGCGGCCTGCATGAAATCCTGGGCACTTGCAGTTTGCAGAGCATCTTTGGTACTTGCAGGTTGGCCCTGAACAAGCGAAGCAGGATGAGCTATGGGTCCTGGCTACATATCCATGCTTGTATCACAGGCACACTGTAATAGGCTAGATATTGATGCTGGCATTACACGCGTGCTGTAATGCTAAGAACCATAAGCATTTATGCTGGTTTTGCACGCATGCTTTAACGCTCAAACCCACAAGCATTCATGCTGGCATGACTCGCGTGCTGCAATGCCAATAATCATAAGCATGATGCTGCATTACACGCATGCTTTAATGCTAACAACTATAAACGTTAACGCTGGCATTGCACGTGTGCTGTGATGCTAACAACCATAAGCATTCATGCTGACATGACATGCACCGTGCAATGCTGACTTGCATCAGCACGATCACAGCGGCACTTACATGCAGACATCAATTGCTGCAAAGTTACAAAGATCTGCTGCTTTGCAGTGGGGTTGCAACTAATCACAACAGGTGCACTGCCCAGCTGCACTGAGTGCATGCAGACAAATGGTGCGGTGGTGTAAGCTTCTGAGGACTGCTCATGCAGCGAGCATGCATAATAGTGGCGTCTGCTGTTGCACGTACGTATCACACAGACGAAGCGCTTACCTCGCGAATGTAGCAGTCCAGAGAGGCTCTTCTCACTTTTGACAACACCGATGAGTATATGGCTGGATCAGGCTCATAGATGTTGAGCTCCCGTAAAGATGCCTCTGCAGCCTGTGTTTGGTCACACACACACAACGATTCATGCTTTTGTCTGACTTTCAATAGTTGAATATCAGACGACCCCAGAAAACAAGCCCTCCTGGCACGACCGAACTTGTGCCACACACACCTAGCACATGTGCTGGAATGTGTAATGATGATGATGTTTGTTATTATCATCACCTTCACAACTATTCATGCTTTTGCCAAGAGGGTATGAGAGAAAGTGTGCCAATTGACCATAGCAGTGCTGACTGCACCTTACTGCAAATATGGTGCACACATAACTGCATTTTGGGCATGCTGTCAGGCAAGTGCAAGCCAAGGACAAGTCAGCATCAAGGCAGGGGTGTGGTGTTCACCTCTAACACCTGCCTGGATGCCCTGATAGGTGCCAGCAAAATTTCACCACCATTTGCCCTCTGCCTTGTTTTCAGAAATTCAGCAGGTGCTGACAAGTATGGTTCTGCACCATGCCATTTGCAAATTAGAGACAAATCACACCTGATCTCATGCTGCAGCCAAATTGACTGTCTGTTGAATAATGATTTTCAGACTTCGGCACGCTGTCAACTGACCTAGCTGCCTTTTCAAGCCCTGGCTGAGAACTTCGGGTATGCCGACGGCCTCGCTAGGCAGGGGCCTTGATACGCCCAAGGCAAGCACGCCGAGAGTGATGAGCGGTGCGGTGCAGACAAGCCTTCTCGACACAGTCAGATCCCGGTCTTCGAGTTGTGCAGTTGCGTTCCGAGCACGTGCGCGGATGGTTTGGAAATGGCTCCGTGTGGCACTCAAGCTACTGCTCACGCCGATGCGAGGTAACGCAGTCGATGTGATCTGGCGACAAGCCAGGGGCATGCCTCCACGGCAGTGAAGTTTGAACGGTCAAAATTCTGTCAAACGCTCTTGCCGACGACAGCAATTGTCGGCATCTATTGTCACACAACAGTACAAACGCGCCCGAGCTGGGTACCGGCCGGCGCTCGCACCACAGTGATCGCAGCGCACTGTGCGAAGTCAGCTCTGCAAGATAGGATTCTGCTTCTGTCGGAACTGCGTCCGTGTACGCTTGACACGCACGCCGTGAGCGTACCTCACAAGCGTGAAATGCATGCTTGCACGAGCATGCAAGTGTGCTTGACCAAATTAGGCAGCGGTGCTGCGGCCGTAGAGTGCCATGACAATGTAGTTTAGGAATGGCATACAGGCGCTACGCCGGCATGGCGTCGGGGACCAGCTGCTTATTGATATGTTTGGCTCTGGGCGTCTCTGGTCTGTTTGTTTGTGCAGCACTAACGCGCCAGACCACTAGTCTGCCGTTCGCAATCCGGTATGATGCATGGTAAGCCAATCCTGTAGCATAGCTTGGAGATTTATCCCGTTTTGGCTCAACTGGCTCGCCCTACAAGACTATGCATGCACAGGGAAGGGCTGCTTACTGGCCACCGAAGCGATGGCAGCCGTAGGTTCCACTTGCAAGCTTTCGAAATTGCTCCACTGCTTCTGTCGTTTGTGGTGAGGCATGCTTTGATGCGAGCGAATTTTGGATGTCTTTGTGCCTGAGTCAAATCATGGAAGTTTATATGTGCTTTGTGGTTTTGTAGGTGGCAGCCTTGGCAAATGCGTGTGGGGTCGGAGGAGGAGCTTTCTTTGTACCCATGTTCAATGTTTTGCTAGGCTTCAGTAAGTCAGCCCCACCATGCAAAGCCTGAGCATGCAGCATAAACTTCTTGAAGTTGGCGCTTGTAGCATGAACTCAAACTGATGAGGGCAACTTTGTGCGTCTCTGCAGGTCTGAAGGGTTCAACTGCATTGTCTCAGGCTGTTGTGACTGGCGGTGCCTTGGCAGGCTTCATGTACAGTAGCTGCAAGCGACATCCTGATGATCATGAGCAATCGTTGGTTGACTTTGACCTGGCACTCATTCTGACACCAATGCTGCTCTTGGGCATCACAGCAGGTGCGCTAAGACTTGACGTTGGCAGCAGACAGGTCTCTGCGCGCATGCTCCTGTCCCTCATCGGCCAATCTGCTGAGTGTACTGTCATGACTATGCTGTCTCTGAGATCCTGCCGTGGTGATGCTTACTTGATGCCTGGGTGTTAAGGTCCCAGACACGCTGTGCATGGTCCAGGTCACATGGGTCCAAAGTCAAGTCTGTACGTGCAGGTGTCCTAATCAATGCAGTGATGCCCAACTGGCTCATCACCGTACTGCTTGTTGCTGTGCTGACATGGCTAACAGTCAAGACTTTCCAGAAGGGCTATCAGCTTCACTGCTCAGAGCTTGAGACACAAGCCAACTCAGACGCAATACCTACCCAGCATGCTGAGGACTCTGTTCAAGCTTCTGGTGACAAAGCGCAGTCGGGCAATCTGGCTGAAAACGGTCTGCAGATTGATGATGTCCCAACAGACACATACAACACACTCAGTGCACTTGATCATGGAGAGTCACAGCTTCCAAATGGCACAGATCTTGATCCAGAGTCTGGTCAGATTGCATATATTGACGATGAGCAACATCAACAGCCAGCACATCTGAGCATGTGCATACCCTGGAGGGTTATCCAGTTTGGAGAGCTGGTGTGCTTGTGGGCAGGGTTTCTCGGGATACAGTATGGCAAAGTCTCATTCTCACAGTGCTCATGGCAATATGCTGCGCTCTGTGCTGGTCAAGCAGCATTCTCTGCTATAACTACAGTGGGAGCTATTCTACAGGCCCACACCTTCAGATCAACAGCCCAGCCTGAGATTGAGAGGCCTCTGTTGAATATGCAGAAACCTGTTGTGTCACACCATGACTGGCCAATGTCTAAGCTGATCAAATGTGTGATGATTGTTCTTTTGGGAGGCACTGTTGCAGGTATGCTAGGCTTTGGGGGCGGTATGATTTTGGGTCCTTTGATGCTAGAAATGCAGATACACCCATTGGTGTCTTCAGCGACTTCTTCAGTGATGGTTTTGTTCAGCGCTAGTGCTGCGACATTCTCCTTTGCTGTTTCAGGTAGGCTAAATTATCAGTACGCCCTTGTGTATGGGGGCTTGTGTGCTATAGCTTCAATCGTTGGTGTTGCTGTTATCAGCACATCTGTGCGTCGTTCAGGGCGTGGCTCACGCATAGTCTTTACCCTTGCCTTGATTATTGCGACTGGTGCATTGATGCAAGCTGTATTTGGCGGCTCAGCTGCAATACATGACATTCGAACCGGACGTCACCTTTCTTTTGCACCTTTATGCTGATCACAAACGCTATGATTTCTAACATATTGTAGGACAGGGGAAGTGAATGTCACGAGACGTTGTATCTCAAAGCAACAAGCAGGCTTTTGTTGCTGTATGCTGAAACGACGATTCAAGTGTCCATACATTACACTAAGCATCTACCAGTACAGGACCATCAATCGATCAAAATTGCAAGACCCATTTGCACATACGTGTTCCTCTCTGAAGGCGAAACTGCCAAAGACAAAACCCCAAATGTCACACCACAGTGACACCGAGCTGCTTAAAAACACATCAGCACTGCTGCGACAGCTGCCATTGGGTTGGTATAGATGCTGTGCCCTGAGAGTGGCTATTGTGCTTGCCATTAGATGGGCTCTCCTGCTGTGGTAAAAGCAATACACTAGGCGACATGAGCTGAACGTTTGACTGGTACAGAGGTGACTTGTGTGGTGATGCAAAGCCTGATGAAGCCTTGATTTTGTCTGACTCATTTGCAGGCACAGGGGCAGCCTGTGCAGCTGACAAAGGCTGGAGCAATGGCACTGCGCTGTTCTGGCTGCTTTGCATAGGAACAGCTGCCTGATCAGGTCCTGGTGATTGCCTTTTGGCGTCTGGCTGGAGACCCACACTGAAAGGGAGCTTCCTCTTTGGTGCTCGACCCTGTTGCTGTGAGTTGCCTTGACCTGAGCCCGAAGGCGCATGCTGCGATCCAGCATCACCACTCAGTAACCCTTGCTGACTGTGTTGCTGCTGATGTGCCAAACCCGCTTCTGCGGCATGCTCTGTGTGCCTGGCAGCACCATCAGGTGATTGCACAGGGGCAGGGCTTTGCTGACTGCCCTGCTGAGAGGGCCCTGCAGGGGCTGCTGCTCGCTGCCCTGCCCCATCCTGCTGTGACGGCTCCTCAGCATGCTGCTGCCAAGTCTGACTGTGCAAGTTGTTCTGTAGAGCACTGAGGCTTGTTGCCATGCCTTGACTGCCCTGTAGTGTGGCTAGATCTGGTGTGTGCAAGCTGTGAATGGGCAATGCTGGTGAGGCTGCTTCTTGAGACTCCCCAATCCTGCGTACTGACTCTGGCTTCATGGGAGTCGGCCTCAAGATGCTGCCGATGTCAAAATCCCTGCAGAGTCACCTGATATTGAGCTGCATGTATCAAGAATGCAAGAGGCATAGCCAGTGAACATGCGTACAGTGCAGTTGCTGACAATGTGGACCAGCTCATCATTGTGGAGATCAGATGTGTGAGAACGAACATGTGTTGCAGTCTGTGTTGTCTATATGCAAGACAGCAGCATGCTCTCAGTTGACAAAGATGTCTGTTGCCATGCTTGAAATGGGTTGGAGCTATAACTGCATATGGCCAGGGTGATTGCAAAGCATCTGTTGCTCTTCAGCTTGTCATGATGCATGCATGCTCTTACAAATGAAGTCTATGTGTTTGGCCAAGGTAATGCAGCAACACAACGGCACCAAGCTTCATGATTGCTGTCACTTGACGATCAACGCTCCCCGAGGCTCTTCTTGATTGTCTTGTGTGGAGGGGTTTGCACGGCACATGCTGATGCATCCCATGAAGCATGGAGAGCGTGTGCACAGATACGCATAGACAGTTGCTACCAAGGCAATATTGAAAACGCACCGTGGCTCTTCATCATTGTCTTGTGTGGAAGGACTAGCACTGCCGGCACGCTGCCCATCTGCATGGAAGCCATTCAGGGTGCGTGAGGGCACAGGGGCTGAAGCTGGAAGAGCCCCTATGCGGGGCCTTATGGGTTGGGGCTTGGCAATCGAGCGGCCTTGAGGGGAATTTACACCGCCTATGGCAGGTTCCATAGATGTAATCATTTTATTTTGGGGATTGCAACAAGAGAAGTCTTGCAACGCTGGGGATGCTGAAATGCAGCAGGGGGCCAGAGGCTGGAGGCCCCCTATGCGGGGCCTTATGTGTCGAGGCTTGGCAACTGAGCGACCTCAAGGGGAGTCAACACCACGTATGGCAATACTGGGAATGTTGGGACCATCCAGCAGCAGGCTACTATATGGCGGGAAAGATGCAAACGCGTTCTTGGTTTGAAATATTGCACAAGACTGGTGGAGTATGAAATGGCATCAGACAAGCTGCACAGGTCCACTCCATGACTTCAGAATCCAGGATCTCAAGGAAGACATTAAGATGAACGGCTGCATTCTGAGCAAGGGTACAAAGTACACAAATACTTAATTTTTCTGAAACTGCCGAACAGATAACTTTGCCACCATCATGCAGACATGTCCGCAGCTTTGCACACCAGCAGCCACACCAACATTGCCAGAAGGCATGCGTAGGACAACAGCCCAAAGTAGGTTTGTCACAAGCTTGTGTTGCAGCTGTCTGCCAGTAGGACACCAACTTTTGCATTTGCATTTAACACGACTTTCTCTTTACAAGGACACTCAACATAAGGTCATTTTATGAAAGGACAATGCCGTCAGTAACCAACCACTGCATTCTGACTGCAGTGGTAGCTCCAAGTAAGGACAATTCAATGTAAGGACAAATTTCTTGGCAACCAAAGCAGCCAGAGAGTTTACTGTACCTGCTAGCATGGGCTTGGCATGCTGCTGTACAGATTGGAAGGCGCTGCTGCCGCTGCCTGGCTGCATCAAAAGATTCATGGAATTTGGCGATGGAGCCGCTATGACAGGAGCCCCACCTAAGCCTGCAGAGCAAACTGCATGTAAGAGAGGACAAGAAAATGCGCAAGCATGCCTTGTTGCATTCGAGCCTGATGATGACTGATTGACCATACAAAGCAATGCCAGAGCACTATGCACAACCCAAGCCTGGCAAAAGCAACCTGCCTTGTTGCAACAACTGTTTTGTACAATTGCTCCTTGAGGCCTCCTGATCAAAATCCTACTGACTAGCTATGGATGCATTCGAGGCGCAAAGCGCCGTTCTGTAACCTTACAAAGTCAGTGACGCATGAGTCTGACAGGCTTTGCCATTTTGAGCACTGTTTTTGCAGCAGCAAAGAATGCATACTCCTGAATCTGTCAACAGCTCAAGCTATCCATAGCAAGACATTGGCACAGACCACTGAAGGACATAATGACATGCAGTGTTGACGTTCCTGCCATTCCTTGCACTTTCCACAGAGAGCAGAGCACAACAACAGGTTCACATTCAACAAAGCATACAGACTGCATTGCTTATGACAAGCTGAACATCTCTAGACACCCACCTGGGAATTGGCCATCAGCAGGGAAGGACTCAGTGGCAAAGCCAGCTGTGGGAACAGGCTGGACCTGATACGCCGCAGTCAGGCTGCCATCAGCATTCTGCAAAACACCAATCAATCAATCAGTCAGTCAATCAGCCAATCCATCAAGACCAATTTACAAATTCTGTTATAAGGACCCAAGAATGGTCATTGTCTGTATGGACTCCTGCCTGTCTACTGCATGTGGCAGTCAAGCTTGCTGTACCCACTCCCTCAAATAGTGTGAAATGTCAATGGCTTGTGCATACAATACCCCCTGTCAAAGGGGCATTTTCAAAAACATGTCCCAGAAAGGCTGCCCTGACTAGTGCTCAATCAAGATGCTACTGAGGCATCTGATCTTCACAAAAGCCTGACTCGCAGCACAACAGGCAGAAGGGCCATGTGACCAGCAGGGCCGTGGGCAACTGCCCTGGCAAAGCGTGGCTTTGGCAAACAATCAGACAATCAATCCAACTATTGATCAATCAATCAATCAAGCAAGCATCATGACAACAGCGTACCTGCAGCATGACAGGCACAAGGGCCATGTGACCAGCAGGGCCAGGGGCAGCTGCCCTGGCAAATGCCCCTGGCAGGCCTGGTGCTGGGATTGCAGCTGGCATGCCTGGGCTCATGACTAAGCCTGCTCTGGTCATTGCCAAGTCCTGCATGAGCTTCTGCGCTCGCATCTGTGCACTGTTGACTGCTGCAGCATCCTCTGCGCTGCTAGTGCCTGCATCCATGTGTCCCAGGGTCAGGGTCAGCTTGCAGTGGGCATGCATGACTGACAGTGTCTAGGGCTTCGAGCACACTGTGTACCCAAGGTGAAAGGTGCGAACCCAATTGCACTGCTGCGACACTGATGTCGCATCACCATGTACAATGCTGCACTTGTTGCCAGGGATGTCTGCAGCATGCGTGAGATCTTTGCAGCATGTGTGTCATTCATGCTTTGCGCTACAAAGTAACTTTGATGGGTGCTCACGTCCATGACTGCATGCATGACAACTAACATGTAGCTGTGATGCCATGCCAAATCTGGGCACTACAACAAGCACTTCAACTGATACCTTGCTTTTGTTTGGCGACCTCAATCAGACGCAGCACCCTGGTCCACACCTCAGCTTCAGATAACCTGTCCATCTCACTGTCAGCTGGCGTAACAGCAGGGGCTGTACCCACATTCCCTCCACTGATCTTGCGCCTGCTTCCCTGCACATACAGCAGTCATTGTTGATGGCCTTGGCCATACTTCTGCTTGCTACAGCAATTGTAGCAACACAGACGAAGGGCTTGCCAAGCACTTCACTACTGCTCAATTGCACACGCACAAAGCAGCAATGTCAGGACCGCACAATGGGACTTGCAATGCTAGGATTCTGCG
Organism: Trebouxia sp. TZW2008; assembly: GCA_002118135.1. Taxonomy (NCBI): domain Eukaryota; kingdom Viridiplantae; phylum Chlorophyta; class Trebouxiophyceae; order Trebouxiales; family Trebouxiaceae; genus Trebouxia; species Trebouxia sp. TZW2008. The sequence continues at coordinate 225,562 of BDIU01000201.1, forward strand.
CATTCCCAGTCAGCAGTGCAGAGCAAGGACACAGGGTGAACACTTCCCACAATTGCTGCCGCATACCTTTTCTGCTTTGACAACAGGAGGGCCATCCTGGTTGTGATATGAGGGTTGCCTCTTGACAGAGATGGGCCCTGTGGGTACAGCTTGGGGTATGGGGTTCTGGGCTGCCTCCATTAGCCCTTGTCTGGTCAGTGGCAAAGGCCAAGTCTGAGGGAACAACCCTGCAAGCAATACATAGCAGCAGCCTCTCACTTGCTTCATTTATACATTCTCCAACACAATCTGAGTGTAAATTTCACTCCATTTTATGTCTATGGTGTTTGGGCTGCATCCATTAGCCCTTGTCTAGACAATGGCGAAGGCCAAGTCTGGGCTAATAAACCTGCAAGCAGTAAGTAGTAACAATATTGCAGCCATACATTCATCATACATTCAGTCACACATCAGCGTGTACTCCTGATCGCAATTCATATCTTTCATGTGTTTCAGACTGCCTCCATGAGCCCTTGCCTGGTCAATGGCAAAGGCCAAGTCTGAAGAACAAATCTGCAAGCAATGTATAGCATCACAAAATCATCTTTCGCGGTAAATTTTAAGGTATTTCAAGATTTCCAATGATTTGTGTCAGATTGGATGCATACAAAGCTGCAATGGAATGATCTTGAAGTTTGCTGACTGGGAACCACATGGGTCTAGCTGGAGATTTGTCTGAAACCATCATGCCAGAAGAAGATCTTTTGAAACTGCCTTCATGGTACCCGTCAAAAGCCCAGGAACAGGCGGCCAGGCCCAATTGGCACTAGCATTAAAACATGGAAAGTTTGGGGAGCTTAGCAGCTATCGTATGGCACCTGACAAAGCTCTAGGGGCTTCATGTGATTCAAACAGCAGGGTCTGCAACAGGCAATGGCAGCAAACACAAACCCACTCAATCCTGTCTCAAAAACTCATGCTTGACAATGCTGTTATACTTGTAACACAGTCAGGATGCGTCACTACCCAGGTGAAATGCTTTGACCAGGCTGCTGTGTGTTCAGCATGCTTTTCAAGTGGTCTGTGTCTGAGAAAAGCAGGACTTGATTGATAGGACACCCTTTGAGGAATGTAGGCGCAAACAAAGAACAAGTAACACCTCTGTCACAGGGATGTTGACTTAAAGGGATCAAAACTCCCATGCTTTGCAGACAATGTTCAAGGAAACAGACGCTTAGGACATCCCATGCAGAGGGTACTCAAGACATGATAAATCTACTCACCAAGCTTATTCAGCTCTGACTCAAGGGCCTCCCAGCTGCGGCCTGGCTCTCGCTTTGCACATCTCATAGCCTGGTCTACTGTGATGGGTCTGTTGGCTACCCATGAGAACAGAGCTGCAAGGCAGGATACAATTGTTTAGCGATGATACTCTGTTGTCGCTGAGGCCAGACGGCCATTCATTCTTCATAAGTCTTTGAGCAAAAGTGCATTCAATGTATCACAAGAACAAACCCAGAATCATAACACTGACGAGTGTAATGGGTCTGTTGGCCACCCGTAAAATCAGAGCTGCAGGCAGCACAAGGCATTAATAATGGGTTTAGACACCTACAACAACAGAGGTGTAGTACGGAGTTCAGTCTTTCATTACATGTTAATGATGTTGAAGCCGGTTGGCAATCAATCTCTCTGCAAATGTCCTCAAGCAAGGACGTGTCAACTAACCGCCAACACAAACCCAGTCTGAAACCAAGGATGATCAGGAAGCAATTGTGATGGGTCTGTTAGACGCCCACAAGAACACCCACAAGAACCAAGGTGTAGGGCAGCATTCATAACATCCTGGGCTCGCTGGGGCCAATTGACAATCAATCAAATGTGGGTGTCTTTGCTTGAAAAGCAAAACTACATCAACTGTTCACAGAAGCAGAAAAACGTTAGCAGGAAGCAGGTGTGGACTCTGTGAGTGTCTAGCAGACTAGGCTGGGGAAAAATCTGACACCTTGTGCGTCTGCAGGGCTTTGGCTAAGCTCGTGATGTTCCTGTCAGCGCACAGACAGCATTTCTAGCAACTGGAGAGACCAAAGCTTGAGCCAGACAGAGACATGCCACAGCCACAATGGGTATAAGAGTATGAAGTCAAGCAAGGTAAAGGCTTACTTGAGCAATAGTCTCCCCAGCCCCCTGGCAAACCCCACATAGGCCTCGGGGCGTCACCCAAAGCGTTGTCTAAGTATGACTTGATCTGCTCTTCAGAAATGCGGTTGCCACCTCCGCCTTCTTCAGAAGAGGAAATCAGAGCCACAGAATGTGGAATGACCTTGACCAGAATTCTGCACATTTGTACCCACAAGTGGGTTTGCTATAAGACTTGAAATGAGGCAGGACAAGCAAGACTGCCAACAGGATGCATTGATGAGAAAGCAACAATGTCTTGGCAGCATGTAGCAACACTTACCTGACCAGCTGTCGCATCTCGTCCATGGGACCTCTCCTTGTGGCCCTGCTCTTTGGGTGCAAAAGCTGCTGCCCTTCATCTTTGATGCCTTGAACTGACGGACTGCTTACACCAGCTAGGCGCTGAGGGACCATTGCTTGATGCACAGGCAAGCCGTAGTGCGAAAAGGGATGCTCAGACTCAGCTGGCTGTTCTTGTGGAGGAGCAGCTTGGGGCCGGCTGTCTGAGAGCGTGGCAAGCGGAATGTCGGGTTGCGAGGGTGGCGCTTCGAGCATGATCTGCGACCCTGACGCTGGGCCGGCGTCCTGAACGTCTTGTGACGGAAAGTGCTGCGAGGCAACCTCCACTGGCACCTCCTGGCTCAGATTGGGGTCTTGAGACGCGTCCAGTATCACTAAGTCTGACAGCTGCGACAGTTGCTTAGCTTCATCATCGCCATATGAGCAAGTTGCAACTGCCGAGTCAAGTTGTCGTTCAAGTCCGGGACCCTGACGTTTCTTAGCAGGCCTTGGCGACCTTAACCGTTTCTGCACGACGACGCCTTGCGCGGGACCGTCAGAGTCAGCAGCGTAGCGTCGAACGGGGCTTCCAGACCTGTCTTGACGATTGGCCGCGTTTAGCATTGCAAATCACCCGCGAAGCAGAGGGTCAGCCAGCATGTCAATGCACAGCACTCGCAGCATCACGAGCAAAGCAGGCAAATCATCGGACAGCGTCAAGTGGCCGCCGTACTATTGACACGTGCTTGTCCATTTTCAATCCAAGTGTGCAACTCTCACTCGACATGCCATCAACACAATGCATTGCAATTGTCAACGGCGTCTGCCACCTCCCCTATTTGGTCCCTGGGCCAGCTGCAGGTCCAAGCGCTATGGAAGTGTTGAGAGGGAGAGCAGATTGCTTCTGAACCCGCACAGTGGCGCTGAACAGCTCTTCTGCAACTTGTTGCTGCTGTACCTTGCTCCTTTGCTGCCTGCAGCAACAAGCAAAACGCACCTAGAAATGGGCATGCATGCCTGCTTTCTGCCATGCTAGCAGCGCTGATAGCTTTTGCAGCAACCAAGACCCACTCGAGAAAGGCTTCATTATCAATGCCATTTTCAGCATAGCCTTTGTTTGCAAAAGGGATGCCTGCAGTTTCATGTATCTGCGGCTGCACCTTCCTGAATTTCTTGAAGTTCACAGCGCTGGGTGAGGCACTGCTGATAGGCAATTCAGAGGGTTGGACCTGCACAACAAGTTGTTGTGTCAAACAAAGTGGCTTGCAAGAGCGAATGCACTTTGTAATGCCATGCTATGCTCAAAGTGCATGGCATTCATGCTGCGCATCAAGTGCAGGGACCCCATCAACAAGTCAATTGCACTTTGTAATCAAAGACAAGATAAGCTCCTCACCCTGACTACCAGAGGCTCCCAGAGTATGGCATTATTGTCTGAAAGGCCACCATTTGTGTTTGAGGGCTCGTGGGCAGGGGCCTGCTGAGCTGCAGCAGGCTGAGACTGAGTAGCTATGTTGATATTGCTTTGGCCTGTAATAGGCATGGCAGCATCTGCTTGCATAGGTTCTGATGTGGCTGGCTGTTGAGCAGAGGATCCTGACGCAGCAGCTTCATCAGAAGCTGAGCTACCAACAGGTGCACGCCTTTTGCTGCTGTCTGGGTTCAATTCTGCACCTGCAGCACAGCGGCTAGGTTGACTTTCAACATCTGACTTATGGTACGTGGTTGCGTGCCATGGCTGTGATACACAGGATGCGCCGATCTGTATAGATTGCAATTGCTGGATACTGTTAGTGTCACCGCTCACAATTGTCATTCTTGAGCAAGCCGTAGACTGCCGTACGGCTTGAGATGCAATACTCATCCTACTCATTTGCATACAACTACAAGCCCTAAATTACACAGTCATACCTGGAGATGCTTTTCTCTTGCGTCGCATGCCTGAAGCAGGTGACTTGGCAGGAAGATCTGGAAACTGCCGCTGATGTAACATGCCTGTGGTTGCGCCATGCAGCATTGCTACCTGAGGACAACAGGTGCCACCTGACAAGTTTCTTGACACCAAGCTCAGCTGTCTGATATGGCAGCTACCAGAAAATAAACAGAAGGGAAAAGTTGCTCACCAAAACATGATCTACAGTTGTGACCTGTTTTGTGTCGGGCGCAAGGTCAATGAGGTGTGGTGTCTGCAAGTCTTGTACCACGAGCACATTGTTTGCAGATGATTTGGCGGCATCAACATGCGAGATCACTGCTCCTCCATGTAGCCTGACTGCCTCTATAAAGAGTGGATCTGCCTACATTCACAACAGCAGATAGTGATGTTCTATAGCCTGAGTTGCAGCCCAAATGGGGCAGTGTGGCGCAACAGCGGCATACCTGATCTAGAGAACTGGGTATAATGAACTGGATCTCAGCAAGCAAATGCTGGTTGAAGCTAGGCTTTAAAGGGTCTGCTGGTGAAAGGCTAGTGGTCACAGTGGGGCTGTAGTGAGCCATGCTAGGAATTCCAGCTGACATGCTAGGTCGCTGAAGAATCGCTTGCAGCCTACAGCCATGTGCATGGCAGAGTCAAGTCAAGATCTGCACCTTAAAGCTTGAACAGCAAAACATATGTCAAGTCACTTCAATATGATGCTAAAAGTGCCACATGGCTCACCAAGCTTGTGTGATAAAGGGCTTCTGATGTGCAAACAAGCTCGCAAGCTGTGGCGTCAACTGAAGCTCATCAGCTGTCAGAAGACAGGCAGCAGCTGATGCTGGTTGTACGGCAAAGCCTGCATGGATCATGATCATCAGCCTATCAGCTGCATACATGGCGCACTGTCTAGCGCTGCATATTGAAGCAAGCCGTTGTGGAAACTTTAAGCTGCAATTCTTGAACTCACCGAGCTGTGACGCTTGTTGTGACAAAGACTGTTGTTTGGTGTCGACTACTGCGACACCAAAATGCCATCTCTGCACCCTGAGCTTGAACACAAAGGAATGTTCAGATCATGCACAAATATAATGTAAGAGTTTTACAGCCATGCTTCCTCACAGACGAAGCTTCACCTGAAACTAGACTTATGCCCAAATTGCAGAAGGTCGCCTTCTTTCAGGTCCGCCTCGCCTCCCTTGAGGTCGATGTTGTTCACAAGAGTGCCATAGCGGCTCATATCTACAGGGCAAAGGCAAAAGGTTAAAGTCCGTCACATTTAGCTCTGAAGTCAACCCTCAGTTGCCTAGGCATAGATCGCACAAGCGCAACACCTTTCACTCGGATGGAGCTTGTGGCTGTGTAGCTCACGGTTACTATGCCATGCTGTCGTGATATTGACTTGTCCTCTTGAATCACGATGCTGCTTTGCCCCTGCACTGCGTTCCTGCCAACGATGTGCGTGCCCTGGATCAAGAAGTGTTTCTCGTGCTGAGCAGCGGACGAGCGTTCGTCAGAGCTGCCAAGAGACTGCGCTTCCAAGAACCACATGCTGTAGGTACAGCAGTGATCAGCACCGGCGATAGGACACAGTTTTGAGTACAGTGGGGCAAATGTGAGTTCGCAGCACTGTCCGCAGCACAGCCTCAGCACGCAAAGCAGGCAAGAAGTGGCCGCCGCTTGCTCAAAAATGCTTGTTGACTGGGCTGATATGGCAGCAGGGCTGCTGTCACGCGCACAGTTTTATATCGGATTTGCCTCACAAGTTCCTGAACAGTATCATCAACTTGCCAAGTTGCTTGAATGTGCACTTGACAACATCAACGACCTTTCATTCCTGTTCGCACTTGGTGTCCAATTTTGGCTAGCCTGCGCTGTGTTCAGTTCTGTTGCAATATGGGCTATTCAAAATGCATTGACAAAACGACACACTGAACCGGTGAACATAACTTGACACTCTGCTTCAGGTTCACTGGACAGTTTTCTGAAGTTGTAGTCATGTTTCATGCGCGTATGATGAATGCATCATCAATGACATTATTGTGGCAATCGCCTAAGACCGCCGATGAAGGCATTTCCATCTCTGCATTGGTAACTCAATTCAGTGCACATTCACAGAAGAAAAAGCAAAGTCTATGCCATTAGGCGTCATGAAGGATATTCACATCTAATTGTACCTAGACCTATATATGTATATCCACTGTCAAAAGCCAAATCCAGATAGCAATAAGGTGCATATCAAAACATCTGCTGTACAAGTAAGAGTCATCGTGATATGGTCAAGTGCTGCCTCGTGCTGGCAGCCCCGTGACATGATAACCTAACCTCAGAGTAGCATTTTGTGCAAATACAGCATCAGTACAGGCAGTCATCTCTGCAAGGCGGACTTTCGCAATGGCGTTCTTTCAGGCTTCAGATTGACATGAGAGTGCTTCACAGGGGCCTTGACACGGGACGCCCCAGCTCCCAGGGCAAGACGCGAGGGCTGTTGCCCTGACTCGCCAGCAGAAGCTGGCTTAGCAGCAGCTCTCGCCTTCCTGTACTCCTCAAACTTGGCCATGTACTCAGCCTGCATTCAACACTTGATGGTCACCGCGCATGAGAGCATCAGTGATAAGGCTTGACAATGCGCCTAAGCTGCATTTGCAGCACAATGTAGGGTAAAGCATGTGAGGGCTGTTGCCCTGAGTAGCCAGCAGAAGCTGGCTTGGCAGCAGCTCTTGCCTTCCTGTACTCCTCAAAGTTGGCCATGTACTCAGCCTGCATTCGACAATTGATGGTCACCACGCATGAGAGCATCTGCGATAAGGGTTGACAATGTGTGCAAGCTGCATTTGCAGCACAATGTAGGGTACAGCATGTGAGGGCTGTTGCACTGAGTCGTCAGCAGAAGCTGGCATAGCAGCAGCCTTCCCAGTACGCTTTGAATTTGGCCATGTGCTCAGCCTGCACTTGAGGATCGATGGTCCCTTGGGCATGAGAGCATCTGTGACAAGCTTTGCGCTTAAGCTGCATTTGCAGCATGATCTAGGCTGCAGTATGTGCCTCACACAAGATGGTGCTAGCACTTGCTTGAAGCATGTGCCTTCTTGCCAATTGCTTCACGATGGGCAGCAGCACTAAACAGTTTGCAGTTGCACATGACACTCTTGCTGCACACAGGCACAACATGACACAGCCACCGCGTCATCTGAAGACAAGGGCACCCCTCCTGCACTGAGATTCAAGACACAGCAACTTCTTGAACATGGTCATTGTAACAAGCAAGGTCATCCCCCACAAGGACGCTAAGTGCTGATAGGAACCCCCCTTAGGTCAAGCTGCCGCCCAGACCAAAGACTCAGACTCCTGAGCACATTGCATGAATCACGAGTACAGGTCACAGAAACAGCATGCTGTCAGACCTTGGAGTTACTGATGGGCTTGAGCGGCTTGGTTCCAGCCTGTGTGGCAGGTGCACTTGAGCCAGCATGACTTTGCGATGCAGTCCTCACTGCCCTTGCCATCCCAAGGTGCGCATTCTCCTTGCTCCCAATGAGTGTTGACCTCACTCCGTCACCGGTGCTGACGTCATTGACATCTGGCTTTGATGTTACACCCCCTTGTGCAGAGACTCTTGCTGCTCTTGCCATACTCATTGACTCTTGCCCACGATCTCTGCCTGTCAAGGATGTGCTTGTAGCACTAGCCTTGATACTGTTAGCATCTGGCCTTGCTAGCTGTGTGTTGTCAGGCAGTGACTGCGCTTTAGAGCTCAATCTGGGAAGCCTGCTAGCTGGCGTTGGTGCTGCTGCTGACAAATCAGCTGCTGCTTGCTGATGTGTCACATGTTGGTGTTGACAATGCGCAGCTGCCCGTTCAGCTTCTTGCTGCAGCCTAGCCGACTGTTGCATTCTGCCCAAGTCACCACGCTGGCTTGCTACAGAATGCGCTGGTTGCATCTGCATCCTGCTTGACTGCTGTTGAGACTCAGCACCTCGTGCATTGCTGTCATGTGCTCCGCCCACATCATCAACACGTGCTGCTGCTGTTGAATGTCTTGAAGCAGGAGCATGCTTAAGAGCCTCAGCAGCTGGTGCAGTCACAGCCTCTGCTCCTGAGCCAAAGTCAACAAGGGAGTCCTCTGCAGCAGCGGCCTCAAACAGGAATGGCGGGCTGACAGGCCTGTCAGCACTTGCCACAGATGCTGCTCTTGAGCCTTCTGTGCTGTGAGACCCTGACAGACCAGCTGGACCATGAATGCTTGCTGGCATGGCTTCTGTTTGATGAGACTTTGATGTGTCAAAGTCATGTGTGACGGCTGGCATGGCTTCTGTGTGATGAGACCATGACCCATGACTGCTTGCTGGCCTTGCTGCTGTTGCATAAGACTCTGACCCAACCCTGCCAGTAACGATACTTGGCATGGCTTGGGTTTGATGAGACTCTGACTCATTACTGCCATGTGGATTGGCTGGCATGGCTTCTGTTGCTGTGTCATATGAACCATTGCTCAGCAAAAAAGCCGCCTTCTGCGCTTGCTGGTGCGTGTCAATGGGTCCAGTGCTAGACCCAGCATACTGTCTGTCTGTGGCATCACCAACCTGGGTGCATCTGCGCTGGGCATTTGCTGGGCCCAGAACAGGCTCAGAGGTCAACTGAATGCGCTGCCTGACAGCAAATGAGCTGTCACCTTCACTGGCCTGAACCTGTCTTTGCGTTGATGCAGCAGCGTTAGATGCACGCTGACTGCTGCTGGCTTGATCCTGTCTCTGCATTGGCAAGGCAGGACCCAAGACAGGCTCAGACACCGACTCAGCGTGTTGCTCAGCAACAAGCAGGCTTTGCCTTTTACTGGTCTGACGCTGTTTTTGCAGTGGTGCAGCAGGACCCAGGACAGGCTCAGACGTCAAGTGAATGTGTTGCCTGGCCATGAGCTGCGCCACAGGATCACTCCAAGCATGACCTGATTTCTGGGTTGGCTGCACAGAGGAAGGCTTTGCAGTGAGCGAGCTCCCTGATGTATAAGCAGATGATTGTGTAGCAGGGGGTGCTGCTGACGTTCTAAGCCCAGTGCTGCCTGTCATCCCTGCACCAAGCACCACGATCTTTTGAGACCATGTCCCTGGAGGCCACATAGCTTGGAAACAAGTATGGTGTATACAAGCTTTTGCAGTGAGCGAGGTTGCTGACGTATAAGCAGATGACTGTGTAGCAGGGTTTGCTGCTGACGCTCTCAGCCCATTGCTGCCTGTCACCCCTGCACCAAGCACTGCAGTTTGTTGGGACCATGTCACTGTAGGGCCGCATAGCTTGAATGCAAGTATACACGGCTTTGCAGTCAACAAGGTTGCCAGCGTATGAGCAGATGACTGTGTAGCAGGAGGTGCTGCTGATGCTCTCAGCCCATTGCTGCCTGTCACCTCGGCATTTGGCATTGTGATCAGTGCTATGTATTTCAGACATTGCAACTGGAGGGCTGCACAGTATTTGTAGCAGTGCATTCCATGTATATGCTGCTTTGCACAGGAGCATCATCAAATAGCACTTGTCAGCCAAGGTCACAATGCTATGATCTCAGTGCTCTGAAGCATTCAGCGGCTGTCCATAAGAACTGCATTGGGGTGGCACAGGTGTTGCAGAGTTACATTTGATAGCATTGACAGACAAGAAGGGTCTAGAATCTGGAAGCGACTTGATCACCCGACAATGCTGCCATACTAGTGCGCAGTGAAGCTGTCCTGAGTGGTGTGCTGGCTGTTGCTGCTGACTGCTCAAACGCAGGCGCATATGCAGTGATAGTGATGGGCAAAGGCTAGTTTGACAGCGCAGCAGGAACTAAACCTGAGAACGCTGCCATGCTGGTGCGCAATGAAGCTGTCTTCACTGGCGTGCTGGCTGTTGTTGCAGGCAAGGAACGCTTGAAGGCAGAGGAAGGCACTGAGCGTGCAGCAGTCCTCTTCAAGCTGAGTCCTGCCTCACTAGCCTGCAATGGGAGACATGGTACCCCTTGTGATAGAATCCAAGCCTGTGTAACCTTGATGGTATGCGATTTGAACCACATGTGAGCAGCAGCCCTGGTCAGTCTGAGCACCCATGCAAACAGGACTTTTCTGCTCAGCAAAATAATAGTGGTCCACATGATGGTCCACATAGGGAAGAAGACAGGGCAGCAACACTTGTACTGGCAGAGTCAGCACAGCCACACCTCTTGCTGTCAAATGCATCTGATTGCACGCATACGAGTCTGATGTTGCATGTCCTAGATGCACAAGAACACATGATAACACCAAAATCAATAGCAGTCTGCAGAGCTGTTCTGATCACCTTGGGCTTGAGTGTAGGGCCAGGGGAAGCCCTAAAGGTGCTGCTCATGCCCCACGAGCCCTTTCTACTGGTGGAATCAGGTGTCGTGCAGCCCTGCCCTGTTGCCTCTGGTAGTGCTGACCGTTGTCTTGAGGCTGTGTGCAGCAAGCCTGTGGGTCTGCCTAGGGTTGACCTTGAAGATGCCAGTGAGACGGCGCTGTCTTCAGGGTCCAGTCTGACATGCGCTGACCTGCCAAGAAGTGCGTATGTCAATCATCCAGTCAATCGATCAATCAATTGATCTATACTGAGAATGCTAGCGAGATGGCTCTGTCTTCAGGGAGCAGCCTGGCATGAACTTGCCTGCAAAGAAGAAAAAAGTTGATGTGCAGTGAGAGCGGTGGATCCCTGCCCTGGACCCTCTGGTAGCGCTGAGCTTTGCTTTGAGGCTGTGTGCATTAGGCTTGAGGGCTTGACTGCAGCTAACCTTGAGAATGCTTGTGAGATGGCACTGTCTTCAGGGTCCAGTCTGACATGTGCCGGCCTGCAAACACAAACAGTGTACTGAAGTGCAGTATACCAGAAGTGCAACAGCCTCTGTAGTGCTGACCGTTGCCTTGAGGCTGTATGCAATAAGCGCATCGGGCTGGGCTGCAGTTGACCTTCAAGATGCCAGCGAGATGGCGCTGTGTTCAGGGTCAGCCTGACATGCGCTGGCCTGCAAAGAAGATCGTCTGTCAATCAACCAGAATTGAGCAATCAATGGATCTGTACCCTAAGGGTGCTAGTGAGATGCCTCTGTCTTCAGGGTCTAGCCTGTTACGTGCTGGCCTGCAGAGAAGAACAGTCTGGGTGTGTCCTGTGTCTAATATACGCAATGTACGGATTGTTGCATCGACCACAAATGCAGCATCTGCAGTTATGGAAAACCGTCGTGTGATGACTTGTCCAGGCATGACATCAGTGGGCTTTCCTTCATCAGCAATTGTCAGTTAGCCTATGGTTTTGCTGTTTAGGAGGTCAGCCCATGCTCAGACATGATGCCCATGTGTTATCATACACAAGAAGGTCAGCATGAGCATGCAAGAAGCGCAATACAGGCATTCACTGATGCGCAGACTCCATTGAAAGGCATGCAATATACCTCAAGCTGAGAACAAGCTGGTCTGAGAGCAAGCATGCGTCAAGAACTTGCCTAGAAGGGCCTGTAACTCCAGCTAGTGAGAGCGCTTTGCTGACAGTTCTTGGCAGAGCTTGGCAGTCATGGACTATGCCATGGGATGGCATAGTTCCTGAGGACTGCACCGCTGACTGACGTTCCAATGCCTGATGGGCGCTTGCCTGGTTGCCATCAAGCCTGCAACAGTCATCAACAGTTGCTGCCACTTACTTACACTGCAAATCTCATGGCAAAACATTTCTCCTGTAATGCACACAAAACAAGACTACTGCATACGTGTTGATGGCTTGGTGCCAGAACACAGTGAAAACCGCTACCTGACTGCCCTTGACTTTTCCAGCTGTAGTTGTGCATCTTTGGCAGCCAGCTGTGCCTGCAGATCTGCCAGCTGGTCCCTGGCAAGGCTAGCCCCAACCGCCTCCCTGGTAGTTAGCTTGTCTGCCAAGCGCCTCCTGTCTTCTTCCACAGCTTGCATCTGCACGGCATTGACAGTCACTCAAACTCAAGAGTGCCGTGACTGGCGGGTCTCTGGCCAGCTGTCTCATTAGCACTCGGCTTGTCTGCTCAGCGCCTCCTCTCTTCTTCTACAGCTTGCATCTGCACAGCATTGGCAATCATGACGCCGGACAGGCAAGATAAAGCCACCATTTGCTTGCTGCTCAGTCTGGAACTTGTCTGCAAGCTCCTCTGCGCAGCATGCATGTGCACAGGAACGACGTGCCAACAAAGACACCAGCAACATGCAATCTGCACATCAATGGTTTTGGGCAGTGCGTTGGCAACATCTGATGTGCGCACCTGACGGCGCAGATCCTCCAACTGCCCTCTGAGCTCTTGTACTTCTGCACCAGCTTCAATGTGCTTTTTTGGGGGGCCAAGCTCAACACCCCTGACCCGAGCTGCAAACCCCAGGGAGCAGGTGGTCTCCCCAGCATCAGCCTCAGTAGGGTTCACGTTCACCAGCATCAATGTCTTGCTGTCGCCTGACAAAGAGTCCTACAGCAGCGTACAGTGACTGTCAGGATCAGTAAGTCATCATACTGTTTGTCGTGGTGGTTTGCACCACAGAAGTCTTGGATATCATGTAGTGTGATTCACTGGTCAGGAGCGCCCTCGCAGTAGAACTGCCATACTATCCATCTCAGTGATGCAAGTTCAGCATTTGTGCATATTGTGTATTGTAATTTGTTGGTCAGGAGCATCAGCCTGGATCCACATTCACCAGCAGTAGTGTCTTGCTGTCACCTGACAGTGAGTCCTCAGCAAGGATACAGTTGGGATTGGGTCCAAGTGCAGTCAAGCCCTTGCTATTTTAGGCAAGACTTCTGTCTTTCAGCACCAAAGTAAAGCAACAACACGAGCTTGAAGTTGCAACGGGGCACATGCGCAGAGCATGTTACCAGAGCAGGTACAACACCAACCAGTGCACTTCAGCTAGTGTGCTTTCACATAAGACTGCTATACATTTGCACTGACCTGAAGAACAAAAGTGAGCTTGGAATTGCGGAAGGGCACATGCGCTGAGCGTGTGGCCAGGGCATGTATGCAGTCCCCTAGGGCACTCAAGCTCTTGTTGATGAACTGAGCCTCTCTCAAGCGCTCTCCCTGTGCTTCGGTCTTGCCCACCCTTTCACTCCCTGCCAAATCCACCAGCCACAGTTTTGAACGCCACACATCACCTGCAGCAGATACTTTGATGTCACCCAGTGTGAAAGGCAAACTGTCAGAGAAAGGTCATGCTGGCTGACTGACACAATCACGAGTCATGTCACCGCCAATGTGTGTCTGATGTTCATGATGACTAATGCATGTGTATATTTACTAATGGATGCGCTCATTGCTGCATGGCTATGTAGATATGGCTGCAGCTGTTGATAGACTCTTTGTCTCAAGTGAAGTGCTGTCAAGGTGATGGTTGCTTCGCCTGTGCTGCAGGGTCAGTTCTTGACTTGCTGCCAATGCGATCTGGTCACAGCATATTGCCAAAGCGCTGCAGGCTTGTCATACAAAGGGCCAATGCACAGGCTCAAAGCGTGGCAGCATGCAAAGACCCGACAGACCCATATTGCTAAAGAAATGCAGCTTCTATCTCACTCCATCTGACCTTCCTTGCAGTATAGTCTAATTCACAGACCTGTAAGCTTGCTCTGGCCTCTGACCTTGACGCACAGCATGCAATGGCTGCGGCTGCTACGGTCATTCATCTTTGTCTCTGCGCTCTGCCTGCGCTTGCTGCCTTCCTCCAAAGTCCGCCAAGCCTCCCCTACACTGCTCACCTGAAAGAAAAAAAGGAGAAAAGTCTATAGTGGAAAGCGTCAGAATGGGAGCCTATGTAAGTTTTCTGTGTATATAAACGCATGGCCCATGAGCTGCTTCAGGCACTCTCATAATGTGATGAGGTCATCAGCACACAAGATACTGCAACAACGCTGGTGTACTCCTGTGTGCATCCGCGTGCTTCACAGAGCATGGCTCGCCATGATGCGGTCAGTTCTGTGTAATGCTTGGTGATGTATGGCTGCAAGGTCCAGCAGTTTGCTTTGTCACGGTGTATGGGCGTCAGCTGCCGGTGATGACTCAAGGCAGAGACTTCTTCAGCACGTTATCAGCATTGCAGTGCATTATTACAAGCATGCAGCGCCACTCCTGGATATTAATCATGTCTGGGGAAGGGAAGAGAAGGGAGATAACACAAAAGGGTAATGAAAAGGTCACAGAACGCGAACAAAACACAAGGGAAGAAGCGTCTTTAACTGCGGCCTGACCTGTTTCTCAACAATGTTTGGGAGGTGTGACCCAAAAGCCCCGCTGCGCACTTCCAGCTTTGGCCTGGCCCCCTTCTGGTCATCCCATAGCAGGTCATTAATGCTGTCCATATATACCTGCACAGCACTGCATGCACTAGCAATTGCACCACTTGGGAAAGCCTTCCTTGGTGTACACGACATGTCCCTGTCAACACCTGAGAGGTACAGCAGTCAGCAAAAGCGTTGTGACACCAAATCTCTGCCTGGTCAAACCGTTGTGCTGTACATTCGTACCTCAAGAAGGCTGACTGTGATGCTGAAGGTGGTCTGCTCCTGGCGAGCATGCACGGTGTTGAACAGCTGCTGCAGGGTGCGGTAGTTGACTCCCCTATTGTTTGGAGGACCCTCCATGGTATATGTCTTTCCTGAGCCTGTAACAAACAGAGTTGCCAGACTAATTGACCATGCAAGAGCACTAGACACCGTATCTCCAAACGGCAAAAACAGAAACTCATGACGTCGCACCAACAATATAAGCTCACGCATCAGGAAGCCTTTGGTATGCAACATGATCAACTCAAATGGTGCAATGGCAAAGGGATCACGACTATTCAGACTGCTCTCTGGTGTGCTCAGGCTCAAGCATGCATGCTCTGAGCGTTCAGGTAGCTGCTGGGCAATGCCTGGTCTGGCACAATCAGGCAACAAGCACGTCTTTTCAACTCTAAGGATCATCAGTGGCATCATGGCAGAGTGAGGAGCCTGTGCTCATGAGAAAAAATGCCATGCCAGGTGACTACATTTGCCTTGCAACTGACTTCTGACAGCATAAATTGGAGCAGATAGTGTGCCACCTGTTGAAACAAACAGATGTTTCAGCCACTGATGACGCTTGTCACAACAGGCCCAACATCAGCCAAGACAGCCTTTTGACTTGCAACCAACGTTTGACAGTAGCATATGCAGCAGCTAGTGTGCTACCTGTCTGCCCATAGGCAAAGATGCAGACGTTATAGCCGTCCATGACACTCGTCACAACAGGTTCCACATCAGCAAAGACAGCCTCTTGGCTGCAGCCTGGCTCATATACAGCGTCATAGCTGTATGTTGTGGTCTTTGCCGCTGCACCTGTGTTGTGATTGCGTCCTGTCCTGCAGTGACATGTCAGCTTTTGTACACGCAAATGCAAAGACAGCCTCTTGACTGCAGCCTGGCTCATATACAGCATCATAGCTGTATGTGGCGGTCTTTGCTGTTGCATCCGCACTGTGACTCCGCCCTGCCCTGCAATGGCATGTTAGCGTTTGCAGAGTTCAGTGCAAAGGACTGGATACTAGTGACTAGGCAATTTAGGGCTATAATATTGCTTGTATGCTGTTTCAAGAGTCAAGCCGGGGATTGCATAGCACGCATGTGTACATCATACATGGTGTTGCTAGATCTGGCTTGAGCTGGCACTGCAATCCAGGCATTTACAAAGGCATAAGCACAAAGGTCACCTGTTGCTGATGACTGTGATGGTGTTGTCCAGCAAGTTGCAGCATGTGGCAGTCTGCAGCTGTGCAGCTTGTTCTTTGGGTAGCAATGGCCTCACACGACACAGCACCCTGATTGCACCCTTCAAGTCTACCAGCTGATTGTGTAGAGCACGCCTCTGAGCTGCTTCCTCCAGATACCGTACCTGTGCGACAAATATGAGTTCAATCTGCAGCATGTGGCTGTTTCAAGCTGGGCCGATTGTCTCCTGGGTGATAAGCGCCTGAGGCAGCACAGCACCCTGACTGCGCCTTTTATGGTTTCTAGCTTGTTTGTAGAGGGCACCTCTGAGCTGCTTCCTCCAGATACCGTACCTGTGCAGTACACATGAACTCAAGTTGCGGCATGTTGCTGTCTGCAGTGTGACAGCTTGTTCTCTGCGCAGTCAGGGCCTGACACGGCGCAGCACCCTAATTGCGCCCTTCATGGCTGATTGTGCAAAGCCCGCCTTTGAGCTGCTTCTTCCAAGCACCTTACCTGCTCAACGTATGTGAGTTTGTTCATGGCTTGTTCATTCAGTTGAATTCACAAACTTGATTAGCGTTTGAACCACAATTTCGCTTTGTCGCAGTGCACTGCATCTGCATGGCACATATAGACTCATATGGGGATCCATGTCCTGATAGTGTAGCAAGCACATGACGTCAAAAAGCCAAATCCATGCTGATGGACTTGAATTCCAATTCAGTGATGGCATTCCTCTGCAGCTGTTGAGTTTACAGAGTATGGCGCTCCTATGCTTGATATCTGTCTGCACAGCTAAGTGCTTGACCAGCATCTCATCATTTATATCAGTCGCTTACCTAGTACTGACAGCCTTAGACCTGGATCCATGAAACTGTGATGTGCAAGTGCGAATTGTGCGAAGAATGTACAGGAACTGGGCATTGCTGGAATGATGTGTGAACTGTAGCAAAGACGCTGATCACACCTGCAAGGTACTGTGGGCACTTGCCATGCTGGCCACCAGATCAGGCAGAGGCCGCTGCTCCTGCACTCCTGCTTCCACAAGCGCCAGCTGTTGCTCAGTTGCTGTACAACACATCAAGTGCACTTTGCAAGCCTTCATTCTTTCATGTGTCATTGATTTTGTGATTTGATTTGCAATGCTGGCCACCAGATCAGGCAGAGGCCGCTGCTCCTGCACTCCTGCTTCCACAAGCGCCAGCTGTTGCTCACTTGCTGCACACCATCACACCATTCAATACCTGTATTTCCTAAACATCAAGAGGAAGCAGAAAATTCAAAATGCTTTAGCCAGCCAACAACACCAAAGTTGCTAGCCAAAGATGCAGTCCTTTTGGCAAACATATCAGTTTGTCGGCTTATGTGTCAACGTACAGAAATCACTGAAGTCAATACACTGTCAGCATGACTGGTTGCAGCAAGCAGAAATGCTTACCATCAGCTTGTAGGGCCTGCAGAAGGGCTATCCTGGCAGCACTTGTTTCTTGTCTCAGCTCATTCACTGCCCCCTCTGTCTCTGCCTGACTTGACTCCAGCCTGCCTATCTGCAACCAGACACTGCATTCTAGTCTGGTTGACTGCATACCAGATTTGTTGTGTTGGATGAAAGTAAGTCCTCTAGCCTGCCTATCTGCAACCAGATACTGTGTTCTAGTCTGGTTAACTGCATACCAGATTTCTTGTGTTAGACAAAGTAAAGTACTCTAGCCTGCCTATCTGCAATCAAACACTGTGTTCTAGTCTGAGTGACTGCATACCAGGTTTGTTGTGTTGGACGAAAGTAAGTACTCCAGCCTGCCTATCTGCAACCAAACACTGTGTTCCAGTCTGGTTGACTGCACACCAGATTGCTTGTGTTGGACGAAGTAAAGTACTCTAGCCTGCCTGTCTGCAACCAGACTCTGTGTTCCAGTCTGAGTGACTGCACACCAGGGCTCTTGAGATTCACAAAGTAAAATGCTTGAGCCTGCCTATCTGCGACCGAATACTGTGCTCTAGTCTGGCCAATAGCGAGTCAGCACATTGACTTAAACAGATTGTGATGCTTTGTTGGGCCAGCCATAATCGTGCTCGCAGGTAGGTTGAGCGATTTGCAGGAGGTCCTGTGGAAGGCAGAAACAGAGAGTGCCTAATGCCAAGTGCAATTGAAGTGGAGGTGTGTGCTTTTTAACCCTGAAGTTCCATGTCATTGGGTCAAGGTGTGTGCAGGGTTTTGGTCCTGAAGGGTGTAAACACTCAGGTGTTACAAATCCAAGCAGGGAGAGTTGTTGCTTGCCTGCTGCTTGCGCTGAGTGACATCTTTTTCCAGCAAATTCAGCCTAGCCTGCAGCTGTTGTTGCTCTTGCTCTTCCTGAAATCAAAAGGTGAAGAGCTTTGGACAGATTTACATCATTCCAGCAACCAGAGCAAATGTGGTGAATGCTACAGTTTGTGCCGGGAAACAGACGCTGGCATGCAGTGAGTCATCAGCCAATGCTATACTCAGATATGGCCAAAGACCATGCAAGGGACGATACTGTTTCTGCAGCAATCTGGCATGGAATGCAGGCTTATACAGACTGCACAAGGCCCTCACGCATGCATGGCACGAGCTTTGCTGGAGCTGAGCACCAGATGACTCTGCAACTGTACCTTCACGCTTGAGCACTCAAGCTCATGCTGAAGCTGCACAATCTGGATCTGAGCCTGCAACATAAGCTCTGAACTCAGCGGCTCGTCTGCCATCGCTTGCAGAATGATGCATTGCTTCATGAGCATCTCATCATGCGTGGTTTCTTTGCGCAACGTGATTGTTTGGGGTTGGTTCATTGTGTCATAGACTGCCTGAGCCTCATGGACATACAGTCATTGCCACTGTGAGGCACATGCAAGCAGCCTGGTTGGCTGGCTAAAGCATGTAAACTGCTCTCTCTCTCTCGCCGTGTTGTGAACTGATGTGCGCCCACAGCATTCTGGTGTTCTCTGATTTCTGACACGTTTTCACAGCATTCATGTAAGATACAAGTAAATGGCTTGCTCAGCAAGTAAAAGTGGTAGCAATGTGTCTGTCTTTGTGCTTTGCATTATTCAAACAGGTTCCAGGCTGTAGACAGTGGTTGCATCAAGTGAATGCCGCCTTCACAGGCACAAAACGCGCGTCTGATTGCATTGCGTCAGGTGATTGCCTGTTTGAGCTCCTTTTGCTGATGTTTAGCAGTGTCTTGAGCTTCAGCCAGGCACACAAGTTGCTGCTCTTTTTGCTGCAACTGCTGCTCCAGCTCACACACTCTTGACTGCAGCTGGGCTGCCTATGCACAAGGTGATACATGAATTTGCTATCTGATCTGCAAAAGCATGGCCCGGCACAGCACAGCACAGCACAGCACCGCACAGCACAGCACAGCACAGCACAGCACCACACCGCACCGCACAGCACAGCACAGCACAGCACAGCATGTGATTAGTCCCCTGCATGCTGCAGCCTACCCGCGGTGACATCAGAGTGGTCTCAGCATGTTTGGTGCGGCTGCTGTCAGGAGGAGAGGGGGAAGGGCTTTGCTGACAGGCTGCGCTGTCTGACTCCCAAGCGCGTTGTGCAGGACTGCCAGCTGTGCTGTGTGAGGTGTCATGCTGGAGATTGTCAAGTTCAGAAAGACTGCTGATGCCCAGCAAGGGTGGAGTAGCTGACTTTGCAGAGTAGCCTGGGCTGGTTGCAGAAGGCTCGGTTGACAACACAGCGGATGTGCGAACTGCATAAGCCCCAGAAGACAAGGGACTACTGCTCAGCTTATCAACGTGGTCGTGTTCAGGAGCGTGCGTTGTTGACCGGTTGCTCAGGACATCTTGCGTGGTACCTTCTGGTGTTGCCACGTCCAGAATGTCCCGTTCGATAGCACGCATACTTCCAGCAACAGCATCGACGAGTGATAGGGCATCAGTGACCAGACATCAGCAATCGCCCAAATGGCAGAGGCCAAGCGAGTCAGGTGGGCGGGGTTGCAGCTGTCAATTTGCAGGCTTTTGAACAAGAGTTCAAACTCGCGGTCAATGCCTGTCTCTCAGCGCATCGCTGCACCGTATCGAATGGCAACCGCACGGCGCAATCTGGTTTCATGCTCAATCAATAGCCCCAGACTGGGGTTGTCTAGCCGGTCGGCAAAGCGGTCCCCTCTGTTCAGGTCCGGTTAAGCTCAACCACCGGCCCATGCAACCTAGAAGACGGCCGAGGGCTGACTGTATATGTCGAGAGTACTGGTGCGAAAGGGCAAGCGCTTTGTGACAAAGTCTAATCATTTGCGGCAGCTCCAGTGGCTCTTCTTAGCAGTCGTTGCAGTGCTATTGATCTTGCTCAGCTGGAAAGCAGTCAGGCTTCAGCGAAAGTCAGCCTCGCGGTCTGTTGAAAATTCACTCGCAGCTGACAGCCACTGTGTAGCGTGGCGCCAAACGAGCTCGTGCTCGCCGTACGGGTGAGCTCTTCTTGCATGCACCTCACCCATGGCTTTGGACCTCGGCATGGCTTTGGCTTGACTGCTGCCTGTTGGCTGTTTTGCAGGCAGGTCTTATACACATCACCATGTTCACAGCAAATCTCGTGGGGCTCAGGCTACTGTCTGTGCTCAGACAACTGGACTGTGAAAAGGTTAGTAGCTTTGTAGAATCTGCACAGGTCATCATAGTAAGCATTATGAACTGACAGCTTCAGATGTACTTGATTCCAACTTAACTCTTTTGGTGACCCTAAAATGTCCGCGATCTATGTCACAGTACATCAACAAACATTATGAAATGCTTTTCAGGACCAGTGTTGACTGCAGGCTCGCTTGTGAGCACCGTCAAGCATTCACTTGTCATGCAGCCTGTAATCAGTTGGTCACAGACCCCACAGATGGCTTGAAGCTCCCTTCAAACATCACATGCCCCGTTCAAGGTAAATGCTGCCCTGAATTCATGCATGTTCACTCGTGACCGCTTCGTTAAAAAAAAGGCCAGGGCAGGATAATTTCAAACGTAAAGTTCCCCTTCCATCAGGCCAAACCTGGTTGTCTCTCCGACAGCAGCAGCTCAGCCCATAGCGCAGCGCAGCTTGGAACATCTTCAGCCGCAGGCAGCTTCAGAAATACTGATATACTCATTCCGGCTCAACTCATTTGCTGAGGAGTAGATTGTTGGCAATACACGTTACAGGATATAACAGAATGCTGCCCTGCATTGTGCTCAATCTGCTTCCCTGAAAGGCAGACCTGCTCAGGATTTGCAAAGCCATGCTGTCATTTGTTCAAACGCACACACACCCTCAACATCATGGTAGCTGCATCACTGCAAGCTGCAGCATAATAAAGTGCTCATATGCATGAATTTGCCAACAGAGGCAATGACACATGCCATATGCTTGCCATTGCATCAGGTGGCTTTGCGTGCTGCAGCAAGCTGTGTAACAAACAAGTAAGTCAGCAGCACTCCTGTGTCATTCATTGCTCTTGTATGCACCTAGCAGCAGTGAGTGGAGCATTGACCCTTGACGTTGTTTGGGTGGTTCAACAAGCCTGTGAGTGGATCGGCTAATCAACCAACTTGATGGCGCCTGGCACTTGACAACTTTGCCTACATTGCCTGGCAGGGTCAGACAGTCTCAAGCAAGCATATACTTTACGACTATACGGTATCATGAAATGATGTGCAGATCCAGGGGGCCAGGATGCAGCTTTCAGAGGACCAAATCTGGCCACAACAGACGCCACAGCGCTCAATGCGTCTTTGTTGGCTGGTGTGCACACCAGAAGACAGGAGCTGTGGGACAGCATCTGGAAAGCCCTGTTTGCAGCTGACATCGATGTTGCACAAGCTCCTGGGATCAGGACAGATGCTCATGACTTTGTGCGCGATGGACTACACATGTCAAGGTACGTTGTGCAACAGACAGATGCTCATGACTATGTGTGCGCTGGAACTGCACATGGTAAGGCGTGAGACGCAACAAACAGATGCTGAAGTTGAGGAGACTGATGGACTGCACATGTCAAGGTCTGTTGTACAACAGACACATGCTCTTGACTTTGTGCGTGATGAATTGCACGTGTCAAGGTGTTTTGTGCAACAGATCAATGGTCATGGCTATGCGTGCACAGACTGCAGACGCCACTGATCATGCACCCATGTTGATGTAAACAGGGCATCATTGCAACACCTAATGGCATAGACTGTTCTTTGTTTCCTTTTGTTTGCAACTCCTGAGCATCAGATCTGTTTCTATGACAGGGCAGCTATCCGATGCGCAAAAGCCGAGCTGGCTTTTCAGCAGGAGGTTTCTACCTATCCCAAGCAATTGGTCCAAGTGAAAGGCACTGTCATCATGGCCACAATCTCAAGCATACATCCGCTATGTTCATCTCTGCCTATCTCTAGTGCAGGGCAGCTATCCGGCGTGCCAAAGCACAGCTGGCTACTTTTCAGCAGGAGGCGCCTGCCTATCCCAAGCGTTTGTTCCAAGGGAAGGGCATTGTGATCATGGCTGGAGGGCTCACATACTTCGTGCCAGCTTGGATCAACATACACATGCTGCGGAAAGCAGGTCAACACCACTGCTCTGGGTCATTCCTTCTTACTTTTCTTTGCCGTTTTTTTTTTAAGGGCTGCATTTTGTTGTACAAGCACATCATTGAAGGCATATTTATCCGACCCAGACGACTCAGAACTGCCAGCCCTGGAACGTACGCATTGCATGCTGCCAGCACAAGTGTTCTGGCTTGAATTTAAGTATCTAGCATTGGAGCAGCTGTGTTTCTGATCGTAGTCAAAGTGTCAGTCATTGCACATGCCAGCGCTATCATGACAGCAGGCTCCTCCAATGAAAAGGAAACCAAAGGCTCAGCACATCTGCAACACAGTGTTGATGCTCATCGGATGTCTGGTGGCCTGACAACCAGTATCTAGGTGAGGTCGTTCAGGGGCTGTGTGTTTTGTACTAGTATCAGTCTGTGCGTCTGCAAAGTGCATACATCCAACGTTGTTCCGTTTCTTTGTCAGGGTGCACGCTGCCAGTGGAGATGTTCTTCCCAAAAGAAGAGTATCCAATCAGAGCAGTGGAAGAAGAGTTGCAGCAGCTGGGTGTGATCTGCAGCGTGCTACCAGACTTGGTCCCAGCACGCGCTGTGAGGAACAGCAGCAACTCTCTGACAGACGCCGAGGGCAAGCGGCTCGCAGGCTTTTCAATGAAGAGTGCAGCCATTCTGCTGAGCTCCTTTGAGGAGGTAAGGCAACTTTGGTCTCAGCTCAGTCTGTTTCTGCTGTTGAACAGCACATCAAGCAATGTTTTGGTGAGCACGCAGCCATTCTGCTGGGCTCCCTTGAAAATGGAGTGCTTGCTTTCTGCTTCTGTGCTTTGGTCTACCCGTGCTGTGAGGAACACTCACTGACTGACGGCAAAGGCAAGCGGCTGGCAGGCTTTTCAACGAAGAGCGCAGCCATCCTGCTGAGCTTCTTTATAGGAGTGAAGACAAAGTCTAGCCTAGTCTTAACTGAAGTGCCAGTTCTGCTTAGAAGCCAGGCGGACTTGAGGAAAACATGTGGGCAGGTCTCTGCAGGACGCAGCTTTTCTGACTCAGACAGCGTGGCAATTGCTGAAACAATAGATGTGTCTAGGATGCAGGCTTACCTGGACAAGAGGGATGTGGTCTTCACACTCTAATGTCAGTCAAATTTGCTGAGCTTGGATGTTTCTGGAGCAGGTCATCTTCCTGGACTCAGACAATGTAGCAATAGCTGAGCCGTCAGCTTTGTATGAGAGTCAGGCATATCTAGACAAGGGAGCTGTGCTGTGGCCAGACTACTGGGCGTCCTCTGCTGCTCCAGACCTTCAGCGCATTCTGCCACAAACTACTGTGCCTAGGGCCACTTTTGAGAGCGGGCAAATGGTGCTTGATAAGCGCAGGTGTGTTCATCACTGCAACTGCCAGCACTTGACAGTTCATGCAAAGTCTTGATGCTTTTTATGGTGTTACATTTTGGTTTCTTTTGTTTGCTGTTTGCCGTATGTTTGCCTATCTTATGCAAGATCATTGCTCCTGACCTTTAGCGTATTTTGCCTCAAATTACTCTGCCAGGGGAGACATTTGTCAGTGGGCAGATGGTGCTTGACAAGAGCAGGTTTGTTTGACACAGCAGTTGACACTTGAGACAATCTCTTTCTTCTTTTCTCTCTAGTTTCTCTGGTGACTTTGTACATTGTGTACACATTCTTTCTGCAGAACTGCTGCTTCAGACAATCAGCGCATTCTGCCTCAAGTCACTCTGCCTAGCGCCACCTTTGAGAGTGGCTAAAATGCTGCCGAGCACCGTTTGACAATCGCAGGCGAGTTCAGCACTTTACCTGCTATCGGCAAACAGCAGCAGTTGCGTATGCCTTGCTCACAACATAGTCTGTACACGTGCTGTTGTTGTTGCTCAGGGTTGGGCCAAGGTTGACGCTGGCTGCCTTCTCAAACCTGCAGAGTCGGCTGTACTACGAGCTGCTGGGCAACTTTGAACATGCAGCAAGACGAGTTTCACATAGACATGACATGACAGTAAACACGACATGGCAGACATCGCCTGGAGGTTTTGTGCAGGGTTTGACCAGCATTGGTGCTGGCTGCTTTTTTCCAACCTGCAAGTACACAGTCTTTTGTACAATTAGGTCAAGATGGATTTTTATGTACTTGACACATGTCAGACCTTGAAGTTGTTGTGGTGCTCAGGGTTTGGCTAGGGTTGGTGCTGGCTGCTTTCTTCAATTTGCAAAGTCGGCTGTACTACGAGCTTCTGGGCAACTTCATGGGCAAGGGAGATAAAGAGACCTTTGCATTGGGCCTGGCAGTGGCTGGGCTGCCCTATCATATTGTGGACACTCCTGTTGGCAGTGTCGGCTTCAATCAACAGCCCTTTGGGTGAGACTGCCTTATAAGACTGTGAACGCCTGTCTGCAGTACCAGCTTCAATTGACGCCCCTTTGGATGAGACTGCCTTGTCACGCTGTGGAAAGTCTTGTCGGCAGTGCTGATCAGCAAGCATTGATAGTCAGCTTACATGCAGGGCAGGTTCTTAAAAGCAAGCCACACGTGTTGTCTTGCAGAAAATGAAAGGTCATTTATAATCTCAGCATGACAGTCAGCTTACATGCAGGGCAGGTTGTCAGAAGGGTGAACGGGGCATCAAAATAAGATGTGGCTTTGCTGGCAACACTATGGCTCAATACACACCCGAAGGTAAACTTTATGAACAGTGTGCTGTTGCATCTCATGGAAGC
Organism: Trebouxia sp. TZW2008; assembly: GCA_002118135.1. Classification (NCBI taxonomy): domain Eukaryota; kingdom Viridiplantae; phylum Chlorophyta; class Trebouxiophyceae; order Trebouxiales; family Trebouxiaceae; genus Trebouxia; species Trebouxia sp. TZW2008. The sequence continues at coordinate 250,893 of BDIU01000201.1, forward strand.
AATGACTGATACAGATTCTGCAGCACATTATGCAGCTGTCATGTTTTGCATTTGTGCCAGGCATGTTTTGCCCATGCGGTTGAGCATGCATTCCAAGTGCATTTGGTGTGTAAGCTGCGTCCATCTGCAGCTCACAGGACAAAATTGTTGAATGCTACACAATGCAATCTTAACCAGCTTGCAACTGCTCCCAAAATGGAGTTGTTTGTCACAAACCGTCAAGATGATGACTGTGTATATGTACCAGACATTCATGTTGTCATGGCATGAACATATGAAGACTTGAAAGGACATACATGAAGTTGCAGCAGATCTCACGCGGGTGGTTTTTGTCCGTGAGGTTTTTTTGGATGTGTTGTGCAGGCAAGCTGATGTTTTTGCACACAAATATGAGTCCCAAGTGGAACCTAGCCATCCCAGCTGACTTTGACTACTACACCAGACGCTGGCAGGTGCATGCCCCTAGCTTCAGTCATGACGAAAGATGTTTCACATAATGATACATGTGGAGAATGTGTGTAGCCCAAGCCCTGTCGTGTCAGACCAGCTTGTTTGGTGTTGATGATGAATCATAAGCAAGAACGATGTTTGAACCCAGCATTACATCTGCATGGACATTTTGTGTCCCCATGCAAACAATCAAAATGCTGGTGCTATATCACATTCAAGTCACTTTGCACCCTTGAGGACAAGCTTGGCCACAATCAGTGTGCTACATGTATCCTTGCTTTGTCGCACCTGCCAACAAGCATTACAAAGCGGATGTTTGCCATCATGACATTGTGGAGTGCGCCTGACGCATGACTTGAGAATTGCATGAGCTATTGTTGTCCTTGAACACCTCTTGCCATAACAACGACTATAGCAAAATATTGCTCTCTTTGTCGAAGTTATGCTTGTGCTGGTCGTTGCTGTTTCCTTGAGCATCATTGGCAATTGCAGATTTTGCAGCCTCAGAATTTGCCCATAAGTGAGGTGCTGAAAGGCAGTGGAAGAGACCCTGAAAAGGAAGTGTATCGCCTGCTGGCGCTGCTGCGATGCAAGCCCTTTCTGAGGCCATACATTGCCGACATGATGTTGCCTCAGAAGATGGGCCCTGACCAGAAGTTCCCTCTCAGCATGGGAGGCTTTCACACTCTGTATCCAGGAATGGACTTCAGGTGCGGCTACAGTGATCTCTCCGTTTAACGACTGCATTCATTACCAAGAAAAGTGTTTTTACATTGAATCGTCCTTACTCAAAAGTCCCACTGTCGTCAGAATCCGGTGCTCGGTTCCCAGTTACATTGTCCTCACCTCGAGAATGTCATTACATCAAGCGTCCGTATATCCAGAGTTTGCTGTACTCTCAAATCTTCAAACCCAGTGCAAAGTTGCCTTACTCATTCATCTGCATCGTGTGAAGGTGTTCCTTTGTTGGAAGCGCAATGTGGGTGACTCAGACTTGTATTCAGGAGCAACTTACAACCACTTTTTCATGAGCTCTTCTCCCGGTTGAGATTTGTCATTTGTTCCCAGGCCATGCACAGCATGTCTCTCTCCATCATAAAATGCAGCAGAAATTGCCAGGATACTTGTGCATGCCATCCCAATCTATGGCTGGCAATAACATATCATCTCTCATGTGAGCCGTGTACTATAGTACAAGGCGGCACGCCCAAATTGTATAATAGACACAAACAAGTAATGTCAAGATTCTGTGAAGTGCATTCAGCTGCATCTTGAGACCAACAGATTTTTTGCAGCACGAATGTCGCTACAATATGTGATCTTGGCGATTTCCCAAAGCTTGCTCGTCAGTGCAGTTTTGGGAATCTGCTTCCAAATCACCAACTAAGTAAGCAATGAAACAGTCTGAATGGCAACACCAGCCATGCTCAAATCTGTGACATGTGTTTGAGACTCAAAGGCCACTTGGGCACAAGAGTATGTGCAACACCACTCACATCTATGCTGACAGGTGTGACATGTGTTTGCAGGCGAGCATACAGGTGGGGCATGCTAGGGCCCTTCCAGAACTACACTGAACTGGATTCTGAAGATATCCGTGACCGCATAAAGAATGTGTGGGGCAAGGCACTGCTGGGTCGCATTGTGTGGCCTTATAAAAAGCTCCGCAGTCGCAAGTATAATTACCCTGGCTTTTGAGTGCACATTTGTGCATTTCAGTTCATGAGTTTAGAGTCTGCAACAATTTGTTGTTCAGCCCTAATTTTGCCACCAGAATAATGCAGGTCAGCGCTGGATGTGTCACTTGAATAAAGCAGGCCAAGTCAATCATTTGACTATTTGCTAGCTGCCATTATGACATATGTGATGGTCAACATCTTATCACAGGCACAACCCTCTTGTGGTGCTGTGGAAAAATAGGTGCCCACCTGCCGTTTTGTAGGCATACGAAGGCTAAACAGTCAACTGTGAAGGTGACCGTCTATCAGCGTAACTCAATGACACCAGCCTGTGCAACATGCATGTGCGCTGATCATGAGGGGGGCACAATCACTAATGCAGAGTCTGCCAGCAGGTGCACAACGCATGGACACGCAATCGTGATCCAAGCAGATGACACCTCACTGTCATTAATGCACACAACGATTCATCAGAAAGTTATGACGAGAAACCCACAGCAGTCAATGGGGTGGCTTGTTATGGCAGTCACTAATTTGAAGACGCCTTCTTACTCAGCCAATCAATAGAGTAGACATGTCAGTAGACAAAACTTTGTTATGCGAGACTTCAAGGAAGAATTGGCAGGGTCAGTTGCAAGCAGCACTCTGACACTACTGATGCTGTCACGATGAAAAGACGTGAACCAGCAGGACCTTCAAAATCTTATAGGGATTTCATGCTGCAGTAAACAAAATTATTGGCAGCGCGTATACACCCTGCAACTCCGCAGAATGCATAAACAGACCTTGCAGAGACTTTGTAAACTCAGAAGGAAAACCAACCAACTGAATGTTCAAAGCCGCAGAGAGAACGGCAACTTGACGCTCAGCCTACAAGAAATCTCTGGGATCTGCTACTCGCCCAGTCAGGGCTGATGCTGCTGCAGTGAAAGGCGACGCCAAGTACACCTGCCCGTCTTTGTGTCCCATCCGACCAGGGAAGTTCCTGCACAGCACCATGATACATAAGCCACTATCATGCCAAGGCATTATATGCTTGAACGGACTCACACTGTCTATGTTGCCAAGGCATAACATGCTTGAAGCCACAGTGTCTGTTACTCAAGGACTACAAGTCTCCAAAAAACACAGCAATGAATGCATCGTCAGCATCAAAGCCTGTCTGGCAAAAGCTTCAGCACATGCCACGCTACGCACGAAGCCACAGCAGCAACTTGACCAAAACAGATCCGAAACAGCAACCCTCACCTGTTCGTTGTGGACACACAGACTTCAGGCTTGTTCATCCTGGCATATGTGTCTTTGGGACCTCCTAAGCATGCTGCGCAACTAGGGCTGGCTGGGGTGTCACAGCCGGCCGCCTGAAAGATCTGTGACGCTGTCTTGCCATCACAGCCTGGTACTGGCATGCCATATACATCCATCCACACTTTCTGTGTGGCTGGCACTAGGTAGGTGGGCACCTTGACTTCCCCTCCTGCCTTGTGCATCAGTTGTGCTGCTGCCATGAAGTCCTCTGTCTTACCGCCTGTGCAAGACCTGCAGCACCACACAGGCACCATGAGTAGGCTTGTCATAGTTTGGGTTTGCACTGCAGCATTGCTGACAAGTAAGTCCTCTGCTTGCTGTGTGGCTGGCACTGGGTAGGTGGGCACCTTGAGCTGTCCCCCTGCCTTGTGCAACAGCTGTGCTGCTGCCATGGAATCCTCTGTCTTGCCGCCTGTACAAGACCTGCAACATCACAAAGGTATTGTGACTGGACATGTTGTCATTGGGCTTGCCATTGAGTGGCCTTTGCATTGTTGCATTGCTGACAGGTGTGAAAAACTCTGTTGTAGCGCTCAGGCAAGACCTGTAACACCACACAGGCATCCTCCCTGAAGTACAGCTTTGCAGTATGACATCGCTGACAATACGGAGTCAACGTAAGTGTCCTTTGTGCTGCTTGTGGATGTTGTTCAGAGTTGCATTCTTCAGAGGTGCATTCAGGCAAAAGTCTGCGAGCGCCATAAGCACACACTACTGAGACGAAGCAGTCGCAGAAACAGCAGGTGTTTCTGCAGCAATTGACACAATAAACAAAGCTGAACACCTCCATAGGAACGGCTATGCCGCAGCCTATACAGGTGACCCCAACTTTGTCAACAGTGATATTCACTACAGATCCTGGCCTGCAAACTGCGCAGGCCCACAATCAGTTCAGCAATCTGCTGATCCTGGTCTGCAATTGATGGTATTGCACATCCTGGCCGAGCTGCAGTGACATCAGGGCCAGCTCTAGCCCTTTCAAGATAACAAGGGCTTCAAGCGATGTACTGCAATAATCTCTCTTTATGTATATTCTCATATTCTCAATTTAGGGCCTATGCCATTGGCAACCAAGCACTGCATTCTGACTGCAGCAGTATTTCTGAGGTCAAACAACTCAATGTAAAGATATTTTTTTGGGTGACCAATGCAGTCAAATATAAACAGAAGCAATTACATACAAAGGTGCGGCACACAGAGTTGTGCAAGACACCCTGTGTCCAAGAGAGTGACTGCACCTGGTGCTATTGTTCTTCTTTGCAGCTCACAAGCGTGGACCACACTTGGCAGCGTGCTCACTGCAGTGGTCGAGTCAGCACAGCTAGTGTCTGGTGGTCTATGTGCTGGCAGGAAGATCAGCTCAGACAAAGCATTTCTTCTTGCAAAGGTTGTGCAAACTAAAGATGAGAAACACAAATGAAGCCTAGCTTTGCTGGCATGTTGGGAGAGGAGGCGTGTCGTACCCTATGTATACCCTGTCAATGTTGATATTTGAGCACTCTGACGCCTTTTTCCTGTTGTCTGGCGAGTGCGGCGCCGCAACTAGTGGCTCAATCTTGCTGACGTCAAATCTGTACTCTTCTACATAACTAGCACCAGGATCTGCTTGGACTGCTTCAAACGGCGCGTCTGTTCTTTGCTGAACGTAGTCAAAGGTAATGCTGTCAGGTGGGCAGATGCCTGCAAGCATAGACGCTCTTCAGCAAGCACAGACTAGTACTGGTACAGCTCAATGCAGCGCGCTTTGGCAGAGCACCCTGAGAATTAGTCTTGTCAGGTGGGCAGATGCCTGCAAGCAAAAACTGCCTAGCACTTTGGCAAGAGCAAGCAACAAGAGAGACAGATTGTCTGCAACACACTGTCAGTGGTGAAGACAGGTGAACCCTTGCAGATGCGAATGAGTATGAGTCTTCTGTACAAATTTCAAGCAGCAGCAGCAGCAGCAGCAGCACACACAGATGTGTTACTGTCTTGGAGCTCCTGCCCACAGTTGGCATATCCCAGCTAACATGAGCAATTGCGCCAGTATCAGCATGGATGGGAAAATTGACATTGCGACAGAGGCAGAGGCATATTTGTAATGACTGCAACCTGTGAATGCTGTCCTTGTGGGTTTGCATAAGTGCACAAAGTCAGCATGTTCCACAGCTGCGTGTGCCACATTTGGACCTTTCTACAGTGGATGATTGAGCGATTGAGCAAACTCACCATTCTTGGCTCCTGCCTCTACCACCATGTTGCAGATGGTCATGCGCTCCTCCATGCTCATGGCTGCCACTGCTTCTCCAGTGAACTCCATAGCCTTGTAGGTGCCACCTGCAGAACAACAATTTCTTGTTTATACAAGGCGACATGGATGAAGAGCACTGTTTGATGCAGATCAGAGCCTGCATGCTCATGGCTGCCACTGCTTCTCCAGTGACCTCCATAGCCTTATAGGTGCCACCTGCAGCATGACCAGGCCATATGTGATACGCAACATCGATTTGCAAAGTCAGGAATTAAGGCCAAACACCACCATGCTGATAGCTGCCATTTCTTCTCCAATGAACTCCATGGCCTTGTGGGTGCCACCTGTAGCATGACCAGGCCATATGTGATACACAACATCAATTTGCAAAGTCAGGAATTAAGACCAAACACCACCATGCTGATAGCTGCCAGTCCTTCTCCAGTGAACTCCATGGTCTTGAAGGTCTCACCCGTAGCATGACATGCTTGTATTTGTGATACGAAGCTTTGGTTTACAAAGCTGGGGATGCAGACCAAGCAACATCATGCTCACGGCCGCCACTGCATCTCCTGTAAAGACCATGACTTTGCTTCTCAGTATCCCTTAGATGTGGCTTCAGTTGCAGCTGTGACTGGGGACGCCAATCTTCACAACTCGATACGCAGTCAATGCTGTTGACCTTGGTACAGAGTTGCTAAGAATGGGCGTGTCTAGTCAGGCCTGCATCACCTGACACATTCAAGGGCACACATGCTGAGCAAGGCATATGCTGTGCTCAGATCAGTGGTTTCTTGAAATAATCTCTGCTCTTGTTCTCAGAAAAAGCTAGTAGATCACCCTTGCTGAAAAAGGCAACTGCATGCACGATGCAAAGATGCACAACAAGTTCCCCTTTTCATTGTCCTGACATTGAGACTGTCCTCACATCAAGTGTTCAAAGAACAATGGCTGTACAAGGCAGAGGACATGTGGCATGGCAACATTGAGCATATGCATATGCTATGGTCAGGACAGGATACCTGCAACGGTGATTTCTCCAATGATCTGGAGGATGAGGTCCTTAGCTAGCAGGTATGGAGGCATCTCCCCATCCAGCACAAATTTGATGCTAGGAGGCACCTTGATCAGCAGCTTGCCTGTGCCAAGAATGAAGCCAGCATCTGTGTTGCCGATGCCAGAAGCAAACTGGCCAAAGGCACCAGCATTGCAGGTGTGAGAGTCTGTGCCAAACATGACCTCCCCTGCAATACATTGCAGACTTGTTTGCATGCCTGCTTTGTTGACTGATGCCTAAATGACAAGCAGGCAAACAGCATGGTCCCAGCAGGAGCCTTGGCAAGGTGACTTAAGTATGCATCAGGGACAAGCAGATGCTGGCAGGGCCAGACAAACTGGGCTCCTCTGTGTGTAATGCTTATGGCAGGATCAACTTTCTGGTTTTGAAGTTAGACTGGGCAACTGGGCTTGCTGTCTGATTGTTGTTGCAATGCTTGCTATACGGGACATGTGTTGCACTACTCAGACAAAGTCATAGCTCAGACAGCTAATTGTATGCGTGAGTTGCAGCAAGGTGCATTTGACCAAAACTCAGCTGCAGCCGCAGCGCAGTGAAAACAGCTGTAGCAATGCTTACCAGGCAGGCAGTGACCTTCCTGCGCCATTGCAATGTGGCACACACCCTTGTAATCAGGGTTGGCGCGGAAATCTGAGCGGTCTGTGATATCGTAAAAGTACTTGATGCCATATTTCTGTACCATGTCCCTGTACAAATTGAGTGACAAGATGGTAGAGATGACATCAAACACAAATGGGTATTGGGTTGAAACGGTGACGACATGACAAAGTATGAGGACAGGTTGCATGAGACAATGATGCGATGTCTTTTGAGGAGACTACCTTAGGATGTCCACATTGCGGTTTGCTCTGGGATCTGAGGTGAAGATGTAATGGTCAGGAATGATAATGACCTTTTCTGGATCCCAAACTTGTGCATTGGCACCAAATTCTTTCTCAAAGATCCCAAAAGTGCCGGGGCCGCAAACATCGTGTGTGAGCAGCTTATCTACATTGGTCCAGATGTTTGCCCCAGGCTGTAGCCTAGTGTTGTCTGAGTGCTTGGCCAAGATCTTCTCTGTCAATGTCATTGCATGCTTGACCTGCAAGCCACTTTGAGTTGGTCGCGTGATCATTAGCACAACTGCCTGGTCGAAGCGGTGTACAGTCTGTCTGCAGTGCCCACTGCAGCAGCAACAACAGGAGGCCACGCTAGCAAGCACTTACTCTGCCTGTTGAAGCAGGTTTGCGCGACTCCACCGGTGCAGAGGGAGCTGACACAGCCGCTGCTGGCTTGAGGCGTGAGGCACGGGAGGCGGGTCGCTGCACATGGCGACCGGCTTGCACCTTGACTGCAACATGTCACCCACAGATTGAGTTGCCAGAACTGAAATGAACAATCCCTGGGCGCATTGCCGGCCTGAACGCAGCAACAGCCTGCATATCCTGACGTACCTTCACCAGCCAGAAACGTCGAAGTCATGACCGAGCCACAAATCAGAAGGCTTCTGTCCTTCTTGAACACTAATTGCAGTAGGAAGCAATCGCGATCACCGACGTAATGTCGTTGTGGAAGTTGCACCAGTAGCAAAGTTTCCCGTCACGTAAAGCGTGTGTGCTAGGTTTCTTGGCATGCTGAGACCTGTGCTATGAGTAAACAAGAAGAAGATGCACTGAAGCCTACGGAGCCGTTTCAAGTCTGTATGCGGCAGCTGATGTCGGAGTTGTGCATATGTGCCGACGCATCGTTGAGAAAGGCGTCAGCGTGCCATCGTCTCATTGCATAACATAAGAGCAAGGCCGAGCATAGCGATCGACTGCATCTGTGCCGTGATACAGCGTGCTTTTGTCTGATGGGAACAGATTAACATCGTCGACTATGCTTTTGACCGCGGGTGCAAGTCGGCCTGATATCAGCGCGATCTGCTTCCGGCAACACAGCGCTAACAATCATATTCGGGGTCATGCTTGCAGTCCGAATCGGTTACATAACGCTCGGCAAATATGCCGAGCGCAGCAGTCTCTAGATTATAAGCAGGCAGGAGTTGACATAGACGCCGGTGCAGAGCTAGTTCGTCGAATACAGAAGCTGAATCCCAGCATTGGCGGCTTCAGCGGTCTAGTGCCATTTGGTAAGTAGTATCATTGTTGCAAGTAGTATTATTGTTGCAAAGAACATACGCTGCAACTGCATAAGCTGTGCTAGGCCCTCATCGATCAGCAGTTGCCATGAATGACCACTGTCTTGGATGCAGGTGACTCTTTCCTGGTGGCCGGCACAGACGGCGTGGGCACCAAGCTGAAGCTAGCATTTGACATGAATACACATGACACTATTGGCATAGACCTAGTGGCGATGAGTGTTAATGACATCATCACATCTGGAGCTAAGCCAATGTTCTTTCTAGACTACTACGCGACAGCCAAGCTGGATGTGGATGTTGCTGAATCAGTGAGCACAACGCTACACCCTGTTGCGAGTGCAGCATGTCCTGCTCCAATGTTGCAGCACCAACAGGCCACGTGCATCCTCCCCAGATCGTATGCATCGCTCTGTCCAATCCCTGTGGCCATGGATTATGCTGCTCTCATTGAATGTGCCAACACACTCTTGTCAAGACCATACTTGAGGTCAATTGCAACTCGGTACACCAATTGCATACTGTCTTCACCCCCCCTTACATTATCATACAGCGCGCATAGCACATTCGGTCACCCTGTCATGTGTGCTCACAAGCCAAGCAAAAGTTGCCGTCTTGGTATGTGTAGCAGCAATGCTGGTCAAAGTTTGTGACCTGATCAGAAACCATAAAATGTGCAGACCAGTCAGCAGACCCGACTCAATTTGATCCGATCCAATTCAATTTGATCCAAATCAATTCCACTCAGTTCAACTCGATTCACATCAACTCAGTTCAGCTCCAAATTCAAGCCTGCTGTGCTCAGGTGGTGAAGGGCATAGTGGAGGGCTGCAAGCAGTCAGACTGTGCACTCCTAGGCGGTGAGGTGTGCTTCTGAACCTGCAGCTTCTTCACTTTGCAACAGGTGCACAGCCCTTCAAGCACCACTCACATGCACCGCATATGCCTGTCTTGCACTCAAACAGCAACTCCTCGCTTTGCAACAGGTGCACAGCCCTTTCACATGCACCGCATATGCCTGTCTTGCACTCAAACAGCAACTCCTCGCTTTGCAACAGATGCACAATCAATCAATCGATCAACCAGTCAATTTTTACTGTCTTGAGGACCCAACAGGGGGTCATACAGACAATGTCAAGAGCGATTCTGTTCTAACTATAACGAAAATTCATACATTCGTTTATAGCAATGGTTTCACATGATATGCAATCCATCAGAAAACGTCATCAGTATAAAGTGGAAAAGAACAGTGGAAAAGAAGCTTGCACACCTTCACACTACATCTAGGTGTTGATACTAGCAAGAGTGATGCCGTTGTATTGTGATTTTTGCAAACTCAATCTTGTGCATCACAACTGCCCGTCAACAGCATCACGCACATGCGCCATATTCCCAATAACTCAATTTTTGACCTTCTCTTGATCTTGAAGCAGTGTTTACTGAAACAACAGCAAGGTGGAAATATCATGCCACAGCCAGCTGCTGCATCATTTCATGAGGCTGTATCATACATGATGGCAGGACAGGATCCAGTTGTCATACACAAGCTGATCATCCTCCTCTTCTTCTTCACTATGATTTGTCAGTCTGCTTCCTCTTCTTCTGCACCATGTGTCCGCCATGTACAGACAGCAGAGATGCCAGGGCTGTATCAACCAGGAGAGTATGATGTAGCGGGCTTTGCGGTGGGCTCTGTGAAGCAAGATAAGGTCATTGACGGCAAGCAGATACAGGAGGGCGACGTGCTCATTGCACTGCCTTCCAGCGGACTGCATTCCAATGGCTTCTCCCTTGTGAGAAAAGTTGTTGAGGTAAGGTTGTTGAGGCTGCAAGCACTGAACAGCAGAATGAGTGCAAGACTAGCAATATTGCAACTGCATTGCTGTACACATGGAGGTCCAAGTGATGGTGGGAGTCATGCCAAAGAACAGGCTCTTCCCTGAGGACGTATTACTATTGCCACTATGTGGCACATGCGATCAAGTGTTTGGCTTGCTAAAGCATGCAAAAATCTTCTTCTTCCTCTTCTCAGTGACCTCTCAGTCTGCTTGTACATGGGTTTTCCAGCTACGTCTTTGGTAAGTTTATAAATTGTTCTTTGGACTTCTCAATGATCTGTTGTTTTCTGTGTGCAGGTGAGTGGCCAGAGCCTACAGGATCCTGCCCCTTGGGGTGGGCAGGGCACCCTAGGGCATGCCCTGCTGGAACCTACCTTCATATATGTCAGGCGCTTGCTTGCCCTCATTGATGCTGTCAAGGTCAAGGTAAGTGTTGGCACATTGTGCAGCAGTTACAGGGCAAATGATCACATTTAGTTGCAGACACCAACTGCTTATACAGCCACAACAAAAGCAAGCACGCATGACCTTGGATCTCAGACTGGGCAGTGTTTGCATTTTGACAACAGAATGAATCTCCTGTGCAATGCTTGGACAAGCTACAATATTTTTTTGGATGATGGCGTCCATCATCAGAGTGTTGGATGCTTCTGCAGCCATTGACATTCTGTACATTGCACCTGTTGGGCTCATTTCTCACATGTATGCAACACCAAGTTTCCCACATGTATGCAACAACAGGGAGTAGTGCATATCACTGGCGGAGGCTTCACAGAGAACTTGCCCAGAGTCATGCCTAAAGGGCTAGCGTGCAAAGTGGAAACCAGCTCATGGGAATGGCCACCATTGTTTCAGTGGCTTCAGAAGGTCAGCCACATTAGACCTGTCAACGTTTGGGAACTGCTGTGACTGTTCAAATCACGCCCTGTCTGTTCCTGCTCAACAGCTTGTTTCAGTGGCTTCAAAATGCAGCTAACCTGATCCTGTCAGCTTATACGACCAGCCACGATTCTTGAATCATGCCCTGTCTGTCTTTGCTCATCAGCTTGTTTGGGTGTTTGGGTGGGCTCAAGAGGTCAGCCATTGAAGTGTTGTCAACTTTTGCTGAGTGCTCTGACTCCTTAAGCCATGCAATGTCTGCCTTCCCTTGACAGCCTTGTGCTGAAGGCTTGCACGATGTTATTATTTGACCCTCACAGGCATGTCGGCAGCATGTACCGATTTGCTTTTTTGCAGACGCTCTCACTGTGACGCCTGGCAGCATAACCTTTTCTTGTTCCTTGGAAGCCAGTGATATGCCAAGGCCATTTGTGCTTACTGATGTTTGCGGTCGAATGCAGGCGGGCAATATAGCAACACCAGAGATGTACCGGACCTTCAACATGGGTGTGGGCATGGTGGTCATGGTCTCGCCCTCTGATGTAGAACAGGCATTAGCAACTGACAATGCAGCTTTTGTTCTGGGTGGTGTAGTCTCTGGGGACGAGGTTCAAATTGTTTGAGGAAGTAGCAGGTTGGCTGCAGCTGTGGAGGTGTGCATGTAGCTGTGAACTGTGCCACGTTAGCTGCAAAACTGGCCATCAGTACATGTATCTGCCCTGAGGTGTATATGCAGACATCCCGCAAGCATTTGTGATTGTGCAATGCACAGAAGGCGACACCACAACTTTATGGTGCAGAGCGCAATAGAATGTAACCAGCAAGGGCAGCCGCACTTGGCACCAATATATATTATATGCGTGCTCTGTGTGTCAATTAGCGATTTTCCTGTGCTTGGCAGCTTTGAGGGGTCTACGCAAGTCAATGTTGGACATGTCTTGCATGGGTTCTGCTTCTTTGCGCGCTGCCTGCAAGCCATCATGCAGTCGTTGCTGCACACGTTGCCTGCCATACAAAAGCTGTAGACATTAATTGACAGCAGGACACCGGCGAGCACGTCATGCATGAATTGTAAACAGGCAGACCATGGATGTCAATGAAACATGACACCTAGCAAAATTAATGCAAAGCTGGTGCTTGCTGATGCTTCGATTGAGTCTGACTTAGATAAGGTGCAGACATGCAGGACACCCCATCTCTGCTGCTCAAGCATGATGATGCCATTTCTGACGTTGCCTGAAGAGGACAACATGCACTGAACCCTCACACAGTGCCGGTGGCCTAAACACAGCAGACAGTCTTGACTCCCATGCAGCAGCAAGGTCGTGTTACACACCTGACTTGGCATGTCAGTGACTGCTGGGCCGTCCAGAAACTTTCGATGCAGCAAGTTGGTACTGAGCAACTTGAGCTGAAAGGGTTGCTGAGACTGTCCTGGCAGGATCTGGATGTTGCCGTTGTTGATGAGCTGCAGCATTGCACTGAAGAGGCGGCTGACTTCCGCCTGACTGCTCTGTTCTGCCACTGCCTCAAACCCAACTGGCTCTGCCTGCAAAGCATTTGTACAGTGACTCCACTTTGTAACGGCTGCTTTGGCCAGCAAGAGACCTGTCCTTACGTCGGATTGTTCTTACTCAGAGGGATTGCTGCAGTTAGAATGCGCTGATTGCTTCCCAATTCGATTGTTCTTACATCAAGAATGTCCTTACATTGAGTGTTCTTACAAGCAGGGGTTACTGTACCACACTTTTACCCGACGTCTTGTTCATGCCCTTCAATGGGTTCATTCCCCCTGCAAAATGTCTGGAAGCATAGGCACAAACTTTGTAATGGCAAGCAAGAGCAGCCCAACAGCAGGGATTACATGGTGCAAATTGCAGCGATATTCAGGATGCTTGGGCCACTTTTGGCATCATGCTTGCCACATGATGTAGCCTCACTTATGAACCTCACAAAAATGAGACAGTTTGCTTTCATATGTTTACCAGACTTCAGCGGACAATACTGGTGTGAACGCACTCATGCATGCGTCACAGCACTCAAGCAATGAAACAGCAGCAATGCAGTTGATGTGCATGTATCTTGCGGTTCTGCTGATTGCCCACTTGGCATCCTACACCAACGTCTCTACTCAGGCAGCCCAAATTGAGGAGCCACTCATGATTCCTCACTGAGCATTTATGTGCTTGATGAGTCTTGTGGCGTTAACTCAATCACCAGCCATAAGAGCTCAGCAAAGCATGCAAACATATTTGGGACCGACCGTGGGTGAAATTATCTCCGCTACGTTGCATCAGTGCAACTCAATCGTGCCAGTCTATCCATCATCTGATCACCATAGTCATATATGTCAAAAGCCATAAAGTTTGAGACCTTACCACGGGCGTTGTTGACTCAATCGGGCGCTCTGCATCAGTGCAGCTCAAGCGTGCCAGTCTATCCAGGATCTGATCGCCGTAGTCATGTATGTCAAAGGCTGGTCTGGCATCCTGCTCATCCAGTAAGGGCTGGATTTTATGGCGCCAGTTAGACACCCTTGACGCTAGCTCTGTCTGAACCTCTGCTGCTGCCGCCGCCTGAGCACAACATGCGGTATATAGCTGCTGCTGCTGCTGATGATGATACTGGCAGTCATAACAACAATAATGGTATTAGCAATCATGATAATTTCGTGGCGAGATTTGGAACCCTGCTTGCCAATTCTGTCTGAACCTCTGCTGCTGTAGGCACATCAGGTTGTTTTTGTTCTGGTATCGAAATGTCTGCTGTCCCCTTCATGAAATCCATGGTGAAATACAGTACCAGCTTCATTGTGATCATCACAATCATCATCTCCATGCTTGCTAGTGAGTGACCGTGAATGTGACTGCACAAAGAAGCAGTCAGCTGGTCCAAATGATTTAGTCCAAAACCATCTAGAACCAGTGCAAAGGCATCATGTAGCGGGGTCTCATGGCAAGCAACCTGTATGAAGGCCTCCATGTGGGCTTGACACAGCTCCTCATAGCTCATCTCAGCATCAGAGTCAGCAGGAGGGCCACTTCCCGCAAAGGCCCTCTCCCCTGCCCCTGCCAGCTCAGCCCACTCATCCAGCTCAGCCATGGAATCTGGCGGGAAGCTGCAGCCTGGGTCACTGCCTCTATCTGATATGCCACCCGATGCATTACCACCTGCATTTCACAGCTGTCAGCCTGTTGTGCAATCAACAAGACAGGCTGAGACACAACAATCATGATCTGAAGCATGCCTGCCAGGCGCTTCTGTGGCCAGCATACTGTGCCAAGCAGCAAAGCCTTTGCAGCCTGCTGCATGTCAATGTACGTCATCAGAAGCAGGAGGAGCTAAAACTGCGCTGGCTTGAAAGCTAACAAGATGCACCAGAGCTCTGTCAAGGCCTGCAACACTTCAAGCAAGGTGTGTGCGCAAGAAGTACCTGCATAGCCAGACTGGGGGGTGCTGCTTTCCAGCCTAGGTTTGGCCTGGGGCTGAAGTATTCTGATTTTGCCAGCAGCAATTGTCATGGACACAACAGACAAGTTAATGATGTTCTGATGCGTCAGTGCCTGCGAGTCCCACCTGCAAAGTCTTCTTCATCATCAAGCTCAGCGCAGCCAGCAGCAGCCTCCTCTCTGGTGAATGCACTGCCCAGCTGGCTTTCCTTAGTTATTGCTCTGGCAGTGGCCTCCTCCCGGGCTGCTGTCAAGCGCTGAGCCTGCTGACTGCTTTGCAACAGCCTGAGGGCGTACTGAAATTCAGCAAAGGTGCAGCCAGAGACCACTGGCGTAGGGACGTCACCAAGCAAGCAGCCTGCAAAGACATAACGTATTGGTGCATGGATGCACATGAAGGAGATTACAGATTCTGATGTGAGTTGAACATCAAATAGTGAAGCCTACTGACTGCTTTGCAGCAGCTTGCGGTCGTACTGAAACTCAGCAAAAGTGCAGCCTGAGACAGCTGGCGGAGGAATGTCACCAAGCAAGCAGCCTGCAAAATCATGACTGAGGATGCTTTCCAGATCTAAGGTGCAGCACATGGAGGGGACTGCGAGCTTTGGAACAAATTGAATGCCTTCTTAAGGGCTTCAGAGTGACTTGATGTGCAAGGGAACTTGAGGGCGCGCTGAAACTCAGCAAAGATGCAGCCTGAGACAACTGGTGGACAAATGTGACCAAGCAAGCAGCCTGCAAAATTAAAGCAGAGGCTTGCTGCAAGGTTGCACTTGAAGAGGGCAGTGGGTGCTGGAAAAAAATCATCAACAAGTAAGCATACTGCAGCTTCAAAGCAGTTTGACATGCAAAGACTGTTGTGGCCACGCTCAAAGTTGGTTTGGGTATAGCTGGGCTGGCTTGAGATGCCAATTCAATGCTCACCCACCTTTGAACAGGCACAATGCATCAAATTTGCATCTCAGCCTGTGTGCAAAGCTAAACAGCAGGCAGCCGGCGTCTGCAAGTAGTACTTACCCACACTGCTGAGCTGTGCTGCTTTGGCATGTTGAGACCGTTTCCTCCTGGAAGGCTTTCTGCCCTTCTTGAAGGGCTTGATGGACAGATTGCCCTGGGCGTGTGGATCAAGCGGAGCATAGGGGTCAAACTCTTCGTCTTCTGCTTGTTGCTCTTCTTGAAGAGGCTGAGTTGGTCGCTGAGACATGCCTGACTGCATTCCATCATGCTGCTGACCTGCATGTAACAGTGACACCAGTGGCCTTCACTTCTACCAGTTGTTGAACTTTGTGTACAAGTCTTCTTCTGTTTGGTCTCCTTCTTGGGAAGGCTGGGTTGGTTGCTGAGACATGCCTGACTGCATTCCATCATGCTGCTGACCTGCATGTAACAGTGACACCAGTCGCCTTCACTTCTACCAGTTGTTGAACTTTGTGTACAACTCTTCTTCTGTTTGGTCTCCTTCTTGGGAAGGCTGGGTTGGTTGTTGAGACATGCCTGACTGCATGCCATCAAGCTGCTGACCTGCACGTAACAGAGCACAGGTTGTCTTCACTGCAGTCTTCATCAGCCACTCAGTATTGGTTGTGACATTGTGACCCTGTGTTGTGCAGATTGTGGGCAGAAAGTGTGGTTACTGCTATTGCTCTGCCTTGATTGGCAGATTGATGCTTTTGGAGACCAGCCAGATGTGTTCAACTCGCCAGTACGCACAGTGCAGCAGAAGCTGACTGCTGTCAGAGTCCTTGTTCACGTCCCAGCTGTCAGGCATCAGAAATTCATACTGACCTGCCATGCTTGCATGCTCAGGTGCATCAGCCGCCTGGGGCCTGAAAACACCCCCGTCATTTTCATCATACCTTCTCTGCTATCATCATACTCATTGCCATACCCTTTGCATGACAGTGCCCAGGAAGTAGCGAAGCTTAACCTGGTGCATCTGAGGCAATGCAACATAGCACTACATGCCAATGTGCATGCCAACTCCCGGCGTTTCAGCAACACGACCATGTACTGACCTGTTGTGCCTGCCTGTTCAGGGTCATCAGCCGCCTGGGGCACGAAATCATATCCATCGTCCCCATCAAACCCTCCACCCCCATCATCATAGTCATTGCCATACGCCTCAGGACCCTCAAAGCCCCCAGCTTCAGCCACACTTGAGCCACCAAGGGGCTCCTGCCCTTCAGTTTGTGCCGCAGGTTGTGCCACCTGATGTGGTTGGTGGCTGTTGGCAGCAGGCGCTGAAGTACTGCAACACAGCTGCTCGTCCAGGAATTCCCCGTCTCTGGCTTCTAGCAGGAGGGCTCCTGAGTGGTGCATGCTGCAGCTGGCAATCTGCAACAAATCTTAGGTTGTGACTGACGATCTGCAGCAGGCTGCCTGCTCTTATGTCAACTGAAGTGTTTTCACGATTTTGACTGCCGTTTCTTCCCGCCTGCCGACCTGCCTGCTGACCCTTCAAGCTTGTGCCAGCTGACAGCATTGCTTTTGCTAAGCTTAGGTTTAAATCCTGTCCATTTGTCTCGTTGCAGTCTCTTGCCTTAGTCATCGTGCTTGATGTGATGGCAGGACGCAGACATGTGATTGAAAACGCCCAAGCAGTCAACACAGTGGACCATAGACACACTTATAGCGTGCTACTCAGCACAAACTCAGTGACATCCAGGTCCAG
The DNA here is from genome assembly GCA_002118135.1 of Trebouxia sp. TZW2008. Lineage (NCBI taxonomy): Eukaryota > Viridiplantae > Chlorophyta > Trebouxiophyceae > Trebouxiales > Trebouxiaceae > Trebouxia > Trebouxia sp. TZW2008. The sequence continues at coordinate 268,594 of BDIU01000201.1, forward strand.
CATTCATCTCAACTCTCCTGGTTGTAGTCAACATTCATTCTGTGCTATGCTCAATTTTCATGACCGAATTTGCAGGATTTTGGGACTCACCCGGTAGTTGCCGACTTCTGACTGACTTCCTGATGCTGAAGCTGTGCTTTCCAGTGCCAGCAGCGCAGCTGGGGGTCTGACAGCCGCAGGTATTGCTGTGGTGCTTGCCTGCTCCATGTCAATGTTTGTCCCCTCTGCAAAGGCACTGCAGCTTTGTTTGCTGTCAGATGGCAGCAAGTTGATGTCAAGCAGAGCTGGAGTTGCACACTGCATGGTGTACTACTGTGCATTTGCAGAGGAACGGTGGTCAGCATGCTGTCTTACATTCACCAGGCAGTCAGCGAGCTTTTCTGTTGGCTTGCATCCATGTCAGAACTTTCATCTTGTCACAGTAAGGCTTAGCTCCATGAGTGCCAGAGCGTTGCATTATTACACAAGCACTTGGCAAAAGAGTGCAAAATCACCTTCCAGCACATCATCAAGGCTCAGGAATTGCTCCTCATCGTCAAAGTCATCATTTGCATCTTCCTGCTGGCCATTGGGACCCTTTGATGCCCGTTGCCTGCGCTCACATGGCGCTGTGTTGGTGGCAGTGTCTGCTTGCTTGCCAGTATGTCAGTGCATGCTACAGTAACATGTTGCTGCTTTGTTGGCAGTCACTGGTTGCTTGCGAGTAGAGTACATGTATGCATGCGGTCGTTGAAGAATCAGTCATGGCTGAATTGTTTCACTTTTGCTCACCTCTTCTCTGCAATGAACTCCAATGCCTGGTACACCAGTGTGTGCAAGTATTCTACTTTCTTGCCATACACGCATGCTGACCCTTGAATCAGCAGGGCAGCTGCACAGCGAATCAGACATGAGCTTCATGGTGAGCAGACCCAGCAGACAGCATCAACTGTTGCCAAAATGATGCAAACCTTCTGCAAAATTCAGATTTGGGCCACCCTCAAAAGAAAAGGTGACACTTTCCAGCACATCCTGCAGGAAGCCATGCCTGAGTCTGGAAACTCAATGACACCTGTCTTTTGCCGGGAACTTCACTTCGTACCAAGTAATCCTCAAGTTCATTTGCGATGTTGATGTCCCAGTTAGCTGCAAGGTCTCGGATGGGTTGCAGTAAGTGCGCAAATTTGTTATCGTCCAGCTTGTCCATGCCACTTTCAGCAGTATCAACTGTCCTTCGTGACTCGAAGGCGATGATTGTCAACACTATGTGCTTGTGCTGTCCGCATTGTCAATGTCAAGAGCAGATCTGTTGTCACGCTCGTTCAAACGGCACTTGAGTCATTTTCGTTCGTCTGCACAGCTCACAAATGGCCAATTTTGTTCGAATTTGCTGTGTCGCGAGCTGACTGACCCCTCCGACACTCCGCGTCAAGGACGCGAAGCCTGAGCTGCGCACGTCAAGCTCCTCTGTGTCCGAGTCTTCAAACTTCACATCTCCGCGTCGGGCAAGGGGCAGGGTGACATGGTTTTGACGATGCCACGTTCAGATCACTCTGCTCTGCTATAGACTTGCTTGAGCACACAACATGCCTGAAGCAGCAAGTCACACGCTAGGCTCCAAAGTATGGATCAACGATTCGTCAGAAGGCTGGGTCAAGGGCGACGTAGTCAAGGTGGAGCAAGGCAGCTTGAAAGTCAGCACAGAAAAGGGCAGCATAAGAGCATACAAACCAGAAGAATGCCCCTTGCAAAATCCTCACACAGCAGGAGGAGTGGAGGTGTGTCAGCAACTCTGCACCACAGGCTCACTCCACTGCAGACTGCAAGCACTTGATGTTCAGCGCTTAATCAGCTGTGACTCATGCTGCTTGCTGAAAAGGCAATCTTGTGGAAAGTGACACTTCTCCCAGTTACGCATCAGCATCTGACGCTGCATACAGGACATGACAACGCTGTCATACCTCAACGAGCCAGGCGTGCTGTGGAACCTGAAAGCTAGATATCAGCTGGACGGCATTTACACTTACACTGGCTCTATATTGATAGCAGTGAACCCGTTTGCCTCCCTGCCATTGCTGTATGGGCAGCACATGATGGAGCAGTACAAGGGCAGACCGCTGGGGGAGCTGTCACCACACGTCTATGCCATTGCTGATGCTGCGTTTAAGCAGATGCGCAAGGACAACAAGAGCCAGTCGATCCTGGTGTGGCATTTCCATTCACACGCCCAATGCAAGCCTGGCTGTCACATGCAATAAACGAGTTTCGACCACGCTGAGAAGTTCTGTGTTATCACCTGTTGGGTTGCCATGACAATGCATCCGTTGAAAGAACAGAGAATTCAACGCCGTCAGGCGTCATGACAATACTTTTATACACTGTTTGATGTACTCATTGATTGAACGAATGAGTGATTGATTGAAACACTGAAACTTGCCAGCAGTCATTTCTGCATCGGCTGCAACCTGCTTTGTGCATCTTCTGCAGGTCAGTGGTGAAAGTGGGGCTGGCAAGACAGAAACCAGTAAGCTGATCATGAAATATCTGGCTTGGATGGGGAATGGTGGGAAAGAGGAGGGTGCCCCTGGTGTTGAGCAGCAGGTGCATTATCTCCTCTTCGTAAATAGTACTTGCCATCAGCAGCTCTTTCTGCTAGCCATGCAAGAGCCAATTGTCAGCAATGCTCATGTCTGTTCACATCCTGCCAGAGTCTCCTGTTGGCTACCTCGCATGACATGGGCAGCATTGTCGCCTAGAGTTATTGATGCCTTGATGTGTCCATGGGCTCATGCTGAAGAATGAAAAGGACATGATAGCGCATGTGACATCAGCATCTCAGCAGTGTCATGCATATGACTGCCTGCTAGACATCTTTCCAGTAACCATGCATATTTTCTTGTCACAGCATGAGCTTGTTTGCATGTTTCTCGCCTATTTTGCTGGGCACTGCTGTATATCTGATGCAGAATGTGCGTTGTAAGTGTGACATGTGCGGTCAGGTGCTTGAGTCCAACCCTCTTTTAGAGGCCTTTGGCAATGCCAAAACAACCAGAAATGACAACTCGTCCCGGTTTGGAAAGTTTGTTGAGCTCCAGTTCAACAAAGCAGGCAGAATTAGCGGGGCAGCAGTCAGAACATACTTGTTGGAGAGATCCCGTGTTGTGCAGCTCACAGATCCAGAGCGCAATTACCATGTCTTCTACCAGGTCAGCGTGTTTCCAGCTTCAGCATGCTCATAGATGCATGCATTACTCTACACAGCTCACATAGCTCATGTTTGCCTTTGCAAAACGCTGCATCAGATTGGCAAACTTGTTGAAGTACGCGGCCTATCCTTTGTTTTGCAAAGGGTCGCATCAATTTGCCAAAACCAATTTTTGCCATCAGCAAGGGCTCTGCTGCTGGCAATGCTGGCTTGACACTACACACCCAACTCTGTTGGCATGTACAACACAGACGCATTGCCAATGAGTGACTGTGCTGTGCGCATGTCAGCAGTGGCAAGTTGTTGCAAGGGCACAACCTGGATTTGCAGTTATGTGATGGAGCCAGCTCTGCTGAGAAGGAGAGGTGGAGCCTGAAAGCGCCTCAAGAGTTCCATTACTTGAACCAGTCCACCTGCTATACTCTGCCGCGTGTCAGCAATGCTGAGGAATATAGGGTAAGGCTCCCATGTTGACACGCGTCTGCCGCCCTGCCCCACTTTCCCCCCCCCTTCTGACCCACACACACCCATTGCCCCCCAATCCACATCTGACCCACAGAATGACTCAAACAGAGCCTGGGTGCTTTCATGGCTGCATCTTGAGATCTTGAGCAGACTTCACAATTGTATGCACAACTGCCTGCTTTGCCTTATGTGAGCACACAGCACTTGCACTCGCTGTTTTGCAAGTACAGAAGTCAGCGGTCTCAGCTGCTGTTTGTGATTGTTTCCCTGATCTCAGCCTGCACTCCAAAGCATCGCCAGCAGCATTGTTCAGCAAGGTTGTGGCCCTGCAGCACACCAGACGAGCCATGACGAATGTGGGTATCTCAGAGGAGGAGCAGGACGCAGTTTTCCAGCTCGTGGCAACAGTCCTGCACGCGGGCAACCTGGAATTCACAGAAGCTGGGGAGCATGACAGCTCAGAAGTCACTGACTCGTCAGCAGCTTCGCTGGACGCTGCTGCGAGGCTGCTTGGGGTGCAGCCAGATGGCCTGGCGAGGGCACTGACTACTCGCACCAGACAGACTGTAGACGGTCAGTTTTGACACAATTTTTCAATAATGCATGCACACGCAGTACATAATGCACAGGCCTAGCAAGTCTCAACTGAATGCTTGTGAGTCAAATAATGCCCCTCTGGAATGCAGCCATGGCATTGGCTATGACAACTCGCAGCAGACAGACTGTAGCCGGTCAGCTTGAGCATACCCATTGCCAAACATGCATGCATCCGTTGATTAATAGCATCAGACACATCGTTGACGGTCAGCTTCAGCACACCCTTTGTCAGTCATGCATACACACCAAGTACAAACCAAGCACTCGAGAGCTGACAACTTGAACCAGACAGATTGAAGACAGTCAGTTTCAGCATACCCTTTGCCGATAATGGTCACATGCCAAGTACACAAGGCGCAGGCACAGCACATGTCAACCGAATGTTTGTGAGTCCCAAAATGCTCCTGACTTGACCTCAGCAAATGTAGCAACAGGCCCACACTTGACTCAGGAAAGTGTAAAACATGCTCATGATTTTGTGGAAGTGTGGTCAATTTCTGCTGCTTGGCAGCATGCCTCTTTCTGGTGCATGCCTTCTTCACACTGCCAGGAATGTTCAAAAGCACCAAATAGCACTGATGCCCGTGTACATACCAGTCCATTTCATGCCAGACGATGACATTATCTGAACTTCATGTCTGCTGTAGGTCCCATTGTCAGTCCTATCAATGTTGCTGCTGCTTTGGACAACCGGGACTCATTGGCAAAGACCATCTACTCCAAGATGTTTGACTGGCTTGTGACCAAGATCAACTCAGCAATCGGTCAAGATGCCACCGCCCCGACGCTTGTGGGTGTCCTGGACATCTACGGGTTCGAGTGCTTCAAGGAGAATGACTTTGAGCAGTTCTGCATCAACCTGGCCAATGAGAAGCTGCAGCAGCATTTCAACCAGCATGTGTTCAAGATGGAGCAGGTATGCAGGCTTCGTCTGCAATGCATAAGCAAGTGTTCAGGTTGGCACAGGACCTCAGTAGTTGAAGACAGTTGATTGTTCCAGTACATACCTGACTGGGCCTTCTGAGCCTGCCTAACATGCGTTCTGAATGATATGAACAAATGCATGCTTCTTATCTGCAGTGCAACCCGCTAATTGACAGGCAATCTCTTGACCATAGGCTGCTGCAATGCACCTTGCTGTCATGGCATTGACAAGCAAAGCTCCCAGAATGGTTTACTAGTGTATTCTTGCATGAGTTGAGCTCCCTAACATGTCAAAACTTCTGGCTGCTCTGTGACTAGCTGTGAGTACTGCCATTTCAGGATTTGCTTCAACCAAGCCTTTGTTTTTGTGGCCTCAGTGAAAGCCTGGAGATGGCACTGGCCCAGCTTAGCACTTGCGCAGTCCAATGTGTAGTTACCTTGCAGTACGTCTCTCCCAGAATGGGAACTGTATGTTGCAGGCTGAGTATGAGCGGGAAGCCATTGACTGGAGCTACATTGAGTTTGTGGACAATCAAGATGTGCTGGATCTGATTGAGAAGAAGCTTGGCATCCTAGATCTGCTGGATGAGCAGTGCCGCTTCCCAAAGGTGAGATCTCTGAAAATAACGTTTTCTGCTCATTTGCTGCAGCTATTGAGAATCTGCTCATATCGTTTGCCACGCGACCCCATCTGCAACTCGCAGCAAGCATGCTCGGCACACACTGTTTGCTGAAACAAGCAAACTCGGCTGCAACCCATCCTGCTAGCTAGAAGATGCCTCAAATTGTTGTTACACCCTGTCAATGCTGCATGCAAGCCATCATGTATGCTGTGGCAACCTACTGCTGTGGGCTTTACAGCTTTTTCTAGTATCACATTGCAGCTTGTCAATATCCCTGACGTTTTGTTGTGAGTGCTGTGACAGGCTACTAACGTGGACTTTGCAAACCGCCTATATGGCTCGTCAGAGGTCACCACCAGCAAGCGCTTCTCCAAGCCAAAACTGTCTCAGACTGGCTTTGCCATTGAGCACTATGCTGGTGGTGTGGGCTACAAGACAGACAACTTCCTTGCCAAGAACAAGGACTTCGTGGTGGCAGAGCACCAGCAGCTGATGCAGAATTCTGATCAGCCCTTTGTGCGCATGCTGTTCCCTGCTGAGCCTGAGGCGCCTGCTGCTGATGGCAATAAGGCAAGTCTCGGCACTGCCAACATTTACACAGTCGATGCCTAGGATCTGTGGTGTAGTCCAATTGCAACATTGCAAGAGCCCATCATGCTGTGACAGCTTTTCCAATCTTGCCAGTAGTTGCTGCCATTTTGAAGAATATCTGTCCTGGGTCACTCTGTGTCTTTCGGAGCAACATAACATTGTTTAGAAATTGCTGTCAGCGCAGAGTGGCAGGGGCAAAATGGGGCAGGGCTATACGTTCAGCAGTGTGGGCAGCTGCTTTGACAGCAGCTGCTTTGTGTGCAGGCATTTGACTGACTTGAACAAATGCTCAACCCAAAACCTCTCCGTGCGATCTTCTTTCTTGAAGAAACCAATTGATTGAAGCTGCTTCAAGCAATCTGCTGTTCAAGTGAAATTAATGACTGCAGGGTGGGCGGGGCAAAGTCGGGCAGGGCTACAAGTTCAGCAGTGTGGGCAGCCGCTTCAAGAAGCAGCTGCAGGAGCTCATGGATGCCTTGCACCAGATGGAACCCCACTACATCCGCTGCATCAAGCCCAACTCCCTCAACAAGTAAGCCCGTGGGTGCAGGGCTAGGGTTGGCGTTCACATGTCTTGAGGGTCAGGGTTAGACTTCATGTGTCTTGAGCATCAGGTTTGAGCTGCATGACTCCTGAACATCAGGTTCAAGCTCCATGAGTCCTGAGCAATAGGACTGGGCTCTATGCGTTTTGAGTGACAGGATTGGGCTCTGTATTTCCTCCGGGTTACTGCTGTCTCATGATGCAAAGCATGTGTTCTGATGATTAGGCATATGCTTCATGTGTCCTGAGGTACAGCAAACATATGACTTTGGTGCAGTGTGAAGGCAGGCTGCAGTGCATTGCCCAACAAGCTGCTAAGACATGAGGCATATGCTGTCCGCTGTGTGTGTGTCTTGAGCCAGCCTGATGGGCACTCCATTGCAGCCTAATTGTACCCTGGATCAAACTTGGCATGTATTTATGCTGAATGCTATCCCAGAAGATCAGTTGCATACATGCGCAAGCAGGCAAATCATGCTTCAGGCAGCGTGTGCATTTATAGCTGGTGTCGACGCACCCTGCAGTTTTCAACTATGCTTCAGGCAGCATCTGCACATATGGGCTGTAGCCCGGGGTGAGCAACATCACCATGCGACAACGTATGTGGCACAACACCGAGGCAAATAGCAGTCTGAGCATCATGGTGCAGCTCACATTCAGTGTACCTGCACCTCGCTGCATTTGAGAGGGACACTGCACTGCAGCAGCCGCTGCGCCACAAGGTCCCAACGCCATGTGGCATTTCAAGCTATCTGGATCTGCAGGCCGCTGCAGTTTGAGAACAACAATGTGCTGCACCAGCTGCGGTGTGGAGGAGTGCTGGAGGCTGTGCGTATCAGCTGTGCCGGCTTTCCCACCAAGACTTTCTATGAGGACTTTGTGGATCACTTCTGGAACCTGGTACCAGAGCTGCTGACTCATGAGCATGAGTTGAATGATCGAGCTCTGAGCCAGGCTGTGCTGAAGAAGGCCAATCTGCAGGGCTATCAATGCGGCAAGAGCAAGGTGGGTGCAACACTCCATCTTGCCCCTCAAAACTGACAGCCCTTCTTGCAGCTTTCCCCTTTCCCCATCCCTAAGGCTCTTCTGACTCCCCCCTGCCTTCCCCCTGCCCCTGTCCTTTTGCCCCTGCCTTGTTCAGACATGATGAGTCAGTAATGAGTGGATTCATTGCAGCAATGACCAGACATCAGTCACTCTGACCGCCATACAGCATCTGTGCTCTGTATCAACCTTTGAGAATCCTGCGCTTGCTTGCGGATGTAGTCTATTCAACAGGGATGCCATCTTTTGGTTTGTAGAGAGCAACTTATGTTGCAGTCAGTCAGGTGCATCTTAGACATGGAAAGAGCTAACACGTCTGCATGGTCTCCATCAGTAAAGCAAGGGTTGCTGACTCCAGGTGTTTTTGAGGGGTGGGCAGATGGCTGTGTTGGATACCATGCGCACAGACATCATGCACAAGGCTGCAGTGAACATACAGCGGCATGTGCGCGGCTTTGTGGTACGGCGCAAGGTGCACCGCATTGTCAGGGCTGTCATCAAGATACAGGTGTGGCTCGACACTTCCTGACAGCAATAGGCTTTGACTGCACTCCTGCTTGTGCAGAAGACTTGTCATTGTACACATGACACAAAGGACTGCATATGAAGGAGCAGCAAAGCAATGTATCAAATATCACCGTGACATGGCATTAGGAACAGGGGGCAAAGGAGTCTTGCATCACAGCATCAACCTCGTCTTTTGCACACTCTGGCATGACATGGGCAGGTTATCTTGCAAGTCCAAGCTCTGAAGTGCAAGGAGGTTTTGCCTGGAGACAGCCAATGAACGAAGCAGTCGAATCTTGTCTGGACAAATTGCAGCTTGCAAACTTGGTGCTAATGGGATATCTTTTGTACGTTAGGCTGGAGCGAGAGGCATGCTAGCTAGGGCAGACGCCCGCAGAGAGCGTCGCTTGCAAGCAGCCATCACCATCCAGAGGAACATGCGCATGCTCAAAGCCCAACGCAGCTTCCTCAAGACCAAAGCCGCCACTCTGGTTGTACAGTCAGCCTGGCGAGGCCATGTTGCACGCTCTGTTGCCATGGACATCAGGTATGTACCAGAAGCTTGCTGACTGTCGATGTGTCTGGGGCTTCAGCCCTTTCCAACGAGTTCCTAACAGCGTGACAACACTGCTTGTGATAAATTGTCCTTGTGTGGCTCGTCATGTTGTTGACACTGGCAGCAATGCGCAGCCGTTCATCCTCAACATACCAAATTGATGCAAAAAGCAGCCTGATGAGTACATTGTCCCACACGTGGTCTTGTGATCCTTTCTGCCTTGTACAGATTCCATGCCTCACGCATTGTCATGACTCTATCTTGATTCGATGCAGGCAGCAAAGGGCAGCCCTTTGCATCCAGCGCAACTGGCGGAGGCACCGCGCCCGGCAGGCTTACCTGCTGCACCGCCGCCGGGTGGTGCGCCTGCAATGTCTGTGGCGCAGCAAGATGGCTCGCCGTGAGCTGCGCAAACGCAGAGCCTCTCAGAGAGAGGCTGGCAAGCTGCTGCAGGTCTGTACTGCCGCTGTTGTACATCTGCAGTGCAATGCATGTGAGAAGTAGGTCAGCATCGCTCTTGCATGTAATCTCAGCCGTTACGATTTGGGACGTTGCTATTTGGCAAAATTGGCCATTGGGTACCAGCTATGCCTTACACTCTTTCTGATGCCATGCAGCAGACTCATTTTGAACAGCTGTGTTCTTGAACACTGTGACCCCTGTCATTGCTGCTGCTGCCGCCGCCGCTGCTGCTGCTGTTTGTACAGTGTTAAACTGGTGTGCAGGACAAGAAAGCTTTGGAAGACAGGCTCAAGGAGGTCCAAAACATCCTGGAAACCGTCCAGAACCAGCGCAATGAGCTGCGTCAGCAGTACAAAGAGGAGAAAACCAGCCGAGAGAGCCTCGAAGCTCAACTCGCCTCTGCCCGCCAGCAGGGCGACGCTGACTTAGCCTCAGTCAAGGAAAACGCCCAGCAGAATATCTCACAGTTGGAAGCAAGGCAACAAGCTGCAGATACTGCACTGCGAGAAGCTCAAGAGGCCGCTCAGACTAACTTGGATAGCGCAAACGCGGTGAAGGCCCGTCTGCAGAGCGAGCTAATTACTGCCCAGCAGAAGATGGCGTCCTTGCAGAAGGAGCGCAGTGAAGTAGAGAGCAAGGCTACAGCGGTCAGGGAGGACCTCATGAACCGCCTCAACAATGCGCTCAAGCAGGTGAGATAGTCAGCAGATCTCTCATCACGTTCAGGTTGCAAGGTTCAAGGCACTGTTTGGCTGGCAAGGCTGCGATTCTAGCTTGCATACAGGCCAGATTGCAACTGCATTGGAAAGGCACAAAGATGCGTCTGATGTGATAGCATCCAGGCCATGCAGCATGTTGCTCCTTGCCTGACTATGGTGTGATGCACAGCGCACCAGGCATGCATGAACATGCTCACGCTGTCCTCTGCTCAATCTGTTGACTGCAGACGCTGTGCATTGATAGGCAAACCCACTTTGCCAGCATGACAATGACAGGGGTGGACAGATTGTCTTATTTTATACAGCATTGCTGCCTTGCAGAGGGATGCAGCACGAGAGGAAGCACTGCTGTCTAGAGAAGAGTTGAAGAAGCTGCAGCAAGATGTAGAGTCAGGTGCCTTGGTGCCCAGAGCTGCTGTGACAGCAGCTGAAGCAGCAGCTGCCTCTGCAGCTAGTGCAGCAGCCACTGCAGCAGCAACCTCTGCATTTGCCAATGCGCCGCCTGTTGCTGCAGCGCCTCCACCACAAGTTCAGGATCCAGGTGAATCAGCTTTGCCTGGCTGCCTGTTTGCTGATGCACACGCCAAAGGGCGTGACCAATTCAGCAAGGGTTTCTGCTGTTGCGTTGTGGCACTGCTTGGCCCTGACAGTTTCAGCGAACACCTGCAAATGTGCAGCAGGTGCGCCGCTCAATATGATCAGCCGCCACGCTCTGTACGCAATGCCACTGCAGATACTGCCAGCTTATTTTCCGGGTCAAGTAACAGGTTGGCAATGCTGCCCTCAGGCACTTTGCCCTTTTCGCTAGGCCAGTCCAGCAAGCATGCTTGTCTGCACATACGCACCAATGCAATGCCATCATCATTGCTGTGACCACTGCAAGCATCAGCGCTGCTTTGAGCACCAAGGCCTGCAGTGATGCAATGAGATTTTGAATGTGCAGGCATGATAGCCCAGTCTCGGCGGTATATCAGTGCAGCAACCCCCTCTACTCCCCCTCACCCCCCTGCTCACCCAGAAGCCAATGGGGATGCCCACCCTTCAGCCTTGGCCATGTCAAGCAGGGTCACCCCCAGTCCAGGTGTGCTGCATTTCGTCAATACATCTTGTGTTATGTCAGGTTGCAGTGTGGTTTATATTGTTAGTCAACATCTCAGTATGCCTGAAACCAGGCACTATTGAAATGCAGGCAGACAGTCGACTCAAGACTCAGCTGCATAACAAATTGTCAACTTCAATGATTATCACATAAACAGCAGCTGCACCGCCCAGTTGCTCAGCTGTTCTGCAGCAAAAGGTTGCAGCAGCTGGCACCCTGGTGGATTCACCTTGTGCTGTCAAATTACTTTCAGCTGTGTGTGGCAAACACACTTAACATGGTTGGCCAAGAGCTCTCTGCATGGACGATGTGCAAGCTAACAATGCAACATTCCCAAATGAAGAACCCAGCTGCGTATTGTCATACCACTTTTCCTGTTGCTACTTGCTTGTTGCTTGTAATCAAGCAGCAAGGCAAGCGCTGTTCACAAAGGTGCTGCCTTCAGCTTGCAGTGCTTCTTAATACTGCTTGTGCTGCAGATGTTGTGCGCCTGTTGACAAAGAACAGTGGCTTGTCACCAGCAGACAGCTTCGGCACTGCTTGACGTTGCAGACAGCTTGGGCACTGCAACGTCAAGCATTGCCCACAAACCACATGCTTACACGCTCATCCTGTGTCAAGATTGCCTAGCCTTGATTGCTTGTATTGCAGGTGTTGTGCGGCGGTTGACAGAGAACGGTGGCTTGTCACCAGCAGACAGCTTAGGCGCTGCGGCGTCAGGGACCCTGGATGGCATGTCGGATGTGGATCGCAAGCAGAGAGAGCTGTACACTCGCCAGCAGCAGCTGCTCAGGGAACAGCGCACTGCTGACCAGGAGAAGCTTCTGGCTACCATATCAGGTCTGTGCTCATTGATGATTTGAGTGGTGGGCAGCAGTTGTTATCAAGGTCATCAAGGCGGCTTAGCCTGCAGTTTGTGTCTTTTGTGTCTAGCTTGCAAAACACTGTCTGTTGTGCTGCCTCGCTGTGCCCTGAGAGTATGCACTGCTGTGATTGATTGGTGCACTGCTCACCAGGAAGAGCTGCTGGCCACCATGCCAGGTCTGTGCCAGCTGTTATCTGAAATAAGGAATTCGACTTGTGGTCATGGAGAGCTACTGATGACCTTGAGAGTCAGTGCTGGCTGATCACTTGACACGATGGCAGCAGTTGTTGGCGATGCAGCAGCTTATTTTGCAAGATTGCGATTGTTGCGCTGCCTTGTTCTGCCGTGCTAGTCACCACGTCAGGTCTAGGCCAATTGATGACTGGAGGGAATCAATTGCTATGCACTTTCTGCAGATGATCTGAGCTTCCATCAAGGCAGGCCAGTGGCAGCAGTCCTCATCTTCCGCAGCTGCCTTCAGTGGAAGGTTTTTCAGGCAGACCGTACAGTGCTGTTTGACAAGATCATCAACACAATGGGCAGCCAGATAGAGCGGCAGCAGGACAACAACGCTTGCTTGAGCTACTGGCTCAGCAACACTGTCACCCTGTTGTACCTGCTGCAGCGCAACATCAAGCCTGCTAGTGGCGGCTCCTACAACTCACGCCTCAGGTGGGCTCCCTGCATATGGGCAAGAGCTGCTGCATCACTTGCTCTCTTCTTGCTTGAAGCTTGAAAGGCTTAGGTATTTCTGCTACTTTCCTTTCTTTCCAAGCTCCATGCTGCGTCTTGCTCTGTCAGTAGCTGCCCTCATGGATGCCAATAGAACCTCTAGAATGTTTGTGTGTTACAATGTCAGACCCAGTCGACCCTGCCTATGCCACTGTGAATTAGCGCAAGGTGACCGGTCTGTTTCTGCTTATGAGCATGCATGCTGCAGGGCATCTCCACAGCAGAGCCGGGGCTTTTTCAGCGGCAGCAAGGGCACCTTCACCTCCTTCTTCAGCAGGACGGGGCACTCTGCTGGTGGAGCCTCGCCAGGTGGTGACGCCTCCATTCATGGTGGTGCTGCTGGCCACTTCAGACAGGTCAGACGCTACCATTCAAGATTGCCCTTTTGTGCCGCTTAAAGCCCTCTCATCAGTGTGCTGCTCGTTTCTTGGGGCCCTGCTCAAATCTTTTGATCAGTGCAACATGTGGAATGTTGCATCAGGGTCACTTCACACAGGTCAGACCATACTCACCAGCTCAATGACCTCTTCAAAAGCTTCAGAGTGTGCTATTGCATTCAAGGCTGGTGACATTTGATCTTATTTAGTAGCTTTTTTGGGTTTACGGCTCACTGTGGCCCCCATTGCGCATTTCACAGATAGCGCTTGAGTGATGCTAGCATCTAAGCAAAAACGGTAGAGCAATCTGCTGTCAATGGAGATTCCATTCTATCACTGCAAGTTAGACCTGGCTCATTCAGGTTGGCCGGATGAGTGCTGACTCGTGACAGCTCTTGTGCTGGGCACAGGCAGAAACTTGGTCGGGGTATAATGCGCACCTTATGCTGCATCTCTGCTCAGCCAATGTTGTTTCATTCTGAGACAGCCTGCGGCAGCACGACTTTGTCTGCAGGTGAAGCGACTTGAGCTGAGCGAACTGCAGCGTGAGCTTTTGCTGAGCATTTTCCCACAAGCAACTTACACTAGTCTTTCTGGCAACGCCAAGCTTAGACTGCAAAGCCAGGGCCTTGCATGGTGGCATGCGCTGCTGGCAGACACAGTATAAAACAAGAGACAGCTTGGCTTCTGTTGACCTGACATCAAGCTGTAACCCTTTTCAAGGCTGGGCAAGGCACTGAGGCTGCATCAGCAGCAGATGCCTTCCCATCATTCATCACTGGCAATGTTCTTTAAACACATTCCCTGCTCCCAAAACAAATCATGTTGCTCTACAGATTGCTTTATGAAAATAGCAACCGCTCCAGAGGCAATGCCAAAAACAGCTTAATTTGCCATTGCAGGTGGAGGCCAAGTACCCTGCACTGCTGTTCAAGCAGCAGCTAGACGCCTTTGTGCAGAAAATCTTCCCCATGCTGAGGGACAACGTCAAGAAGGAGATAACGCCGCAGCTGGCAGCGTGCATCCATGCCCCTAGGACAGCCACCACTCGCAGTCGCCGCACCCGTGATCTCACCTCCTCCCTGTCTTCAGACGGTCCCAGCACACCAGGTGAAGCACCACACTAGTTTCTGTCTGTGATCACATTGGCATACACTGCGTAAGGCACTCTTGTCCACCCTTGTTGCAGCTAGACCCAGCACACCACGTAGAGTATTACGCTACAATTGACCTCATGGGTTCCTCTGCTAGATACTGTGGTGTGCCGGATCTAAATGCATTTCACATTTAGATCAGGCACACTACAGTATCAGTACAGTATTGTATCGAGACCGCTTGGCATGCATTTCTGCAGATGGACCCAGCACACCAGGTAATGCTCAATGCTGCTGGCTGCCTCAGCATGACTCAGCCTGAGTACATGGTGCAGTTGCAGATGGCTTGGGTGTGACACAGCTGAGCTTACGCGCTTGGACTGGTCTCAGTTTCAACGGCAATCACAGGCTCAGAATCTACACAACTGGTTGAACTGGCTTGATACTGTTGCTGCAGGAGGCTCAAATGCAACGCAGCTGAGCCCACACTGGCGCAACATCCTGGACGTCTTCCAGGCCCTGCTAGCCACGCTCAAGCAGAACTATGTGCCACCCTTCCTGGTATGCCACAGCCCACGTGTTTGTGCCGTTGCCTTTCTATCAATAAACGTGTTTTGAGATAGGGAGCTAGATGTGTAAGGTGCCTTTCTACAAGCAGCTTGACGTGACAAGTATGCGTAAGCCTTGCTGGATATGTTTGCGCACTTTTGCTTGCCAGTCTTATATTGAGCGGTATTGACTGATGTGTCCATTGTTGTAAGCTCTTTCCACCAAAGCTTATGACCATTTCAGCATCATACAAGCATGCCTGTCTCTGTATAAGTGTCTGCAGCACTGTTCATGCTTAGCACATGCATTCATGTATGCCACATTGCAGTGAATACTGATATTCAATTGTCTCCCAAGCAAGCTTGTCCTTGATCAGTGTCTTCAATGGTGAACAACAGCTCTGCACCAGACACGTCTTGATTCAGCACAAAGCTCAACCTCAAGACTTGTGAACGCGAAATAATCATGCGCACTGCAAGGCATGTTGGTGCAGGTGCGCAAGCTGTTCCAGCAGCTGTTCAGCTTTGTGAATGTTCAGCTGTTCAACCAGCTGCTGCTGCGGCGAGAGTGCTGCAGCTTCAGCAATGGGGAGTATGTCAAGACAGGCCTGGCTGAAGTAGAGAACTGGATCCACTCTGCTGGCAAGGACTGGACTGGCGAATCTTGGGATGAGCTGCGCTACATCAGACAGGTATCTTTGCACCTGTCCACGCCTGGAGGTTCTTTCTGTTGTCCTAGGCATAAAGCCACTGAGTGCGCCACCTATGGTCCTTTATGTGTCATGCACGCCTCTATGGCTGTTCATGAAGTAATGCCCATGTGCTATGTGGCGTGTGGCGTGCTGACCCTTTTGAAGTGCTTTATGAACACCATGTCTTCAGAACAAATGCTTTGAGCCATGCCATCACTGTCGTTGATTCCCAGCAATACTCTGAGCTGTAACGGCATAAGGCAGCAGCTCCTCAGCTCCCACAAGGCATAGCAGCATCTCATGACAGGTGGATGGAGCTCAGTGCTGCAGAGGTTTGCTGTCCCGTGCTGTCAAGTCCAAGTGCATTTGTGTTGAGGGTTGTCTTGATCTTGTTATATGGCTGCAGGCTGTGACCTTCCTGGTCATCCACCAGAAGCATAAGAAGAGCCTTGAGGAGATCACCAATGACCTGTGTCCAGTCCTGAGTGTGCAGCAGCTGTACCGCATCAGGTACATACCTTCTGGCCTTGCTCAATTTGTGTGGTCTGCATTGCAGACCCTGCAAGGTGAAGTTGTCCTGTTTGCATGCATGACTAAACACACATGTCTGGATATACTGCAGTCTGCAAATCTGCTTTGTCAGGGTCTTTGTGCAAGAACAGCCTTGTAGTCTGCACTACAGAACATATGCATCACTGCCTGAACTCAGATGGTGTGTGCTGACTGCAGCACCATGTACTGGGATGACCGGTACGGCACAGAGACTGTGAGTCATGAGGTGCTGGGCCGCATGAAGCAGCTCATGGTGGATAACAACACGGCTGCCAGCCATAGCTTCCTGCTGGATGACGACTCCAGCATCCCCTTCTCCCTTGATGACATTTCAAATCTCATGGAAGACAAGGTAGGGTCTTGCAACAGCACTTGTCATCATTCTAAACACCAACGTGCTTCCTGTTTTAAAGTGTCAGCAAGCACATCTGGTCATGAGAAGCATGGACAGCATGCTATGGGCAATTGTCAAACTGAGATGGTCAGCGCATTGGTGTCCGTGCATCACAGTTCTGGGATCATGCGCTAGAGTGTGACAGTTTCAGAGTGGAAGCTGACTTGCTGATAGAAGTGCGTGTTTGTAACTGCAGGACATGTACTCTGAGATCCCAGTGCCCAAAACGCTGAAGGACAGCCGGAATTTTGATTTCTTGCAACGAGATCTGCGGCGGACCTCAATGGCGAGCGATGGGTGAATGCGTCTTTAGGTTTATTTCACCATAAGTTGTGTTCAGAGTTGCAGCTGGCTAGCATGTGTATCCCTAGTGCCCAAAGGGTTCATGTTACTTGCATTGTGTGCGTCCATGACAGCCTGAATCACATTCTGAGCAAACTGCAGCCCTTTTTCACGGTCTGAACGTCATCCAGTGGCTCACCGTTGATGTGTACTTTGATAATCATTGTGCCAGCACCAACTATTATATTGTAGTCGGTGGGGGCGCCATCGTCGCCAGTGTGTACAAAGTGTACAGTACAGCTGTCAGGCCAGCATGTGTAATGATGGAGGCTGGCGTGCAGTACAGTGTGCATCAGAGCAGCAGCTGCTTGCCAATTTGCACAGAGCGCCTCTGGCGTTACTACAGTCGCATACTGTATGCATCTCTCTCAAGCTGGCCAACCCAAAAGTGCTTGTTGACTGCAAAATCCTCAGGTCAAGTGTGATGGTGCATGAAACGTTGTTGCGGGTTGATGCAAAGTCTGCAATCGCGATCGCTGCAACACAGCCTTGCAATTGTGCTTGCAATTCAATTTTTACTTGATGCATGCAGCTGACTTGTCGACAAGCAGCACTGCAGCTGACAACCACTGGTTATCATCTTTGGATCGCACACTGCTTTGCAATGAACATTTCCTGCAAAGACTGAGGCTGCTGTGAATTTTTGATGGCGAATTTTTGTTCAAGCCAAGAGTCCAGCACAACCATTGGCACTGTCAGACTCTGACATGAGCCAACAATGGCAAGTGTTCATGATGGTAGATGACTAATGATCTCGTCTGCATCTGGCCAAGGTGACATGTCAAGTTTGCGTAATTGACAAAAGCAACTAGTTACATGAACATTGTAAGCCAGAAATCAAACTGACTTTCAAGCTGGGTACAAGGCATTGATTTCAGTCAACAATATGGTGCAGCATCTGGGCCTGACCTTGTCCAACTGAGACCTAGCTTGTCAAATCTTTGCAGAAAACGCTCTCCAAAAGCTGCCAAGCGTATGATTGAAATGTGCACGGCAACCAAGCATCAATAGCTGCATTAAACACTGGTTGCAGCAAGGCATTGCTTTTGATCCTCGTGTTCGTGTACACACACAGGCCCAATGCAGGCTGGCAATCTACATGCATTGCAGATGCAGAGCAGCAGTTGAGTATTGCTGGCATCATAAGCACGTGCGCTGCAAGCAAGGAAGCCACTGAGCGATGTTAATATACAAGCCTGCTCCTGACGCTCATTTGATCAGCTGCCTTCCAAAGGCTGACTGCTGCTGCTGTTGCAAACAAGCTTGGCAGGTTGCAATTCTGGCAGGTTTCACCCACCAAAAGCTCTGTGCTGTGTTAGGCTACATGGGTCCCACCAGCTGTACTAGTGTTGGCTTTGGCTCGGTCATTGTCATTCCAAGAACAACGATGCAAGGTATGAATCCGTAGTGTACGATTGGCTGCAAACAAGTCTTTTCGTCAGCATAAGGCATGTCAAGACTGGCGGTGCTGACATCTTGATGCATGTCCTCACCTTTAGTCTACTGCCGACAATGCCGCTCCATTTGTCCCAAGTCTCCGACAGCTGCTCCAGTGTGCTATTTTGCTTCTCGATCGCCATCGTATGGTTGAAGGAACGCTGTGTTCTCTGACACCAGAGTCGGTTTCAGAGCAGCCCTGTCTGTGCTACTCGGAGTAGCCTACTCCCGAGGCAGGCCTCGCACACACGTCACATTCCTGCAAGTTTTCTTGGCAATTGCTTGCAGACGTGCGCATGTGGCAGGCGACAGAAGCAGCTCTTCAGCATGTTATTTTAGAGGAGAATACAAATGCTAATGCAAGGTGTCTCACTGGTTGGAGAAGTAAATGTTTTGGGCAACCACAGTATATATGCAATGATTGGTCAGCTGCAGTGCACAAGCTTGTTAAGCAGTCACGTCCTGAAACCAATTAATGCTCGTAAAGAAGTGTCCTCCTGATGGGGCATGTTGGAGCAAGACTGGGTGTACAACGTTCACAAGATCAGTCAGACATGCTCACCGACATGGCATATTTTGATTGTACAAAAATCAGTCAAATGCTCTCAACATATACAAGATAAGAGTACAATGCCTTTGTCATGATGTGAAGTGCGCCTCAAAGCTGTCAAATCGCCTGGCTGAGCATACGACATGCGTGCCAATCTTGCTTGACCTCATGAGATGAGTTTACACACATGGCAGCAAAATTGTTGCATCCTTGATCAGTGCACCCCAAGTTTGCCTATGCCTGCAGCAGTCGTATACCAGCATGCCAATCTTTGTGTGAAACACTGCTTGCAGCTTCTGCAGGCAGCTTTGAAACAGGCTGCTGTTGATTGCGCCGCTTCACGCCATTTACACAGCAACTGCTGTTCTTGGTTGCGTGGGCAAGCTTGCTAGCTTTTCCTTGTAAATATAATTCTCAAGACCCGGCCAGGGATCAGCCAACTCTTGAACAACAGAAGATGTCACAGCTGCAGAATCAAAGCTGGCAGCGGGGGGCTCTCCTGCTTGATGTGCAAGGGCATCAACCATTCTGATCAGTCCTTCTGGAGGATGTGGAAAGGTGCGCACTATAGCTGTCGCTGCCTGCCACACACTCAACACCTGCAAGACATCATCAGTCAACCTTGCCAATCTGACCTGCTACAGCAATGCTCAGGCAGTTATGCAAGTTGGCAATATTTGGTCGACTCCAGATTTTGGGAATAGCAGAAAAATGTATGGAACATCTGAGCAGCGTTATTTCTGACACAGAAGGTGAAATGCTGTGACTGCAATGGCCAGGCAAGGTTGGAAGTTTTGCGGAACTCTGGCACTGTCTAAACTTTTTCTGATCAATACAGCTAAATAGGTACATGCAATCTTCCATACTGAAGTGACATTGCTCAACACATGCTTTACGATAATTGTTGCCCATGCATGCAAACAGTGCGATCTGTCTAGGTTGCAAGTTGTGCAAGAGAACTGCATGAGTACAGGACATGCCTCGCAGTCCAGCAAGCTATTTGGCCAAGAGACAAGATGCAGCAAAGATGACAACTCACCCCATCCACAATGAGACCCAAGTACTGCATGAAGGCTTCCTGCTGCTGTGCACTGTTGTCCTGTATCTGATGCCCTATCTGTACATGCTCTAGACTATCTGTAGTGCTGGTATCGCTCTGTAGCTGCTGCTGCAGTTCCTGCTGCTGACCAGATATGAGAGCTGATTTCTGAAGGTACGCTCGGCGCAACAGGAAGAGTTTCTTCAGCTGCTCATCGCTGAAATGCAAGCATTGCTGCAGGCAGAGACACAGCTTGTGACTCGGCAGCAACCCATGCAGAAACAATTCACCATTGGTGTTGTGCGCTGCATAAGCTTTCGACGGCTGTGGGGAGCCTACGCAGTGTGCAGCAAGCATGAGTCACCCTCATTGTGCGTCATGTGGGCGCATAACAAACGCATAATGCAACCTTGCATCCTGATGGGTTTTGCAATGTTGCATGTGTGGAGACAGAACGGACAAATACTCAACGCTGTACAATGTTCAGGGACACTGAGAGGACAATGTACAACCCTCGATGAGGGCCAGAAGATAGCAATGATTGTTTCGTGCTTACCGCAAGCTCCAGCCAGTCAGGCTCAGCATTAGCATCAGTCGCTTCAGCAGCATCCTCTGCAGCAGGCATGATGCGCCGCCTGACAAAGTTGTGGTGTGAGTCCAGATCTGCTGTGGCTTTGGCAGCGCAAAGGCAGCACAACTCGTCATGCAGCGCTGCTAGGCGTCGGCCAGGTTTGCTGCCTTTGAGATCCCACATGGGAGCTTGCCCGCCAGCCACCAGGCAGATAGCTAGCTCTCTCACATACTCCTGAAATGTTCGGACTGGTGTAATAGCCCAATGTTGGTTGGACTATGAATACTTTTCACAGCTAGCAATCAACATTTGTATCACCAGGCATTGCAACATGTATAAAACATCAGACACATGGGTAAGACCAGATGAAAAGTTGGCATTTGTACCTCTCTCAGCAACACAGAAGATGTCTGACAACTCAGTTTCAGGACCTATCAAGTCAGACACAGGAGCCTCACTTGCATGTTGAGCAAACATTACTTGCCTGCCAAAGGTTGGCCATCTGGTGGGGACCCCAGCGTGCCACCTGGTACAGGCTGATCACCTCCTTTGTGTGGTGCACTGTACACGTCACAGTGCCTCTGTTTCTCCAGATGCTATGTGCTAGGCTGTTTGCATACGCAGGCCTGAGAGACACCTGTGACATAAACACTGTATCATTTGACCAGTGAAAAGTGAAGCCATCAGCACATTCACAAACAAGATGGTGCAAAGCCTGAGCAAAGGTGTCCAAGCAGCGATCTTGCATTTCTACTGCAAGTGCAGTCAAGATAGCTATTACACTTTGCGCACCTGCTGAGGCAGGGATGCATGAAGCTGACGTGTGTCTCTGAGGCTTGCAACCTGCTCCAGCATGTGATTTTTACCAGTCAAAGCTTGATTTTCAGACTGCAGCTTCTGAACAGCAGCTGTGCTTGCTGCAAGCTCCTCTTGAAGGCGCTGCCACTTTGTCTGCATAGAAAGTGAGCTTGAGTCAAAATTTGCATGCGAGCGCTGTCCGCATCACAACAACACTAGTGAAGATCACACCTTCTGCTTCTCCCGGTGACGTTTTTGAGCTCTCTTGTTGAGCTCTTTCACCTGAGCCTTCCTGTCTGCCTGCTGCTGGTCGTGCGCGAAGGTCTGACCTTCTGCGCTGCCCTCGCCACTTGAAGTCTGAGCCGTCGCGTTGCCGGTGCTATGCTGCAATAAAGCCGGGTCTAGCGGCTCCAGTGTGCCTAAGAAGTCCAACACCGCGTCTTGCTCAAAGCCACCGAGCAAGTCGTCATTGTCGTCAGGGAACGGCAAAGCTGCTTCTTCAAACATGCCTCAGGATACTTGTGCTACAGCGTGCAAGTGGAGTGGACAAGTTTTAGCAGTGTCTCACTGATTTGCATTGGATTCGGAGCAAACGCTTTGCAGAAGTCAAATGCGTCATGCACTGCCTAATCAGCTGTCCGTGACAATCTGCACAAGCACCTGCTCAGTCTTTTGCATTGGTAGAGTCAGCTTTGGAACTAGACGTGGCCTCACATACTTGAAGTCCTCAAGTCTGATGAGCTTTGCCTGTTACAGTTCACAGTAGTCTGTTTCAGCAGAAGCTGACATTGCCGTGATGCTTTTCTGGTATGACAATGCCCCACCACAGCACACAGCAGCTGACTGGTAACAAAGTTGTAATACAAGAGCAGACTATGTCAACAGTTCTGG
The DNA here is from genome assembly GCA_002118135.1 of Trebouxia sp. TZW2008. NCBI lineage: Eukaryota > Viridiplantae > Chlorophyta > Trebouxiophyceae > Trebouxiales > Trebouxiaceae > Trebouxia > Trebouxia sp. TZW2008. Next base: position 290,790 of record BDIU01000201.1, read on the forward strand.
TCGAAACACACACTGTAAAAACGTAAAACATAACACACGTAGCACCAACCCCTACAAAGCATACACACTTCAATTACATTTTTAGAGCAATTCTTGACGTCAATATAGTACATACAAACGAGCAGACTCCACCTCTCACCACTTCTGCTTCTGACCTCAGTTCCAAAAGCAGCACATACTAGCAAGACCACTCAAGCTGGGATGGGTTTTGTACATGCCTGTTCAGCACATGACAGTCAGATGCCTACAGCAAACAACTCCTGAAATGGCTTGCTTCCATCAGACTTGACCCTGCATGCTGTGCATGGTCAATGGCAGCGAAGCTCTCACTGTTTTCAACTGCCCAGTTGTCATCAGGGTCCAGCAATGCACCAAAATTCATAGTGAGGTCCAGTGCATCCATATGCTGAATCTCTTGCTCAGTTGGCTGCCGTGACACACCAGAGCCACACTGTGAAACTGGTGAAGCTGCATTGCACTGTGGACCCTCGCTGTGCTGCAATGGCTCTGCTTCTGGCTGTCTGTCAGTGCTATGCTGAACGGCTTGTTGCTCTGAAGAACCCACTGCATTCACCTGTAGCAGAGTAGGATGAGTCACATCAGACAATGCATGCAGCAGCAAGCTTGGAGCCAGAAATTGACACCATGCACACTTTGTGTGTCAGTGTGACTTGGCATCAATCAACAAACCACTGCGTACATCCAGTATCAGAGGCGCTGATGCATTATAAGAGTCTGCAGTAGCATCAGATTGGGGAGATGGGGACGTGTTTCTGCAATGCAGCAAAATATGGCAAGCAGAGAGGTCATTACTAGTTCCTATGACTATGTGCAATTGTGTGCTGTAACCTGGGCAGATGCTTGGACTTGTAAGGACCACCTTTTTGCATGCAAAAATCTGCATGACGGTGTTGCAACATGTGCTGCCTCGGCCCAGCAACAGCTACAGTTACAATCAGTGCATCAAGTACAGCACCCACAAGCAGCATGCAATCACAACTTACTGGCAAAGGCGATATGAGGTCTCTGAAGGGCACCATCTCATTTGGCAGCGTGGCAAAGTAGTTGGTGAGATCCATATCACTAGAGCCAGCTGGCGCAGCAGCATGCTGCGCCAACCGACTTGGCGAGTGAGGTGTACTGGCCTGCGGCTTCTTGCAGGGGCTGGCCCTAGGTCCCTTGCCTGCAGGCTTACAGCTCACTACCTGCTTGCTTGCTGTCCAGCATCCAAGACTGATGTCCCCGCCTACAGGGACACTACATCTTGACAACATGATGCTGGATACACAGACTGAGGCAATGGGCCTTGCTACAAAAGGCTGCCCTTACGGCCTTTGCCTGCAGGCTTGGAACTCTCTACTCGGTCTGTGGCTGTCCAGCATCCAGAACTGATGTTCCCACTTGGAAGTATTATACCATGTTGATATAACGATACTTGATGAACGGACAGATGCTGATTTGCGGCAGCATCTGCAATGACAAATCTAAATGCAGAAGCAGCTGGCACGCAAGTTGCATGCGTTCTACTGCTTGCAGCCGAGACCACAATGCGTGTCATGCATGGCTTGTTGTCACCATACGTGTCATGTAACGCATTCCATACCTGTAAGTGCAGCAGGCACAGCCTCATCTGCCTGGATCTCAACAGGACCCTTGCTTTTTACACCAGCACCACTCGTCCGCCTCCAAAAGGAGCCAAAGGCATCACAGGTGTCCTGCTGCTGGAACAGCTCCATGGCCGCAACATCAAAGGACAGCGTGAGCTCACTTTGCCGCTCAGCAACAGCTTGCTGAGGGCTGAGCTCATGTGACTGCTGTGAGTCCTCAGCAGGCCCAGCAGGCGAGGCAGCTGCTGCTTCAGTTGGGCTACTGACATCCAGATCACTGGTGTCAATGTGATCACATCCCTCCTGCTGCTGATGCTGCTGCTGGTGCTGGTGCTGATGTTCAATGTCCTCATTGCTGTCCATGGCAGGATGGTGTTCAGTACCCTCGTCCCTGTCCATGGGAGGCTGGCTGAGTGAAGGCTCGTAACTAGCATCCTGCTCTTCAGCTGCCTGTGATTGCTGCTCAAAGTCAGGACAGCAAGCTGTGTCTGTCTGCTCTTCTGGCCACTGTGATGCTGATGCAGTCACAGGACCCGGTGCAGCAGCTGCAGCTGCCTGTGACTGTTTCTCCCAGTCGGGACAGCAGCCTGTGTCTGTCTGCTCTTCTGGCCACTGTGATGTCACAGGACCTGCTGCTGCTGCTGCAGCCTGTGCCTCTGCTTCCTTGGCTAGCCTGCGCCTCTTGATGCCTTCCTGCAGACTGAGAGCTCCAGGGGAGATAGGAGGCAGCCGTGGAGGGCTCTCCACTACTGCTTTCCTCTTCCTGTACTTTGCCTTCTTCTTGACAGGAGCTACAGCAGCAGCCTGAGGGTTTGCAGCGTCGTCAGGCTGTTGGATAGGGTTTGAGTCGTCCCCAGCCTGCTGTTGGGCTAGCTCGGCAGCTGCCTCAGCAGCTGCTGCCCTGCCACGCTTTGCCCTTTTAGGCTGCTTTGGCTTGGCTTGACCTGGTTGCTTGGGCTGTCTCATCTTTTGTCCTGGGGTCTTGCTATCGACAGGAACTCCCACAACGACAGTGCCAAGCAGAGGGATGCCGTGAGCAGGCTGATCTGACGCAGGCATGCACTGGTCATCTGTCTGGGTACATAGACCTTCCAAATCAAGCTCATCATCCAGAAGCGCCTGCAAGGCACATTGAGCAATCACAACTTCCAATCCTTGAAGGAATGCAAGCAGGTGAATGGGCTTGTGCCTTTGAGAACAGGCCTGTGCATGCATAAGTTGCAACAGCTCATGTAGCTGAAGCACAGCTATTACAGGACAAGTCAACATGAGGACCATGCCTTCAAGCTGTGTAGCAAGGTCAATCAAGTGTGATGACAAGTGACAGAGCATATTGAGCCTCTTTGTGAGCTGACTGCAATGGATTGAGCAATGCACAATGCATGCAGCGCTGCTGAACGCATGCATTCATGCATTAGCGTAAGAACCCAAAAGCCATGCAGTAAGAAATCAAGTTGCACACCTCTTCTGATGTCAGCAGTGCTGACAGTGGGCCCTGCTTGGCACAGTCATCCTGTTGACGCTCTGCTGAAATCTGAGCGTCCTCTGGGTCAGCACCACTGACGTCTGCCTCTTCCTCTACTTGTCGAATCAGCTGAGCGTCCATGAGCTTGTTCTGAATGCCTGAATGCACCTTGTCAGCCTCATCTGCTGAAACGCCATCTGTAGGCTGTGCTGCTGTGCACACTGACTGCTGCTTGTCTATAGCATCAGCAGGCAGACAACAAGCTTGCTCAGGAGAGTCCAGTGATGGCAGTCCAAAGTCCATGTCCTCAGGCAGATCAAACAGGTCAGACGAGCAATCAAGCACATCCTGGTTCTGCTCGCTGCCAATGTTGCAACAGTCTGAGACTGGCTCATACAACTGCTGGGGCATATCCTGGATTTCAGCTGTCTGATGTGCTGAGCTGCAAGGGACAGAAGCCTGCTCTGCTGCTGCCGCTGGAAGCTCATCCCACCAGCCAGACGGCTCAGCCGATAAGGCACCCGGAGCTTGAATTGACCAGACTGATGCTTCCCTAGTCAGGTAGCCAGAAGGCTGTGCAGTCAGAGCACCGCTTGGCTGTGCTGACAGCTCTTGTTGTAGAGGCTCGGGCCGCTGATCCTGTGAAGGCTGAAGTGCAAGCGCTGAGCATTCTTGCCTTGGCAGGGTGTCTGCTGGACTGGCGACAGCTTGCTGGTCTGAAGAGAGCGGTGCAGGGACCTGGAAGTTGCTGGCGTGAGACTGACTGAGCCTTGCTTCAATGTCAGGCTCAGAATGCTCAGGCAGGTTGGCCTTCTCCCAGCCCAGATCACTGTTGCAGGGCGAGGTAGCAAGGTGACTTGTGCCTGGTGTGTCGTCAGGACGTGCAGGGGCTGGCTTGTGTACAAGACCATCCTGATGCTTGCAAGGCGTGACCAGGCCTGACACCGAGCTGGTCACGTCGATGGGCGGACCTGCCACAAGGCGTTTGCCGGCGTGACTCTGCTGGCCTGCACTGACAGCGGCGGCCGTTGTCTGGGGCCCCTCTGGATGGAGATTGCTGAAAGCTTCGCTGAGCACCCGAGCAGATGAGCACGATGATGCTGACGGCCGCACCGATGAGCCAAGCGGAGAACCAAACGGCAGACTGCGTACGGCGTGTAGGGGTGCTGTTGCTTGCTGAGCAGGTGCCAAGTTCTCCTGACACTCAGCACCAGAGCCGCTCTGATCTGCTGTAGAAGGGCCAGCAGCTGCAGCAGCTGAGATGGCAGCCTTACTCTGGGCAAGAGGGGCAGCTTGGCTGGGTACCCAGACATAGCACAGCTCTAGAGACTTTCCTGACTGCTGTAGCTGCTGCTGCATCTGCCCCAGCTGCAACAACAGCCGTGCTCAATATTGTACGTCAGAGAACAGAGTCAATGCATGAGAGCAAAGCAGTGCATCTTGTACAGCTCCTCCCTATATACTGTATGCAGAACACACAGGACAAGCACCATGTAACAAGCCAGCTCTGTGCAAGCCAGGCTGTTTGTTGCAATCCAAGAAGACAAGCTGTTGCCTTGCACCCGCCTCTGATGCTGCTGCAGTCTATGCAGCTTTGCATAACGTACCATGAGAGCACTGTTGACGCTTGCACTGGTCCATGACAGACATCTGTCTTCCTGCCCAGACACCAGCCCCACCAGATGCAGCTCATAGGAACTGCCCAAGCGCTGTACTGCCGGCTCCCACTTCTTCTGAAGATGCCTCAGCAGGCCCTCAACAGCCTTCTTTGGCCTGTAGCAAGGATTCACAGAATGGCTGGTGACTTTGTGCATATTATACTAGCACAGAAGAGATTTGTCCTTATGCCTGCTGTTGCCATGCTCTTGTGACTGCATGGCATGTGCTCAAGCTGGAGATTGACCAATGTCTTGTCTTTCATCAAGCAAGGCAATGCTTACAGTAGGATCAGTATGTACCCTCAACCTCTGTGGATTCGTCTAAGTAAACAGTCCTGTGCAACTTCATGCAACCACATCATCACAAATTGTGTGGCTGGAAGCTGTGCAGAAGGTGACTTGTCAGCAGCAACGCTTACTTGTTATTGGGCATCTCCACAAGAGCAGTGCATCCAAAGCCTTGCATCAGGCGCTTGGTGGCGCCATCCAAAGGCCGCAACCTCAAACATAATGGCTCCTTGCTCAGAGGGCCTGATGCTACAGATGACATGGCCCTTGATACCTCGCCAGCCTCCTGCTGCTGATGCTGCTGATGCGACTGCTGCTGCTGATTCTGCAGCACTTCCTGCTCTGGCAACTGCTGAGCTGTTTGGCAAGCCTTTGTTGCATCAGCAATCTGTGATTGTGTTGCTGTCAAACCCAAGCAGTCCTGGTAAGAGCTGACACGCTGTGATGCACTCCCGCTTGCTTGCTGCGGATGAACACACTCAGGCTCAGCATGCTGGACCTCTGTTGTTGCTGTCTGAGCAAGGTCAGAAGGCTCAGCGTGAGCGAGCTCATCTGCCTCAGGTACCCACCGCTTTGAGTCATCAGCCTGAGGCAGCTCTGAGCACTCAGGCGAGTCAGGAGCTGCTGAGTCCTGAGCCTCCAGGGCTGCTGCTGCAGCTTTGCTGCTCTTCTTGCTCTTGCTGCCTCTCTGCACTTGCGCAGGCTGTGCAGCTGCGACAGGCATGTCTGCAACCTGCAGGCACGGCGTGAAGGCTTTAGCATTAGGCATCAAAGTCTCCGTGGGATTGGACATTTGCTATGTGAGCCAGGCAGCTTGGGGAGGTACTGTCAGCTGCATACAGCTGCACAGCTTGAGACGACACACACATGCTCAGATAATAGGTGTTGTAGTTGACGGCAGCTTCCTAGAGCAAGGACGCCTTTGGTAAGGTCAAAATCCACAAGGCTTGCTCTGAGAAGGACAAGAAATTGCTCCTTAGCCAGCACACTGCACATATACAGTGGCCACTCTCAAGTGTGTAGCGTTGCATCTCAGATTTTGGCAAATTGATCTGGCAGCAAGGCACAACGTCATTCTTGTCATGTGAGCCATAGCTGCTAGTGTTGCGCTTGCGCCAGATCTGTACTATGGCATCAGACACTATTTATCAGTGTCTATGTTGGCATCAAACATTTGATGGGTGTACAGCGCAGGCAGCATTCCTTGAAAAGGTGACATGACATGGTGGCTGATGATAGGATGCAGTGCCTTACCGCTTGTGTGCGCCTTGCTGGCTTGCTTCCAGCAGCCATGTGCTTGTGGCTCTGCTTCTTGGCCTTGACTTGCTGGTTGCTAGCCAGACCGCTGTTCTCCTTGTTCACACCTACATACGTGGTCAGCTTGCATCAAAACAGGTGCTGCAAGCAACTAACCCCCAGGATGAGGCATGCATGTCATTGATGCTAAGTGTATACATACATCAGCATGGCAGCATGAGATGCAACAGCCAAGCATACACCATCCCAGCTCTGTCAGTGGGCAAGCACAATGGTCAATTGTAATGGCCAATGTGAAAGCGAAGCTGGAATTTTGACAAGGTTAGAAGGTCATTATAGTCCCTTCTCTGAGTCAGATCATCTCATGCGGCTTCCACATGCCTTGGAAGGTCACACTCCTCGTAAGGGCAGCTTTTGCTTACCTGCACTCTTCTTCAGGGGCTTGATTGGCTTGACACGCTGCTGCTCAGCATGTTGTTCAGCCTCTTTGACACGCTGCCTCTCAGCTTCCTTAGCAGCTCTGGCCTGTGCCTGCTGCCCTGCAATACGGTCTGCCTTCCTCTGTGCCTTCAACTCTGCCTTATGCTCTCTAGCCTTATAAACACCCTCAAGACTCTGCACAGAATGGCAAACCGTTGTGAGGTGTCACTGGCCACACCCTCAAGACTCTGCAAACAGTACCACCCCTCTTGGCGAGGTCAATGTGCTCATACTAGGCTGTGTGTTCACTGGGACTGGAAAAGCCTTCTAGACTATGTCAAAGTAGCAGGTTTCTGCAAGGTTTTGCGAGGGAGACACCTCAAGACTCTGCAGAGGTAGCGGTTCTGAGTGGTATGCCACTGTGCTGCTACAGGTAGACCGGTGTAACAGATGTGGGCAGTCTGCACGAGAGCTGACAGAGTGCAACAGAGCTTGGGCGCAGATGCTTGGCCTCAGAACTGGTGTGTATGGTCCTGATGCATTGCTAGAGCTGCTTCTGCAAGATGCTGAATTTATATGCCCATGGGTAGCAGAGTTGCCTGAACAGGATGGAGGGTGTGCCAGCTGAAAGGGACACATATGCAGCTTCTGCCTGGTTCTGACCATCAAGTTGTCTGCAGTGCTTTGTGTTCTGGCTGCCTATCAAGACAGTCACTCAACAGGCAGCTTGCTTAGTGAGCCTTTCTGGACACATGGCATTCAAGCAGTACATCAGATTGTCATCTGCTTGTGTTCCCTTGTTGACAGCAGCTACCTCTTGCATGATCAGGATGTATCTGGCCATCTTGGCAGCATTTGCTTGACTGATTTTCTGTGGCAGCAACTTGGGTTTCTGCCCTTGCCCATTGCTCCACTGCAAGACACAGTGGATCCCAGTCAGTCTAGACTCAACAGCGCAAAAGCTGCAAATGCGCTGGTATGCAAATGGCTCACCGCAGCCCACATGCTGGTCATAGCGTTGATGAGCTCCTTCTGCATAAGGGCATTAAGATCCCTGGAAGGGTTATGCTTTTGAAACTGCGCCTTCAGTCTGTAGTAGTAATCCCGGACCTGTAGCAGCACATATAGTTGCAGGCCCTCAGTTTACATACATGCAGAAAGCATTCAAGGTGCAGCCCAGCAAGATGGCATTGTGACAAGGCTGGATTTTTGAGTTGCATCATACCTGATCCCTTGTCTTGTTGGGAAGGTGATGAGCTATGCATGTCACACAATCTTGTAGAGGTGCACCAGCCATAGCAGGCAACTTGAGAAAGAATGTGCTTTGTTCTTCCAAATTCCACTTGTCATACTTGCGCTGCTTCTTGTCGTTTGAGCTGCCCTCCACACTCTCTGAACATTGCAGCCCATTCATCATTTGTGGACAGAGCTGCTTCTGCTCACTTTGCTGACAAAGTATATGCAGTTGCAGAGCACGTGGTGCAATGATGGGGTGCAAAGCTCTGCAAGCAGGGTACAGCAATGCAGGCTGCACACACATACCTGTGTCGTCGGCTTCTGTTTCTGTCTGAAGGCGTTTTGGTGCCTTGGCTGACATTACAGCACTCATTTGCAAGGACCTGAGCCTGACACGGCTCTGTTACGAGCTGGGCGAAACAGTGCTGCCTTGATCTCGTGTCTTGCTAGTCTGAGCTGAGGCTAGAGATCCTCAAACAACCGTCCGGACGATACAGAGACAGTCTGCAGCCTGCAGGTTCCTACACCATACTTCAGGGCCTGTTGCTGCGCTTCACAACAACATCCCGTGTGACAATGCACGCCAAAGCTGACTGCAGCTGCAGGGCCTTGCTGGTGTGAATGGTGGTCTTAGCTTCCGTCAAAATCGTTTCAAAGCATCAATCGCAGAGTCGAAGGCGTTTACACCGAAGCAAGCAACCAATCTTCGCAGCAAAATGTCGTGCGACCCTAACGTTTAGCTCGACAACCTCATCTCAGCTGTCCCAGCATTCACTGCCCTTTGCCAGCGAGCAGACGAAGTGCTGAGACCTTCATTTGCCACTGCGTGCAAACTTCAACCTTCAAAATTTGCGCAACAACGCTGCTACCTTTCTCTTCTTCTCCATTAGTCAGTGCACAGCATTCAGGACATGCCATTCTGCTAGCAATGTAGCGCTGCTGACAGCAATTTACATCAGCCAGTGCCTCGTGTTCCGCGAACCGCGGTGGCTACATTGGTAATGAGTGCTGGAATCATGCCCTATATAGCTCAAAACGTGTCCTTCTGGGCTGATCAATTGCAAGGCGTGCTAATAGTATGGCCAGAAGCCACCCAAATTGCCTGAAAAGACTTTTCAAACTTAGTTTGATCTTCATACATGATCAGACGTGTTTGCCATTGACCTTTTCAGTCACAAAAGGTGACTGCGAAATCCCAATCAGGAGTGATGAGCCACTGTGGCCTTCATATGAACGAGGGTGTTTTGTTAGTCAATGTCCTAACATCTTTGCAGCTGATGTTATAATGAGATACATTGGCAGCAATACCTGGCAACACACACCTACTGGTCAATCAAAGTTTGCAACACCTTTTCATGTACAGTTCCAGAAGCACAGTCGCGTCTTCAGCTGCTAATAGTACTGCATGTTGACAACCTGCAGAGAGTCTATTCAGGCCCGACTGTAGAGTCTGACGCAACTGTGTATCCAACTCCAGGAGGCGGTTGAACATTTGGAGGTATTGCACTAGCAGGTTTCAAGCCTGACACTGATGCATCCAAACCTTCGGTTTCCAGTTCTGTGGTTGCATCCACAGCATCATTGGAATGCTCTGTCATCAGCTTATCACTTTGAGCGATCTGTGGGTATGCAGCTGGCGGCGTTGCCAATGCTAAGTAGGGGCTGAAAAGCATTGCATGATAGGTGAAGCCATTGACAGCGACTTCTGCTAGATAGCCAGATTGGAAGGATCCAGTCACCTTGCCTTCCACCTGTCATGCAGTGCAATTGTCATCAAACCACATATAGCAACTGTCAGGCAAGCTTTTGCAGCACAGCAGACAACTTGCGCAGCTTCTCATATGTGGCTTTGGGTTATGCCAAACGCATGGAAGCAGGCGCACACTGTTGCTGACAGCAGCAAGCTCAAGAAGAGCGCGTCAACCTCTCATGCAGAAAGCTTGACGGGCGGCTGAGGACCATAATGGTGTTCAGATGGCAGCACCACAGAGCATTCCACCCCAGCAAAGCTAGATTTGATGAACACACACATCATGGGCAGAGATGCGCAGCAATGCTCAAAACTGATGCATCAAAGTAAATACAGCAATGAAGCAATACCTGTGCACCCACAAGACTGGGGTTTGGTATGTATATTGTGCAGTTTGGGGTGTCATCCATGCGCTGCCGTTTGCTGCCCTCAGATGACGCCACGTACTGGCTAGACATGGATGGGCCGGTGCTTTCAGGGAAGCTATCTAGCCGCGGATCACGCCTGCAAGTAGCTAACTTTGTGACAGCCAGATCAAAAACAAACATGAGCAGACTGCGGCAACGACTGTTGGCCTGCAATACAGAACAAGCTGCATGGAGAACATGTCAACTGGTCAAGCCATGACAGAAATGGCTTGAACCTGACCAAGACCTTCTGCAAAAAGACAGGTAGAGATGACCTGACAAGCACTGCGCTTGATGCAGCAACAGTAGCTTCAAGCTTGTAGCTTGCAGTCACAGGTAGCTAAATGTCAATCTCAACCTGTTGTGGTGACCAGCTCTTACACATCACAAGGTTAGCTGCATCAAAAGAGACATGTATGCAGTGTTTTGCAGAACACAGACTGTGCAGGTAGCGTAACAGCTAACATAACAGACGTACGCATATCATGAGATTACACAGCTCTCTGCATGTAACAACATCAGTTAATCATCAACACGGCTGAGTCACAAAGCGCGCCACTTACTTCCTGTTGGCCATCATCTGAGCAGTCAGGTTTGACACCAAGATAGGCAGGCCTGTAGGCAGGTCAACCCCTTGCAACGCATGCAGCTGATGCAGCTCCGCCACTTGCTGCAAGCCAAACGACGCAGTTAATGTCATAAGCCACTTGCTGCAAGCCAAATAATGCAACCAATATCATAAGCCACTTTCTGCAAGCCAAATGATGCGATTAATGTCATAAAACACTTGCGGCAATCCAAATAACACGATGAATGTCATAAGCTGCAGCTGGACCCTGGAAACAGGTTGTCATGCAGGACTTATACATGCGTTTTGGGTTAGCATTTCCATTATATATGCAAGTTGTGTCAGAGATATGAACCTCTCAGCAGTGTGATCATTGCTTTGTCACACAGCAGATACTGGTTTGATCTTATGGCGGTGGTTTCAAGTGATATGACATGCCCACATGGACAACCTGCTGCAAAGTGATCACACATCCACCTGGAGCACAGGTCAAGGACGTGCTGGCGCAAGGTGACGACCTTCCTGTTACCCATATAGCTGGCAGAGGAAGGGCAGAACAGCATCATACGGGCATGCAAGGCTTCAATTGAGCTGAGTCTATGGTGCTGTGAGGAGAGATGCAGAGCAGCAGTCTTACCCTGTTGTTCTGCTCTGTAGCTTTCTGCTTCCACAACTGCTTGTCATCATGCGACATGTCCTTCCACATGCTGCCAATGATGCTTTCTACTTCCCTGCAGCAGCATTTCCTGTCGAACCCTGCAAACTTTTGCAGAATTGCATTGAGGTCAAAGTGACTGTGTCCAGATGCACCAAAATTCAGCAAAGCCTCGTTGCAATATCTTAAGTCATTGCCACTTTGACAGACCAATAAACAGTCTGGCAAGCACCACTTATGTCCTTGCTGCAATGCTCAGCAGGCAGCAAAGGCAAGACGCAACCAGGAGCTTGTTTACATCATGCGCACTGAACTTGCACTGAAGCGCATCATGATGCAAATGGAAGGTAGTGTTGAATATATATAGCCATTGAGCAAAAGGGGTTTACTGAACATACCTGGGGACCATGTCTGGATGGGCTTGCCGCACTTCTGGTCTGCGGTGCTCGCAGAACAAATTGTATGACGTGATCATCTTGAGCCCTGAGGAGTCTTTCCTTTTGTGAGACTTGACCTCCTTAGGCGGTGCAGCCGCCACTGGTGCGGCAACTGACAACATCCACACATCACTCAGAGGCTTCTCATCTGCAAGCAAACACATGTTATCAGCAGTGCAAAGCTTATCCTTTGGTTTTGCAACACGTACAGCAGATACAGAAAAGCATTTGAAAAATGTGGTCTTGACACTTTTGATGATGCCCTTCAGACTACTTCGACCACAGCCATCAGCCATACTGGTGCAGCAAGTGACAGCATCCATTCATGACTCAGGGGCTCGTCTGCAAGGAAGCATATACGGGCCAACAGTGCGCAGTGTTGTGCTGAATTGACCAAAGTTATTTGTGGACCAGTGCAGTGGTTGACCAATCCTATTGGGCAATGCCCACCCAGACCTATGCACATGCTCAGAGGGCACGTACGCAACCACAAAGCGCACAGTGACATGCCACCAGCCAGACATGCATCAAGTCACAAAAAGCGTCGCAAAAAATTGTGCACAAGCAGTAAAGCTGTGTCAAGCTCACCTTGTGCATAGCCGCCAATCATGTACATGGTCTCTCCTGCGCCTGCAGCTGCATGAGCAAAGCGGCCAGGAGGAGCGCCCCCCTCAGTCACCAGCTCACTCCACCAAGCCTGGGCATGGACAGACTCAGTGGCACTTCATTGTTCTAAACATACAGTGTCTTCTTTCTACAGGTCTTCTCTAAGATAATGTCCTTAAAACCTGAATTGTCCTTACTCTGTGCCACCACTGCAGTCAGAATACAGTGGTTGGTTTGCAATTGCCCTTCCCTTGCCACAAAGGTGTCCTTGTCTTGAGTGCCCTTATACAAGAAATCACTGAACTGGCTTTCATACTGTGTAGTATAGCATTGCATGTAATGCTCTGGTATGGCATATAAGCATGTCATGCTGCGCTATCGACACTATGGGCTGCAAGCTTGGATCAGGTGCATTATAGAACCATGCAGGTAAGCCAACTTCCTTGCAGTCAGAGAATCTTCTGGCAGAACCTGTTGTTTGTTGATGCAATGGTACAGCCATTTGACTCTGAGTGCTGACGACTGCAGCTGGGGCCTAGCCCCTTGCTGGGCCTCAGGGGAAGTGAGGTGCGCAGAACATCTTGTGCGTCTGGACTACTGCCATGTTGATGCATTATGCGTGAAAAACAATGCCATTTTGTGGCAAAAGCCAGTATCCATTGATCCAATGTTGTGACCGTTTGCCCCTGAGTGCTGGCGGCTGCAGCTGGGACCCAGCCCCTTGCTGGGCGTCAGAGTCAATCAGGTGGGCAGAACACCCTGAAGACTCACACCCCTACTGATCACACTGCCTCTACTGTACAACATGATAGCATGGCAGTGGCCTACAATGTCATTATGCTGTGCTCACCTCGTTTTCTCTGAGGCCCAGCAAGGGGCTAGGCCCCAGCTGCAGTAGCCAGCACTCAGGGGCAAATGGAGTGGATGCAGTGTTGTCGCCACTGGCCACGCCTCCAAACATAAGCAGCCCAGCATCCACAGCCACCATGACAGGCCCAGCACGAGAGCCTGGCTCCTTGCCGCTCTTGTTCTGCAGGCATTGTGCATGCTGTTTGTGCTCACATCAAGTTATATTGCTGCGCAAAATCACCCAATCGTTTGCCATCACTGTGTAGCTGGCAATGCGCAACATACGCATGCTCACATCAAGCCTCACACTTAAAAACGATCCACCAGTGACGTAACTGCACAGATATGCCATGACAGCAACCTGCGTGCCATTTGGTGTGCTTGCTGACAGCAACAAGTGTCTGGGCCAGCAACAGAACAAGATACTATCTAGACCAGACAGTGCTGCAAGCTGGGTAGCAAACCTCATGGCAGCTTGATTGCCAAGGCAGCAAAACATCACGCAAACATCCAAGACATTGCTTTCACTCTGCAAACATGCTATGGGACAGCTGACCTTGAAGGCCTGCCACCTCTGCTGCTGTACATCGTATGCCCACACATCACTGAGGTACTCTTTGCCACAGTCACCACCGTAAATGACCATTCTGTTGCCCAAGCCAACTGCAGCATGACTGTCTCTGACTGGTGGGCGTGCGCCCTGCACCTCTGGTGTATGCCAGGTGTGAGTGTTCACATCAAACACTGTGATGTCGTTCAGGTATGGCTCAGACAGCGCTGTTGTTGGCCCCTGCATAGCACGCATGTCTTTCAATCGTTCAATTATCCACTCAAAACGCATGCTGGCCAGGCTCAGCAGGCTCAGCTTGGAACGAACTGGAGCAATCAACTGTCTCCGACCAGTTTGTTCCTATGCTGATTGAAACCATTTGCACTTTGTATGGAGTTGACTGCCAAGCATGTTTATCGGCATGACAGTCACAGCAGCAGGACATCTTGAGTGAGGCTGTACGGCAGAACAGCAGTGACATATTGTGGTTTGAGAAGATGGCATGATCAACTTCGCTTTAATCACACAGCCATTGCACTTTCTAGCATACATTGCTAGGGGTGTAGGCACAAAGCTTGTCTTGCTAGGCAAGCTTGTCTTGAGCATCATGACAAGGACGTCTGATGCTCAACTCTTGGAAGTCAGACACAACTTTCACATCAGCTAAAAGCTGCAAGGCAGCAGCATGTGCATGCTTGCACACTGGCGACATGTGTTGATGCAGAAGATGCTCGCACCTTGGCAGGTTCATTGCCAGGGTCGCCATGTCCCCCAAACACAACCATCTGATTCCCCACTAAAGCTGCTGTGTGACTCTCCCTGCATGAGCTACCTTGTCAGCTATGTCCTGCTGAAGCCGATGCAAAGCAGGCAAGGTCCCTGACCCATCCAGACACCAACATTTGTCAAAAGGCAGGGAAAGCCCATGTGCAGCAAACTATACCTTGGTACAGGCGGCGTGCCATGTACAGGCGGAAGAGTCCAATTGTATGTCTCAAAGTCAAGCTCGTGGAGCTGCAAGGCAAGCAGATGGTCAGCAGAGCAAATTGCCAGATATAAAGTCTGCTTGCTTGGATGAGAACATTACCTCATTAAACTTGTGACCTCCATCTGTGCCTCCAAACGTATACAGCCGTGGTCCAGCATTTGTGCCTGCAGAGCTGTGAAGATCACTGGGGTCCATGAAGCCATGAGCAACACAGTGCATTAGGTCTTACTTGCTATCACTGCAGCATGGCTGTCTGTGAACTCAGGTCCGGCGCCAGTCGTGAATTTCCTGGTGCACACCCTATTGGTTGTGTCAATAGTGATCAGCTCCTCCCCTGCTTGTGCCCGGGACTCTCCCGGAGTGGCAATGCCTCCGATAAGGAACAACTTTCCTGCACGTCGCATGTGAGACCTTTGAGGCACTGGCGCGCTGACACATGGCGTGTTAACGCTCTCGGGTCAAGTCTCGGGAACAGCTTAAGATCGGTCAAGGCCCCCTACTAGAAAAGCTCAGTACCTTCGTGAAGGCCGAGCGTGTGACCCCAGAAGCCAGGCAAGCGGGCTCCTTGCACGTCCAAGGCTTGCCAATTGGCACGAACTGGAGCGACCTGCCTCTTTGGTTTCGTCATCACCCAAGCGGTCGCTAGAGACAGTGGTCGGCCAAAAAAGCACTAACCTGGACGAGTCAGTCTTTGACGTCATGCCTGCAGACGATTCGATCCGTGTGCAGCACCAATAGAGCATACCTGTCGAGAGCTGACCGTTTCGTGCTTGCGTACTTGGCGTTCCGGGCTCCCGTTTGGGGTGCTGCGATGGGTGGGTCTGTCGAGATCCCCCAGCAAGGGGGCTGCTTGAAAAAGCCCTCACGGCCGCTTAGCCTCTTCTTCACACCGTAAGACCTACTGTAAGGGTTACCGTAAGGCAGGGCAAAGAGGGCGGTTCCAAGCGCCTCTCAGAGCGAAGCAAGCATTTCATGCAAGCCAAGTCTCGGGTCAAACATGCTCACAGCACGCGTCAGCCCGGCTCATGATTGTAGGTGTCACTGATGCCTGCAGCTGCATCGTTCACGCAAATGGAAATGTCACATCCAGTCGGCATGCGGCTCTGAGTTGCGCAGCACCGGATCGCCGCGGCCATGTGAGCTTGACACCACGGCCTTGCTTCCGTCACTTATTGCGGCGACGGATCGGGACATCGAGCGTCTCGGCATCACAAGACGATCAAGGGAGCAAGCTCGACGCGTCTGAAAGCATGTCAGACACGGTCAGCGCAAATAAGCAAGCCTTGTTGACCGGACAGTTGTGCTTATGCGGCGTTGCCATCCTGTGGGGCAGCTATTCGCCAATAGTGAGATACATATACGCTAGCCCAGGCCCGCCATCGCCGGCTGCTTTCACAGCCGTTCGGGCTGTTGTGCAAGCAGGCTTGCTTCTGGCATCAGATTTCTTTGTACGGCAGCGACAGACCGACAGTCCGCAGAAAGCAAAGAGGCGCCGCTCGAGTCGGCAGCCAGCGCTCACTAAAAGACAGGAACAATCAGCTTTGGGCAACAGCAGCATAAAGCAGTATGCGGCTGATGTGCTGAACAGCACAAGCAGCAATCTGTGGATTGCTGGCACAGAGCTGGGATTCTGGAACTTCTGTGGCAGTACCTTTCAGGCCTTAGGACTGCAATACACCTCTGCAACTAGAGGAGCTTTCCTCATTCAGGTCAGACTGAACAAGTGTTGCAACACTTGACTGCAACAGAGGCATCATGCTGTGCAAACCAGTAAGATTTGCAGAACTTGCAGGCCTGTGTAGCACTGAATGAGTGCTTTTCAGTCGTGAATCTCTGTGGACGTGAAATGGGCATACAGGCGTTCACTTATACAATATGTGTGTGCAGGCAACTTCACTGCTGACACCTGTACTGGCAACACTAGCTGGCGAGAAACCTACCAAAGGAGTGTGGTTGGGCTGCTGCTGTACCCTTTCTGGCACTGTGCTGATCACTCTTGATCATTCAGCATCTGCAGTCTCAACAAATGGAGCCTCTGCTGCTTCAAGTCTAGGTGAAGTTGCCATCAAGCTGACTTGGACATTGCACCTGTGGCCTGTAGAATGAACTGCATCAACATGGCATAGGAACAAGCCCTGCAGCTCAGCAAAGCTCAGTATCAATGATTTTTGTTGCCAATGCGCCACTGGTCACACAGCTTTTCAGACACACCAATACAGCTCAAAGTGATGTGGTCTGCTGCAGGTGGAGATTCTCTCATCCTGGCAGCAGCCTTCTTCTACTCTGTGGTAATGCTGGCTGCCATTTGAATGCTCAGAATACATTGACATCTGTTGTTTCAGGCTGTTTGCTTGGCGTCACCATGACGTGCATGTGAGTGCACAATGTTGCTGCTGCACAGCTGCCAGGCGGATAGCTGTTCTCATATTGCAGGTGACAATACGTCTAGGAGGCTACGCTAAGCAATTTGCACCTGTTCGCTTGGCTGCTTCAAAGTCAATTGCCCTGGCCATCATTGCAGTAGCTTGGCTGCTGTTTCTGGCAGTTGCTGATACATTGGGTGGCAAGAGCGTAGCATACTGGTCTGGGTGGCAGAACCCCTGGGCCTTGCTAGCTGTTTTCTGGTCTGCCATAGGACCAGGTGCACTGGTCGCATTTCTGCAGTCTCAGGCAAGGCCTTCATAGTCATGCATTGTTGAAGGCAGATGGACTGCTGAATTTGCTGACATGCTGCCTGTGACAAAAGGTTTGCGCTAAGTGTCAACGACCGCCTATGCTAGCAACCCATTACAGCGTCATTCAATCTAATAATTTTGATAATTTTGATAACTGCTGCAGGGTCAGTCTGTTGTGCCATCAGCACAAAGCCAAGTAATATATTCTTCTGTCCCTCTCTGGTCTGCTATTCTAGCGTTTCAGTTCATGCCAGAAGAGACCATGGGTGCAACTGGGTACGCTGGCGGCGCTTTTGTTATCTTGGCAGGTGTGCTGGCAACAAGATAAGCTTGCAGCCCAGCTGACAAAACATCTGTCATTTGCGTATTGTTGACGTCAGAGATGCAGCTCTCGTTCTCAAAGTTGACAACACTGCCCATGGCATTGTCCCATGCAGCAAGCATCAGACGTGCAGCTTTAAAACCTGTATCCGATGCAAAGCTGTGCATACATTTGTATCAGCTGAGATGCAAAAAGGGGCACAAACCCCCTTTCTACCTGGGCAGTCACTACTTTCGACTCCTGAAGTCTGACTATTTTGCAGCAATGCGAGATCAGTGCTTCCAGTGCAGTTGTGCATATCTCAATTTCGCTTTCAAAGATCTGTCACAGTATGCGATGCACAAATGCAATGCGGGCAGCGTGCATATATGCACAAAGCCACTGATACAACGCCTTGCTCAACCTCACCAGTGATGCTGTCATGAGCCTCCTTCGCAACTGTCATGGTCAGTGTCAGGGGTCAGATATGCCACAGTGCAAATATGTATATTTTACAATGATAACACTCAAGATAGCCTGCTAAGACGCTCACTAATAGCCAAAAAAGCTGCAAGCCAACAAGACTTCAAAAGGAAGTAAAAGGGGAAGAAGAAAATAGTTTTCACGACATGCGGGCATTGGGCTTGTGTGCCTCGCATGCATCCTGCTGACAGTACAAGAGACATCACAAAGCGCAACTCTAGTCCTCCATGATAACTCCTTTGACATGCGGCACAAGCAGATCACGCAAGTACTGCTTCTGTGCTGTGGAGTTGCCCTGACCCTTGACCCAGTCAAAGTATGGGACACTGAGCATGTGCCATCCACGCGCAGCCAGAAGCTCACGACGGCACAAAGTAGCACCTGCAGCACAATCGCGAGTTCAAAAATGAGTCACAAGCTTGAATACTCAGCAGCGGGACACCTGATTCAGTCACAATTGTTGGAAAGCAAGCGCTGGCTACTATTGGCGATGCACGTATGTGCTGATGCAGCAAAAAATGTGCAGTGACATCAAAAGCAGTCCAACAGGTCCTGACAAGACAATACGAACACGCATCAAGAAGAAAATTGCAACAATGCATACTGGCAGCAATGCTAATGACAAGAGCATCTGCACATATGCATGACAATGCGGACCAGCGCCATTTTCAACAACAGGGCATATGCTTTGAAAGGCATGTAGCTTGAACACAATGAGCAGCAAGGTTGAGCAGACTCACCCAGAGGCTGGTGTGTGTTGACAGTGAAATGGTGTGGACCATCAACCTCCACAATGACCTTGTCATCCTCAATCAGGATATCAGCAGAGAAAAGGCCGTCATCTGTGATGCGCTCAATGTTGTGGTTGACGCCAAGGCTGGCCATGACCTGAGACACCTCACTGTGTAGCTTGGACACAATGGTGCTCTCCACATCAGACTCCCATGCCTGCATTGCAGCACAATCTTTGAGCAATTGTCAAGAGTAGGCACTAGCTTTGCATGCCAATGCAAGCAAGCTAAGCATGTACAACACAGCTCATGATACATGCATTGCAGCTCATACAGTTCTATGTTTTGCTGAAGGAAGCAAGCAAGCGTTTACAGGTTGGTGGCGCAATCTGCTGCTTGTCACAGCCACAGTGCTACTTTGCTGTAGCCTCAAGCAGCTGAGAATCTAACATTGCAGATGCTTGGTTACATGCTTGTATAATCCATTGCAAGAGCAATGCAGGTCGCTCAAACAGCTAGACGAGAAAGGGCAAAGTCATGTGTTGGAACTTACTGCTCTTGCAGCAGTCATGATTGCCTCTGGCTGGTTGTAGTCCCCAACCTCCTGAACTCTAAGCTGGAGCATGAGGTGCGCCTGGTAGATCTGCCGCAAATGCTCAGGGTTT
Source organism: Trebouxia sp. TZW2008 (assembly GCA_002118135.1). NCBI lineage: Eukaryota > Viridiplantae > Chlorophyta > Trebouxiophyceae > Trebouxiales > Trebouxiaceae > Trebouxia > Trebouxia sp. TZW2008. Next base: position 310,386 of record BDIU01000201.1, read on the forward strand.
GTCTGTCCACCTGAACACGCCATGGCTGGTGTCAGCACAAGCAGCTATGCACAGTTGACCACCCGACATGATCTGAGCTAGCAATGCAAGCTCTGTGCGTGATGTACAGAAGACAGGCAAAGCTTTGCAAAAGGAGCTGCAAAAAGAACTGCTGCTTGCCCTCGACCTGAAGGCATACAGTGTGTGCAACATAGACAATGCAGGGTGCTGATAAACACAAACTTTACAGGTCAGTAAGCAACTCAACAAGGCTGACATTGCGTGCTACCTTGCTGGTCGTCAACGCTGGAGAAGGCATCCAGAAGCTTGTCCCACATCTGAGGAGACAAAGCATGCAGCAATGCCAGGGCCCAGATCAGGTTAGCAATGGCCTGCTGTTCAAACTTGCCCAGGCTCAACAAGGCGTGCTCGCTGACAGCTGTCAACAGACTGTCTGGCGGCGAGTGAGCAAAGGTGGCATACGCTATCATTGTCAGTGTGAGTGCCTGCACACAAACCATTTGTTGTAAGTCAAGGGCAGACCTATGCATTGCAGTGCCACCGGAGTATGAGCACACAGCAATGCTAGACCGCAATGCTTTGCAGTTGTTTCGGAGCATACTCATTCAGCAGCAGCGCAGCAGTGCTTGCAAAGCAGGGTGGTTCCAGTCGCAGCAACCTTTTTGTTGTCAGCTCAGCAATGGATGTGATTCAAAGCTGGAGCGACTGACATAACGGCAAGAGAGAAGCAGCAGAATGCATGTATGGTAGCTACATGCACATGCAAGGGGTGCCTCACCTGTGGTGTGAACTGATCAACACATTTGACTGCATGGGCAGCAGAGGCGTCCAGCAGGGCGTCACCAGGATGGTGCTTCAGACTGGCAAAGGCCCACAGCACATTTGACAGCGACTGAGGGTTGAACTCCTGCACAGAACATGCTTATTGCGTTTAGCTCATCTGGACAGAAAGTGAAGACAAAGAAAACCCTATGCCTCTTGGCGTCAACTAGAGAGCAGCAAATGCTGTGCCAGGCCTTGGCATCATGTGAACAGAACAGCTCATACAAGAAAAACCAATGTGTTTTATACACAAGGCAGCAAGAGGAAGCACGTGTACAGGTACAGGGTCTACCAGAAACTTGGGGGGAGTTGCTTGATATGCCAACAAGACAGGGCAAGATTTGAAGCCATTGCTTACCTCAAGAGCATGCAGTGCATAGTCTGCAGCAACATCCAAAGGTGAGCCGCCAGGGTAGTAGCCAAGGGTGGCATATGTCCAGAGAATGTTGCACACATTCTGGGGGTTGTACTGCCCAATACGCTGCTCCAAATGGTCTGCAGCTGCCTGCATCATGACATACACTTTTGGTACCAGCCAATCACCACTTATCAGTACTGAGAAGATGCAAGGCTGACATACATGCTGCTGTTGTAAGATCAGCTGCAGCATGCTGACACCTGCTATACACCGCATGGTCATACTGCATGACAGCATAATAAGCAGGCGAACCAAAATATTTGTGTGAGGTATACATGCCAAGCAACATGCCCGTCATCCCAGAGTACAGTCCAGACAGATCAAGCTTCTACAATCAAAAGCCACACTGCAAAACAAATACCACAAGATATGGCGAGACTTGGCATAGCAAAGACACGTGACTCATAGCAGCAACCTACTGACCTCAAGCAGAAAATTGTGGACCTGTAGCAAAGAAACAAGACAGCAGAGCAACTGACCTGTGTTCACACTGTACAGACCAATAGCAAACAAGCAGGGCACCGGACCTGTAGCAGCACAGCTCCAGGGGAGGCTTCCAGCTTGCCAAAGGCCCACAGAGTGACAGCAATGTGCTGAGGGCTGAAGTCATCCAGGCGACGGTAGACATCCTTGGAGACCGCGTCCAGCAGCTGCTGGCCAGGGTTGTGGGCAAGGATGGCAAAGGCCCACATGATGTTGGCAATGGCCTGAGGGGTGAAGTCTGGCAGCGTCTGCGCCGCTCGTGATGCTGCAACCTGTATACGCATAGACTGTGTGGTCACACAACAGTGACATGGTGCAATAGTTGAACACCAGAAGGTATAGACTACATAAGCCATTGTTTGAAGCAATCATCGTTAAATGATCAGTACACAATGACAGGGTGCAGGTGGACATGTGCAGAAATTCAGAATCAGCTGTTGCTCTCAGCGGCGACTACTGGTAGATTTGCAGCCAGATGCAAACAAGCTCTGCAATGTCCTTGCACAAATTTTGCAGGCAAATCCTTAGAGTGTCTAAATTGTGCTGTGATGAACAAGTCATACATATCTGCAGGCTATGACAAGAGAGGAGTCTCACCTCCAGAAGACCTGCTTGGGGCATGAAGCCAAGGGTGGCGAAGGCCCACAGGGTGTTGGACAGGTTCTGGCTGTTGCTGGTGTGCAGGGAAGCCACAGCCAGGCTGGCAGCATCAGACAGCAGGTCAGTGGGGGGGCACCAGGCCAGCTTGGCAAAGGCCCACAGGGTGAGCGCCAGGTTCTGCTGGTTAAACTGGTGCAGGATGCTGTGCACATGGGTCGCAGCAGCAGCCAGCACTTCGTCGCCTGCAGAAATCTATGTTTGTACGAGTCCAACGACATGAGCTGCAAGCAATCATGTGCCTCAGCTGGTGAGTTGATTGCATCTGAGGCTGCCTGCAGAAATGTGTGGTTTCACTTTTCAAGATGGGGGACTTGCATGAAGTGCAGCAAGCTTTGTTGTGCCTCGAAAACTTGAAAAGTTGCCAGTCAATGGGGCAAGTCAGTACAGCATTTGTAGAACAGATACAAACAGATGACCTGTTACAACTCAGACAAAGCTATTGGCAAACACTCTGATGGCTTAGCATGAATTGAGGTGTAATATGCAGCATGTGCAAGCCAATGCAATTTTTGTGAAGGCAGGTTGTGAAGGTGCTACTAGAAGCTGACCAGGGTGGTGTCCAAGGGTTGCAAAGGCCCATAGCACGTTCTCAATGCCTTGAGGGGTGAACTGGCGCAGCTTGTGCACCAACTCGCGCTGCAGCACCTTGAGCAGCATAGGGCCAGGGTGATGGTTCAGAGAAGCAAAAGCCCACAGTGTGTTGGAGATGTTCTGACTGTTGAAGTGTTGTAGTCGCTGCATTGCTTGAGAAGCCATGGCTTGAAGGAGGTCCCTGGAAAGCAATCACACGCATAAATGCCTGCGCTGCATGCAATGCACTAAGTTAGTGAGACAGCCAGAACACCATCCATTGACTAGCAAGACAAAGATCAACAGCAACCTGAGAAGTAAGAGCATGCATGTATATGGTAGCTCACGTCAAGTTTGTCATGAAACAAATCTATGAACAAATGCAGCACAGAGGGTGAGCCACATGACGTGTACATAGCATGCCATGAAAACTGGTGACTGCAGCAAAACTGACCTTCCTGGGTGGTAGCCAAATTTGGCAAAGGCCCAGATAGCATTGGCGATGTTTTGGGGATTGAACTGGGCAATGAGGACCAGGCACTGGTCCACAGAGCCCTGCAGGAAGTTGTTGTTGGGGGTGAAGCCCAGGGTCGCAAAGGCCCACAGGGTGTCCTTGATTGCCTGAGGCGTGAAGTCCTTCAGCTGTGTCATGGCTGCTGACATGACAGCGCTCAGCAGGGGAACACCTGCATGATAGCACAACAAGCTAAGCATTATGTTCACAGCAGGAACATGAAGTCCTTCAACTGTGTCATGGCTGCTGACATGACAGCACTCAGCAGAGGAGCGCCTCCACAACAGGACAACATGTCGAGGACTTTGTGCACAGCAGGCAAGCATGAATTAGTTGAAGATGCTTCAACTGCATCATGACTGCTGACATGGCAGCGCTTAACAGTGAAATGCCTGAACGATGGTACGATACACACAAGACTTAGCTTACAGCCAGCAAGCGTGGCACTGCCCCGAGTCAGTCGCAAGATGCATGACTTGATACTTTGCTGCACAGGACTGATTCTCAATGCTGCAATTGTATCAGACTGTAAGTCAGTGGTAAAAAGGCAAAGCAAGTTTTTGCACGGCATTTGGCAAGTTGCAGCAGAGACGGTATTTGAGATGGTGGAGCATGCCTGGTGAGTGCCCAAGGGTGGCGTAAGCCCACAGCATGTTGCTGATGTTCTGGGGTGCAAACTCACGCAGCTTGTTGGTGGCCTCTCGACTGAAAGCTGTCATCAGGTCTGCATTGGGTGCATGCTCCAACCTGCAATGCACAACACCAACTGAGCAATACAGCAAGAACGCTCATTGAGCAACGAAGCAACGAAGCTGATGATCACACGCAGGAGAAGTTTGTAGCACAAGGCATGCAGGACTATGCTTGACAGGCAACATTGTCTGCAGGCAAAGCATGATTTGTACAGCAGCAACGTGGATCAAGCTGCTAGTGTTACGCGAGGCCTTTGGCTCACAAGCCAGAAACAAGATGACAAGCATGAAAGTCAAAGACAAGATGACAAGCACAAGAATCAAAGACATGACACACAGATCTAAGTCTGACCTTGCAAAAGCCCAGATGAGGTTGGCCAGGTTCTGCGGATTGAAGCCAGCCAGCTTGAGAGTGGCCTGCTTTGACAGGATGTCAAGCAAGTGCGCACTTGGCTTGTAACCCAGGGTACCAAAGGCCCACAAGATGTTGGCAATATGCTGAGGCTTGCACTGGTCTGCCTACAACAGATTTCAAATGGCTGTCAGCCATGATCTCCACCTTCGCCATTCCAAGCTCAACCAATCATATGCAAGCACTGCATGTTTGTCACAGCAAAATAATCTCCATCTCAAGGTGCCAAAGTGAAGAGGGACATGCATGTTCCATCCTGTATTATGATTTCAATTCACTATGTGCAAGCGCTATATGTTTGCCACAGAAAAACAATCACCTTTTCAAGCTGGCAAAATGCAAAGGAACATGCATGTTACCTGAGTGAGTTTGCATTTGTGAGTGTAGCAGGTTGCTTGCAAGGTACGAAGGTGGTCAAGGTTGCAGACCTGAGCTTCTACCATCATCAGCAGCTGCTCAAAGCCATTGCTGCACAGCAGCTCAGTGGGGTCTTCAGGGCAGGCCTTGGCCATCCTATGCAGCGCAGTCGCCACATTGACAGCATCAAACTCAGCCCCATGCTGCAGCACAATCTCCACAATGGTCCACACATCCTTAGCAGTGGTGATCTGCTTGTTGATCTCAGCGGGATGGGTGCCGCGCATGGGGCCGCCCTTCCTTCTGATGATTTGACCACCGCCAGCAGCAGCACCACTGCGTGCCATCTCTGGCCTGCCTGACATGGCAGAGGCTGGAGCCCTGCCTGGAAGGGCCATACGGTGCTGCCCTGGGGCTTCACCTGCCCTGTGGGGGGGTCTCATGGCGCGGGGGCCTAAACCATCCTCACCCTCTTTGCCAGAGTCAGTCTGAGGACCAGGGTGAACAGCCACACCAGCTTGAAACTTGAATGCATCAGGCTCTGCATGGGGAGGCCTCATGCCTGGGTAGGCTCCAGCAGGGGGCATGCCGGGGTAGGGGGGGTAGCCAGGGTAGGCAGGGGGGGGCATGCCAGCAGCCTGACCACCCTCCTTTGCAGCAGCAGCGTGCTTCATGTGCTGGTAGTAAGCTGCTTGTGCGTAGGGGTCTGGGCGAGCTGCAGGGTGGGCTGTTGCATGGGAGTAGGTGCTTGGTGAAGCTGGCCGATCGTATGCAGGCTTGTCTGAGGCTGGCGCAGCAGCAGCATGTGCCCTATGTGGTGCCTGCCAATCAAACAAGGAACTTTTAGTACAAATCCAGCACAGCTTGAAAACATGCATACAATAGGAATGACTCTCTGACCCTCTCACCGGACTGTGCATAGCAATAGCAGCTTGTAGGTGGAGCAAAATCGCATACAGCAGCAATAATGCAGGGCAGGGCCACAGATAATGATGTGGGTGTGACTTCAAATGAGCAAATTGCTGTAGCCAAATGTGTGCATATGACAGACAGCATGTCTGAGAGGGAGTGCTGGCATCAACAGCTTAGGCAGATTGCTTGTGTAGGGCGGCTGAATATTTGGCACACAACCTGTCAGAGTGGACCTTTGGCCTGTCTTGTGGTTTAGAGGTGGACAACGTTCTGCTTTTGCTGCATTTGGCATGTGGTCGCGTGGGAAATTGAATTGGCAGAAGCAAACTTACCACAGCAGCAGCTGCATAGAAGTCAGCAGCACTTGGTGGAGGGCGTCCTGTCAGATGGTCAAAGTAGCCAGGCACACCTCCAGCATACAGGCGAGGATCTGGATATGGTAGCATTGCTGGATCAAATCCAGGTGGCCAAGCAGCACTTGCTGGGGGGTACGGGTATGGGTATGGATGGTATGCGCCTGGCTGACCATAAGTGTATGGCACAGGAGCAGCTGAATGATCCATTGCTGTCACAAGGCAGGTTGTAGAAGCACTGCTAGCTTCTGGTGGTGCTGTGTGTGGAGGTTTGAGAAAAGGTTCTCACTACTAGTGAGCAAGTATGGTCAAATGGGCTAGTAAGGCTGTCAGTTGGCTTGTTTGTGGTGGATGTTTGGTCTGGAGCACACTTGAAGACGTCGCCCGGACGACCAGGCAAGGCACCTGCAAATTCAGCTGAAATTAGTGGTGTTCGGCGGTAGGACCCTTCTAGCAAGAAGCAGCAGATCAACAGAAGCGAAGCGGCAAACAGCAACTCCAATCATCACGGCCATGCTATACAGGCACAACTAAATGCAAAGACAGCTGACGTCTGGAACATTCGAGGCAGAGCGAAAGAGAGCGGCGGTTGGAGTCGGCGGCCTAGCATGACAGACACGACTGAATACTTTATCTGCCAGCAATGCTGGAGCGACGTGACTGAGGACGGAATGCTCAAAGCTTCTACACCAAGCTCTGTCTCAAAATAGAGACAGGAAAGGCGCTGCAATGCCTTACGCAAACTAACGATGCCTACTAAGTTCCCCACGCGGACGAGCAAGACAGCGCAGCGACCTCGGACAACAGCGACGCAGCATGGAGCCTAAGCAACGTGTTGCAATGCACATGAAATGACGCAAGTAACCTATGTAAACTTACACGCGCCATACAGCGGGATCTAGCAAAGCCTCCTGTGCCGTACCTGAAAGTTCGCCGACAAATCCGCCTTGCTGCCTGGCACGCTCAAGACAGGCAAGACCAGTCACAACGTCACTCGCTTGCTGTAGCAAGAGGTCTGCGCTGCGTGGTCGAAGCCTTGTCTTGATAGGGCTGGTAGTTGTCACTGCCAGTCGATGGGCGTCGGCCTCGTCGATTCTACGAATAAAACGCCTGTAAAAAAGGAAATTCAGCTTTTGCTGAGTCAGCTGAAGTAATTTCAACACCATGCGCTGACGCATGCAGCGTCACTTCTCAGGGGCTTGCTCGAGCGACGCTGCACGCACACAGGCTTGCAGAGCAATAATGCAACAAATGCGAAGCCACTGTTGTTGAATTCACCAGTTTGAATCACGCTGAATCGCCATGGCATCATGGCGTCTACCTTTCGAACTCTGACAGTGTCAACAGTGACAATCTAAACTGTGAAGCGATGAGATAGACTGCGCAAATTTGTTTAAACAGTTTGCAGAAATGCATGGCAATCTACACTTTGAAGCACTGATGCGTCAGACTGCGCAAATAGTTTGCAAAACGAGTGGAATACGACCATAAATGGTCGTGCCTGCCGCAGTGCCGTGGGTCAGGAGATCTTGGAACATGCATCTGTGGGGCTCATGATGAAAGTGGCTAATTTGCATACATGTGCCTACAGCACAGTCAGTATTTTCGAGGTATAGCGGACTGGTGAGCGCTTGCGGCGGTGGTTTTTGCGCGTGCCTTGACACAGACACCTGCGTTGCTTACTCTGGTTATAATTAGCCTTACCGGCAGGCTGATCGTTCCAAGCCTGCTCAGCCGGTCACGGTGTTAATTCTCTAGAATCGACAAGGGATTTGCAGATATTCTAGTACTTGATGTATCAGAGAACATGGACCCCACGTGCGAAAAGCGGATGCCACGTCAATTTTGGGGAATGGCGTATCATCACAAGAGTCTGCATCATAATGCTGTGAAGTAAGCATTCTTGTCCAAATCTGAAGTATAGCCTACAAGTAGGTACAGGTAGGCTATACGTAGTTGTTGGCAACATCCTGTATGTTGTCAGTCAATGAGCAAGTGCACAGCAGACCCTTGCAGCTGGTACCCTTCAAGCAAGCTTATCTGCATGGTGTCAGCATAAGCACTGAGCATGACAGCACAAGCATTGACCATGAACCTGAATGGGAACTTGCACCTGATGGCTACTACTAATGCCCATCAATCTGAACTGGGTGCATAGCTTCTATCAGTCGCTGCATGGCTTTGTCAACCCTCAATCTTAGAGCTGCATCTGAGCATGTGACTCTGCCTGCTTTGTAATCTATGATGACATGTTGTTGATCTACCTGCATCAGCTCACTTCCTCCAGTGAGGAGTATATTGCAGCACTGGATGACTAACTCTGCTCATGCAGTTTGCGTCACATCAATGCAGATTGACTGACCCGCATCAACTGCGCGCAGTCTGCCTGACAATAGTGCATACTTAATGCTTGTGCTGCATGTTTCTGAGACCCTGTACATTGCGTGAAGGCATATGCTAGTGTACATCACCCCAAACAGCAGAGGGTTGGCACAGACAATCTTTCCCTCAGAGCCTCATCTACTGTGAATGGCTGCTTGGTTGGGATGTGTGCATTTACCTGTAACAAGACAAGCCCTTGCTGCTGGTCCACGTGTGCTTGCCCAAATTGGCTGTTCAGCAAGGTGGCTAGCATCTGCATCTCATGCTTCACAACAGCCTCTGCGTCTCCACTGTCCAGGCAGGCTTGCCTTTGTGCTTCCAGCTGCTGGAGTTGTTGCGGCTCTCCAGCTGACTGCACGAACAACTCTACAGTCTACTGATCAGTAGACCAATATTCATCATGAATCAACAGGGTTTCAAGCAGACAGCGTCAGAAGTATAATCCTGATTTGCGTCGGTTGCTGGCTCCTGTCACATATGAGGTGCACTATGATGAGACCGCTTGACATTGCAATCACATGCATCGAATGAACCAAGGATAAGCATGAATGCGATTGCCAACATCAGTGCTTGGCGCGCAGGGTCCTGACTATCATATCATAATCTTTGCAACAGTCTGATTAGAACAACAACGGCACATTGATGCCCAGGCAAGATATGTCATGTCCCATTGGCCACATCACATCACGTCCAGATTTGAGCATACGACGTCAGCCAAACTGACTGGTGAGGTAGGCATCTGACAAAGTCAAGTGCATGTGCACAAACAGATCCACTGAAGCGACAGCAGCAGCCACAGATACTGTTGACTTTGTGACTTTGCTGCAGCCCTGACCATATGCATTGACTTTGGCATTGATGAATGTCTGCAGACACTCCTTTGCCCAAGATATAAAAGACAGACCCACCTGCAAGACAATGGCAATGATGGCATCTGCAAGCATGTCACTTGTGCTGCCACCTTCCCACTCTAGCACAACTTGCGCTTGATCAGCGCCCTGCTGTTCTTTGTAGCTTACAGTTACAGCATCTCCCACGCGCAAGCTCTCAGTAATGTCAGGCGCCTGAGGCTTGGCTGGTTTGACTGATCCTAGGTCTGTATCACCCTTGGTACCCTCAAACATGACTTCAAGAGCCAAACGCACCTGTATTGAATACAAATGTGAGACACAGCCATACACACAGCTGACCATGCTTGATTACATGAGTTTTGCAGCATCTTGGCATGAACAGGCAGCATCAGCAGGACACTGTGATGTCGCAACTCAAATGCAGGGCATAGAAGCAGTGACCAGCTCTCGGGGTGCACTGACATGTGGCATGTGCTGCCTGTGTCATGCACGATGCTTCCTCATGGTGTTGCAGTGCGCAAAAGCTTGTGTGTCAGGTTTGTGCAGCGTAATGCATCAAATATCATTATCAGAACACAAGCTAGTGTCTGTAAAACAGCGCAAACAGTCGCATTGCTGTGGCAGCTTAAGCATCTTTCCTTAAGTGCTGATACATTCAAACGCAAAGCAGCTGCCCTGGTCAGGTGCAAGAGACCAAATGCTGCATGCACTGATGAAGCACAGGTGTGCACTTTGTATGCTGCCTTGCACTGGCAGTGCCCTGGCCGTGACTGCAAAGACAGAGGTGAAGTTGCAATCCCCTGTCAGCACTGCCTAGTACCTCAGAGAAGGGCTTGTCTAGAGGTAGCAGCTGGCGCTGCAGCACCCTCCCCGGGTGCAGCTTGGTGAAGTAGGGCAGGTCAGCAGGATGCATGATGCTGTCCTGGGCGCCGTGCCTTACCAACAAGCCTTGTAAAGCTTGCTCTGTGGCAGCGCGCTTCTCTGCCAGCCTGCCCACTACCTGTAACACGTTTGCCTGTTTCATAAGACCACTCAAATGGCAAATGTTCTGTCATAGTGAGCCATACAGGAAATGTCAGGGTAAGCAAATTTGTGGCAAGCTGTGGTCATGCTTTGGGAGCAGACTGGGTGCAAACCACTGTGTCCACAAAGTACTATCCATGCAGGTCAGAAGCGGGCTGGCACATGAGCCATTGCGGAGAACAACATTTTGGAGTTTTACTTATATATACCTTTGCAAGATGGCGCGGCTGATGGCGGATGTGCACAGGCTGAGTGACCTTGGGAGTGTACAAATTGCGAACCCTGTCAGTGGCTTTTGCTCTTTGTTCCAGAGCCTTCTTGAGCCTCATCATTTCACCCGCCTCTCCATGCACCAGCACTACGTGAGGAGGATTCACAATGTCCAGGAAGTCTGATGTCTGGGGGAAGTCAGCATGTGCTGAGAAGGAGATGGCGTCCACAGAGCAACGCAGAGCCAGCTGCAAGAAAAACCACTACTTCAGCCAAGCAGCTTGTGAGTCTGTAGCAAATGTCTCAATGTGCACCGCAAGGTGAAATGACCTTATTGCGGCAAAGCTGCTTTGCAGGAATCAGGACAGCACACACCATTGCAAGTCAGGCATTTCAGACTGAATCCAGTTTAGACACTTGCAATTGGCCCGACCCAGATTCCTTACAGTATGCGGAACCCCAGCAATGTTGTTTTGCGTAGATATAGCATCCAAGCAAGGAAAGCATTGTGAAGGTAACAGAAGTCAGGTTGGAGAGCTTGAGACCCAGGCTGACCTTGTGTCCTGAGTGACTCATGATCTCCTTGGGTTCATCCAGGACCTCACGGGCCAATGTGCCAGCAACTGCAAAGTCAGCGATGATGATGCCATTCCTAGGATCCTCGCACCAAGCCTCAAACAGCTCTCTGCATACAGGCTTTACAAAAGTATCAGATGTGACTACAATTTGTACCAAGCCAGGCATAACTGCCAGCCAATAAAGGCAGTCTATGCACTGGCACCCTTTATATGTCGACACCACAATGCATACTACGAAGTAGCATGGCTGATGGTCTGATCTGTGCCAGCAACATGTTGTGCATGGCAGTGATTTGTGTCATGCCAATAGGGTGCACAGCAGCCACAGCTGACTTGCCTAGGCTCCAGAGGCATCATACTGTGCTGCATACTCGAGGACCGCACAGGTAGAGTCTGACTGTAATGAACGTGTTGAGCAAACACGACTGTCTGGTGGGAGCCAGGCAGTGTTGAGCAACTTTTTACAAAGTGAAGATTTGCAGGAAGCTCAAACATGCATAGCCAGCAAGAATAGGACAGCATACAAAGGTGTTCAAGGCAGCCATGCCACAACACATGGACTGCCAAATTGAGAAGCTGGAAGGGACATCCAGGAAGGTGATGGTGCTACCTGGAGAGGCCACTCTGCAGCATAGAGGGCGTAGCCATGACGACGCAGGGGCCAATGTCATCCAAATGCTGTGAAGACTTGAGATGCGTCACATGCTTGAACATGAATGGGTTGGAAGCCTGCACACAGCATGACCTCACTTGTGCTTGAATCTGATGTGTAAAAAATATACCGTTTGTATTCGTCTGATGTGAACAAGCCTGTAGGCTGATCGGCCTGGCCTCATTCATGCTTCTACAGGGAAAGCAAGTGATTGACCTGTCGCTGTATGCCATGTGACAGAGCTTGATGTAAAAAGTGGGCAAGCCTGTACACCAAAACGCTGTTGCAATTCAATGCTTTATGCAGAACAATGGCACAAAGCTAGCAGGTGTGGAGTGGAGAGCAGGCATAGCTTCATCTGCTTGGTTTCCTTGATTTGAGCGCTGTACACACCTGAAATGCTGCCTTGATATCATCATTCATCATTTCAATGTAGGTCTGATACACACTGATGGCGCGTCGAGCCAGACCGCTGGCTTGATAGATGGGAACATTCTGTAGCTCAGGACTGTTGTTCCAGCATTCCTCCAAGATCAGCAAAACTTCCTGCGGCAAAACCACAGGTAAGCGCTGCATGAGCAAGGTATCTGTCCTTGATGTACTGGATTTGTCACATTTGCAATTGAGTCAGGGATATGCAGGTGCTAAATGCTGTGTGCCACTTGCATTTGCTGCAACTTGTTTTGCAACACCTGCAAGCGTGTCAGATACATGCAAGTGTCAATCCTGCACTGCCTACTATTTGCAGAGTATGTGTGGCATGGCCACCAGTGGCAAAATGGTTTGCCGTCATCCGCAATTGTGTCAGGTACATCTAAATGCAAAAGTTCTTTGCATGCCAAATGCAACGAAACATCTTGATTGAATTCTCAATAGCTGGCAATGGCGGAGTGGTCACCTGTGCTCGGCCCAGAGCAACAACAGGTAGCAGGACTCTGCCCCCACGTGTCAGAATGGTTCGCACCTTCTCCACAAAGCGCTGTTCTCTTTGATCTCTGGGCAAATGCTTTGACACCCCATATGTCGATTCAACAATGACTGCACAGCCAGGCAGGCCAGACTCAGTACTGCTGCCATTTCACAGCGTCAGACACTGCAGCTGTATGTGAAAAATAGATCATGTGCACAAGTACTGCTTTGCAATGATTTGGTAGAAAGCTTGTTAAGGCAGAGGAGGTAGAGCTGCTTTATTGTTTGGCTGCCAGCAAACCTCTCACAATGAGAAATATCTTTAATTTGAATGCATTGCAATGTTTGCCTGAAGCTTGCACTACAGCAGGATCTGACCAATAGGCTGTAAGATTTGTGCTGTTTGCTGCCCAGTTTTGATCAACTACCTACCGGCAGCGGTGCATGAATGCAACATCTGGCACCAAAGGTTCCTTACCTACATGTGGTGGGTTATCTGGAGTGTCTGCAGCTGAGAGGTGCCTGTCTGGGACTCTACTGTAGTCCCCAGTATACAGAAGCCTCATTCCAGCTATCTCAATCTCAAACATGCATGCTCCCAAGACATGTCCTGCTCTATATGCTGTGACCTGTCGCAAGTTCAGAAGATTCAGCTGACAAGCTGAACAGCGACTGCTAGCTAAAACACAGACACTACAAGACAACAGCTAGAACATGGCCTGCATGGCAAGCATGGCAGACTATCTTTTGGCATGGCGCAGCAGCATGAGCCAGGTCCCAACTCAAGTGCTGTCATGTACAGACTTGACCCACAAAGTATGGAAGAGAAACAGAACATCATGCAGAGAGACTTTGCAAGCCATGCCTGAATGCCTTCCACCTCAACAGTTTGATGAAAGTCAATGACTTCTGTGACGTCCAAGGTCTTCTCCAGATCTTTCTCACTGTACAATGCTCCGTCTGTACGGCCACCGCTGACTTTGACAAAATCTTTGAGCAGAGTTCCAACAATAGCCTTTGTAGGGTGAGTCATGAACACGCGCCCCTGCATGGCATTGATGTTGCACAGAAGGTTTCATGAATGCATCTCATTGACATTAAATGTGGGCCTACCTTGAAATTAGTTCTGCCTACGACATAGGGCACTGCTGCACAGTGATCAAGATGGAAGTGGGTGACCAGCATCACGTCTACAGTGTCTAGGTCAACAGCGTCCAAAAATGGCAGCGATGCCTCCCGTGAGAAGCCTGGATGTATCCCACAATCCATCATGATCGTTTTTCCCCTGCAACACTGGTGAGTTGAAGCCTGCTTCCCTTTCTCACGTGCACGTCGAGCTCGCAAGTATACATACAAGTATTTGATGATGACGCAGGATCGGCCGACTTCCTGACCGGCGCCCAAAGGCATCACTTCCACCAGATCTTGATCATCGGGATCCGGCTCTTTGCGCTTGTCCAGGAGAGACATATCTTATTTGCTTGCTTGCTTTCACGCTCTGAACCTGGTGGAACCTGAAGCTCTTCGCATGAACAAGTTCAGACGATCACGGTCACGATAAGTTGCCATCCGAGTCCACGATTTGCCGGCAGGCCGGGCAGGGCAACAAAGGAACGCGCAGGAGTTGAGCAAATCACCCAGGCAGCAAAAGAGGCTTCGGGGGGGACCCCCCCAAGACGAGGACCCGACCCACCCCTGCTCGAAAGCAAGCGGATTGCCACATCAGCATAAATTCTGACTCAGTCGATGCCTGAGTAATCCAGCGCAGCAGCGATCGTTTGCGGCAGCAACTACTTGGCCTCGGAACGCAAGCCATACTTGCGTGTCGTCCGTAGACTTGCCTAAAGTCTTTTGACACAGTTCAGCATCGGAACATGGCCAACCTCAGATCCACAGCCTACTGCCTGCTATGCCTCGCCGTCATACTGGTACTGATCCAGCTGGCAAACGCTCAGGCTGCTGAGCCCACGCCCAAGTTTACGACCGCCATTTCCATCAGCCTGGTGACAATTTTGCTGACAGTGCTGACGATCATGATCGTCATCACTATGTGCTTGGCACTGGGCAGCTAGGCAACAACTGTTTCAGGTATTAAGCCGATCTGTGCCAGGGCTACAATATGTCACCTGCTGCCAGATGTTGCCTTTCTTACTTAAGGCATAGGCAGCATGGCTGACTGGATGATTTTCTGCCACAGGTAGCAAGGGTCCTGCCTTGTCTTGTACATCACGGGCTGCTACACTGTGGCCCCAACAGCCAGCAATTTTTGCTCAGAACGTGGTGGTCAATAATTTTGGAGCCAGATCCTGTTGAAGCATGTCTGTGCAAACTCATGGCCTGCTGCTATCATTGAGGCAGTGCACACCTCAGCAGCAGCAGCAATGATTTGGCGAGACATTTTTAGAGCCCAGAGTTCCCTTGTGTCTCTTTTCGTTCTGTATTGCTTGTGAACGACTTTTGTGAGTGATGTGCGCTTCTTTTCAGTAATGTTTATTTCTGTGACAACTGCCAGTTTTAGGGACATGTCATGGTTCAATTTGATGAATTTATGCCATAATTTGAAAAGGCAGCAAATTCAACAGAGCATAATAATGTTGTAATTCCAGTCTGATGTCACAAGATCAGGTGCAATGTGACAACCTAAGGGGCAAAACTGCCAGTCACATGTCCTCGCAACATCTGGCATTGAAAATGTGTTCAAGTACAACAAAACAAGTGCTGCCTGGCTGGTGAATGGCAGATCCTGCTGACTCAAACACGTTGCTTCTTAGCAGGTGTGCCTGTGTTGCTGTCATTTTCTCCTTGTGAATGTATTGCTGAGCCTGTCAAGGGAGGCGCTGAGTTATACATAGCAAGCTGAGTGACAAAATTGAAAGTTTGCTGAGCTGTCTCTGGTGCATCATCGCCTGTCATGATTGAGTACTTCAAACTATGGGATCTGTATGCCTCTTCAATCTCATGGCACAGATGGAGCCTGACAGTGACCACACAGGTCTGGGCTGTCTGCAAGCTCCTGACCACCATGAATGGTTGTTTACGCAAGATAGCTGGCCGGCTGTTGGCATCCTGTAGCCATATGAGGCACAGATAGATTGCGTCGATCAAATGCCAAATATCCCCTAATGCATCTGTCAGCAGCATGGCAGGCTTGCTAGTAGCTTGAGTGTGTCAAAATGCTCAATTGTACACAATGCTGTCATGAAACAAACAGGCGGCAAACAGCGTGTAAATGGACAGACAACTCATGTATCAAGCTTCAGGCCCACTACTCTGCCATTGTGACCAGAGACAAGCATGGCATATGCCAATGTCAGACAGCATGCTTACCTCAAACTGCACCTCAACCTGCTGAACTAGGGGCATTGGGCACTTGGGACCATGAACGCTTTCCACGCTAATGGTACAGCTATATTTCTGGGTGCCATTGAGTAGCTGCTTGCCCTTCTTTAGGCTGTGACCAATCAGCACAGCATCTTGGCGGCTGTATGACGGAATGGGATGCTGCAGCTGAGACATGAGCGCCGACATAATGTCATCACATCTGGCGTGTATCACCAAGTTGGCTTTTTTGTCTTTTGGTGTCTTTTGCAGGTTTACAATCACAAGCTTCCCACCTGCATGCATCAAGTAGGCTGCTGCTTGATGGCGACATCTCCATTGATCACCTTGCAAAATTTTGGCAGACTGGAAAGCCACAGTAGGCTGCACAGTGCGTGTTGCAACCACTGAACTTGACGAAGTGCATGATTGTCTGCCATGCTGAAGTGTGATGTTAAGGCTGCAACCCTTCAGCATACTCAGTGGCAAGTTTCTTGGGAATGCGTCCTGCAATACAGTCTACACCTACCAGCTTTCACAGTCTTGAGCGGAATGTTGCATGCAGGTGTGATCTGTAGGCTAGTGCCTAGACAGATTGCCAAATCAGCCTCAGCAGCTGCCTTCTCTGACGCCTGCAGCTCATCTTCAGGCAATGCATCTTCCCAATCCAAGATGTGGTCTTTCAAACGCCCTTGGCAGCCTTCAACACTGCAGCAGCGCCCTGTGTACTTGAATCCTACCTGTAGTGCCAGGACTTGTTACTTGCTGCCGGCAGCTGAGCAATCTGCTCATGCATTTGGAGAGCAAAGCATCGCATGCATCTCAAGGCAAGCCCATAGCACAGAAGCAAGACTGCTGCATCATAGCTGACAAGCATGAACCATCAGGTGCAGCATGGGCTTTGATCAGCAATAGAAGCATACAGTATTCTGTTGGGAACTGACTTTTGCAAGACCATGAGGGGCTTACAGTCTCTATCTCAAAGTCTCGGATGTATTCTTGCTTGCACTTGGAGCATTTTTCAGCAAAGCAATTGCCATGCAGCTCTGCAAGGTGGCTTCGAGGGATGCCAGAGCGCAAATGTAATCCATCCACATTCTGTGAGGCGATATATTTCAGCTTCCCCATGTCTAGCAAAGCTACCAGTGCCTGTGATAGCATGGATGACAGGTGACAATTTTTCAGCAACCAGGCTGCCATGAACCACATGATGAAGCGCAGTTGCAATACAACAAAAACTCACCTGGTGAGTCAAGCTGGGCTTGGCAATTCCAAAGCTTGTTTTGAATTCTGGAATGGGCTTGTGTGCTCTTTGCAATGTCCAGATACCAGAAGGTCCTCGAAAGTCTGGAATGCCGCATGAAGTTGATATTCCAGCCCCAGTGAACACAACAATGCTGTTGCTTTGGCGAACCTGTACAAGCAATACAGCACAGTCTAACTCACACGATAAAGGAACAGGATGGACGCAGACCTATCTGTCCAGCAAGTGCAACCCCACCCAACCACATAAGGTATTGAGCTTGGCCTGAAGCTCGACAGGCGGTTCTGTCAGCTCAGGATCTCCAAGCTGTCCACCTAAATCCTCTCTATACGAAAGTTTTGTAGCATAGCCGGCTGACATCAATCAATATGCTCGTATTTATTCAGACATGGTGAGCCTGACAACCATGCGCCCGGCCTTCTCGCGCAGGCAGGGCCGCTTGGCAGCCATGGTCAGTCAATGATCATGGCAGCTTTGACAGCTTCATCTGTAGCAGGCTGCGCGCTTCCATGCGACACGTCGACACTGATTTGCATTTGCAAAAGTTGTTTCAGCGCAATGCGCGCATGCACAGTGCCTGTCGTGCCAGTGGTCAAACTTGAGGTGTTTGTGCTGAAATTCTGGGAATGAGCCAACAAGCTTGTATCTGTGTCTGGCCTTGCCAAAATGTGACTGGAGCTTGATCAACTTCACATGGCATGCACAGGAAACAGTGTGATGTACTATGTACTCCTGTTGTTGGCATGCTGTGTCACCAGTCATGCCATGCATTTGCCATACATCAATGGACATGCACTGCAATCACTTTTGTGCACACAGCAACACTGCAATGCAACGTGCTGACACAGATTGACCAGGACAGTGAACATAGTCAGATGCTGACGGCACAGTATACTCTGTTCAATGTTTGTATAGTTCCTAAACAGTTCTGCTAATTGCTGTTGGTCGCACAACACTGTGTGAGCAGATAGGTCTGAATGAGCTGTTGGGCAACCGAGAATAAAATTGCTGTCCAAGATCAGCATCCTGTAATAGATGGGACTAAGTGCCTATCAAGCAATTCATACATGTCAAACAGACTCAAGATGCAGTTATGTTTTATACTTTGACGCCATCTGGACAAGCAAAGTGCGCTTGTGGGACACAGGGCTTGCTGCAGGAGCAGTCTGGCAAGCTGTCAAGTAGTCTGAGGTGCATGGAGCTGAGATACAGGCTGTCATGCTGATGGGCTGCACAGCAGCATCGCATAGGTTTGCAGGCGACACAGCGTGAGGCCCGGAAGCCAGCTGGTACTGGAAACACGCAACAGTGCGAGTTTGAGTTCCAAATCCACAAGTTGCATTGCAAGGACCCCACTGACCAGATTGCCAGGTGTATGCGGTGCAGTTGCCTTGCAGTGGCAGTGGCGTCTGCGGTCTCCCTATTGCCTCATTGTTGACATCAGTTGGACCAGGAAGCACAGGGGACATTGGAGTGCCTGGCACTGGTGTCAATGAAAGTGCAGGAGAACCGCATAGATTGCAAGTTTGTCTGCAGTTTGCTCTGCAAAGCAAGGAGCATTCCTTACAACTTGGCCATATAGAGCAGCATGGCTTCATGCAGAAGTCACAATCTTGTGGCATCTGGTGAAAGCAAGGCAAGTATGAGCAGGAGGCAGCTCTTACCTCAGATAGTCCCCAATGCCTCCAGGAGCAGTGCAGTCATTATTCAGCTGCTTACACATCTGTCCACAATCTGATTGGAGGTCCATGCAATCATCTGTGGGCGCAATGTCTGGGGAGCTGACAGGAGTTGAGATTCTTGACGTCCCCAGTCCAGTACCAAACATGACAGAATCTGGGGCGTTGGAGGGTGCATATGCAGTGTAAAAGGCTGTCTCTGAAGGTAAGGACTGATCAGGTGACAAATTGTTTTGTGTGTTTGAGATGGAAGGGCTAGAGACCGGAATTGAAGTTTGGGCAGGTAGAGGGGTGGCAGACATTGGGGGGAGAGGGACATTGCATCTGTTGCAGGTGATCTGCAACACAGCAGACTCAGTCAGTACATCTAGGCATCACCCAGCACAGCTGGCACATCGTGCAAGCTATTTGCCCCATTTGACACTACCGTAGCATGAGCAAAAGCAAATCCTTCCATGGACTTGAGCAAAATGCGTCACCTGGCAGTATCCTGAAGGTGCTTCAGCAGTAGCTTGAGTCATGAAGGAGGCATTGCACTTGCCAAAACTTTTCTGCAGACAACACAAAAGTTTACAGTGTGTCAACTGCTTGTAAAGGATCGCCAGAATGATTGCATCAAATCATGTCTGACCTGTTCTGCACAAGTAAATGTGCTGCCGGGGGGTGGGACATCAAAGCATAAGATGGCGAGGGTGCTAGGTGCATTTGGTGCATCTCCGGCAGCACTTGTTACAGGAGCATTTGACAAGGCTGAGTCTATTGACTGCTCAGGGCTTGAATCACTTGTGCTGGGACCTGCAGGAGCCCAAGCAGATTGATTGCAGGACAGGCAGAGGGCATGGCAGACCTCATGGCAGGTGAGACAAAAGAACTACCTGACAATGAGGTGCCAACAGGTGCACCTGCCAACGTTGCCACTATAGGGGAGTATGGGATGGGCAATGCAAGGGATGAGACAGGAGCAGGGACTGGTGTAGCAGAGCCAGTTGATGAAGTCGTAGAAGGTGTCATGGATGAGGAAGGGTTGAACAGTGGGAATGCCGAGTTGACAGCTGGCTCAGTAGCAGAAGGTAGGCTGGAAACCTCAGCTGTCGAAGTAGACTGTGATGTCAGCGGAGTTCCTGCAGACCTGAACAGCGGCGTATAGGCGGGAAATATGCTTGCTGATGCAGCCTGTGATGAAAGTGGAGTTGCCAGCTCTGCAGCCATTCTTGAAGGAGGCGGTGCTGATGTTGGCGGAGGAGTTGTATTAGCGCCACATGTTGCTCGGGGACCAAAGCATCTGCCACATGTGATCTGCAGCGCAAAACTTGCATTAGCTGCTGACCATGTGCAATCTGCAACACTGAAACAAGCTCTGTTCTTACCTGGCAGTACCCCAACGGCAGTCCTGAAGAAGGTGATGTCATGAAGCTGGCATTGCATTTGCCAAAACTTGCCTGCAGCATCATTTAATGCCCTCACAAGACTTGAGAGAATCAAGCAGGCTGGGTGATGTTGCAGCATCACCTGCTCGGCACAGGTGTATGGACTTGAGGGTGGCGGTACGTCAACACAAGAGAAGCTGCATGGACTTGGAGTCAAAATGCCAGCAGCGTAAGGTGGAGGCCTTGGTGCAGCCTGTGACGGAGTTGGCAAAGCTGGCTGTGATGATGTCACAGAGGAAGATGAAGAGACATCTGTCTGTCCAGCACACAAACCACACGTACTCTTGCAGTTCACCCTGCCAGCACAGAACTTTTGTCTCTTTTTATCAATCAGGGATTCAACTTCTGCAAACCTGTAAAAAACCTGAGCAACTATCAGCAAAGCAGCATCTCGAACTTTGCAGCTCAACCTGAGGTACTGTCCAATTGGAGTTTGTAGATTGCAGGCATTGTCTGAGCCTGAATGGACACTGCATACGTCTTTGCAATCAGGAGCAGTGTCTGAGCAAGGAGCTCCTGCAGGCGCTGGTATAGGTGCAAGGTCAAATGCTGCAGCAATCAGCTGTGAGCTGCAGAACACACTCAACAAAAGCAACTGAATGTAGGGCAACATGTCCGCAAGTTTTGGTTCAGCCGGCTCGAGAAGCGTGCTTGCAGGTCCCAGGGAACGTCGACCGCCACCGCTAGCAGTCTGGACTGGTCGTCAGTTCACCCACGTAAGCCCTGAGATGCAGGCTGCCTTGGGCCTGCGGGACACAGACGGCCAGCGGTCAGGACAACACAACGCCACATGACGCCACACCAGCCATACCTTGATACTACCGGCAGGCAAACCGGCCAAGACGACCGCCGGCTGCTGCAGAGCGGTGGGTGGAGCCTGACGTCTTGCCAAACTGTCTCTGCTGCAGCAACAGGTGAGTGCGATACGCTTGATACTCCTGCTAGCTTGTGCTGATCACTGCTTTGCTTTTCCCACCATTCATTTGAAACTGTCCACTTGCGCTTGCACGGTGTCCTCGGTCCTGACTCACCGCTTGATGAGTCATGCATCAAGCGGAGCGATCAGATCAGTGCACAGGGCCTGTGCATCCTGCGTCCTGTGTGAGGAGGATTAGGCTGGTGAGTATTATGAGAGTAATTGGCAAGCTGGCTTGGGCATCTGCACTGCTGCTGATCATAACGGATGCAGGGTAATTGTGAATTACCACACTTCACATGAGACAGCTTTAGCTCAGGCCTGAGCTTACCCAGGCTAGAGCTCAGAACAGAGGCGGCAGCATCAGAAGCGACTCTAGACGTTGAATTTTGCGCATGATCGTGCAGCACTTGCATCAGCTCATGAGTGAATTGCGTCTCAGATGCTCCATACGGCCCATGCATGCCCAACTGACCATTGAATCCCATACTTGGCAGTGAATCAGGATTGTAGAGTACGAGCAGATTGCACTTTTGCATGCTGATGAAGACATATACGGTTGTTGCACTGAGTCTGACTGGGCTTTGATGTAAATGCTAGCTGTCTCTGAGGAGAGTCTGTTGCCGAAGCTGTATGTAACGGGGTAAGGTACATTGACAATTATCTTCAGGCCGGATCCCACACTGTTCTTCAGCAGCAGGGCACCCTCTTGACCCTTGATGTCCTTGTGATGGTGACCAGCGTGAAGATGGATGCACACAGAGGTTAGGACAAGGTGATTATAGCCTCAAAACGCATGGCTGCATCACAAAGCTGAACACCTTGAGGTTTAAGCTGTATCAAGCACACTCCATGGCTGCCGCTGTACATCTAGAATGTTGCCTGAAGTTGCACGCTTGCTGACAAGTTTGTGTCTTCAGTGTTTCATCTCCTAAACAGCCAGTAAGAATACATTCCAGATGCACGTGACAGCAAGACATGCGCTAAAATCCCCACTGCTCGTCACTGATACCTAATCTGGGTCCACACATGTCCTTCTCAGACCTGCCAAGCAGCACATGTATAACAGCCAAGTCCCAGTCCTCATAGCCCTCCCTTGCTGCATCTGCATGCAGCTTCTGAGCAGCTGCTGTAGCAGGTAGTGACAGATCTGCCTGATTAGCCGCTGTCTCAATGATGTTCAGATCTTTGACAATGTTCCTCAAGGGCATCTGGGTGTCTTGGAATTTGCTGCAAAATGCAACACACTGTGAAGAGGCCACAAAGAGTGACATGGGACAGCAGCCACAGCAGTCCTTTCAGCAAGCAAGACGTAGATGAGTGGGGATTTCAACTGTTACATCATGCATTCCCAGCTGCTCTGTACATGCAGCATGTGGGGCACATGAATCCCAGCAATGCGGGTGAATGATGAAGCACTTGCTCTCCAAGCGGCTAGTCAATTGAGCCCCTGCTTAGGTGGCAACCTAACATGCAATGAAAGGAATGTCAGCAATGACAAAGTCAGTTGCATTCTGGTCTGTGCTTGGTGAATTACCTGGCAGTAATGATTGGCATGTGGCGCTTCAGCACCTCTGAGCAACCCAAAGATGTTGCAAGCACCTCTTGCAGGGCTTGCTGATTTTTGATACCCAGCTTGTCTGCTAGCAGCATTGCCTCGCAAGCAGCCATACTATGTACTCCAACCAGCAGCTGATTGACCTGCACAATGTACTCAATCAATATATTTGTGAGCAATTCCTGTACAGATTTCAATGTCAATCAATTTTTTGTTGTTGTGCTGCATTACATTATTCCACGGAGAGGTGGGACGCCTTGTGACCCATTCAGCAGGTGACCTGGTATTCGGTATCATTGCAGATTCCAACAATTTTGCGACATACAGTGTGCTGCATTGGAGCCATCACTGTGCCAGTGTCAGTAAAGCAAGGTGCACTGGATTGAGTTGCAACATCATGATGCCTGCAGTCGTGCTTACCAGCTTGGCAGCAGTTCCAGCACCATGTGGACCCATCAGCTTGATGTTTGAACCCATGCATTGCAAAATAGGTTGAATATTATCAAAGTCTGGCTGAGAGCCACCACACATTATGGTCAGTGTGCCATCTTTTGCTCTTTGTGGCCCTCCTGAGATGGGTGCATCCAGGAAGTTGACGCTGGCTTTCTGGCATGCTGATGCACACCTGCAGATATCACCTCAACAGGATCAAATGGTTGAAATACAGGCTTTGACAGCTTGCTGACATGCTCTGAGCAGCAGCAGCAGCAGCATGGCACAGCATGGCTGTCGAATCAAGTGACTGGCACAGATGACTTTTCCATATGTGGTGAACTGATAAGCATTGCCTCATGCTGCAGCTACAGCAACAATTGCAGCAAAATTGATGACGCTCTCCTGTATGCAAATGTTTGCAGCAATGATCATCGATTGCTGGTGAGGCAAAAGCGTACCGCAGTGACGTGCTTTGCTGAACAGTGGACATATCAACCAGAGTCTGTTCAGGCTGAGCATGCGGCAATGTTTGGTCAAGGACCACTTGCAAGGAAGTTTCGTCGTTGGGCAAGCAGAAGAACACGACCTGAAAACACAGACAGGTCAGCTGTGGTGCAAGACAAACATATGCCATCTGGGCAGCTGCAGCACAATAAGATGGCAAAAGCAAGCGGTGAGTAACATTTTGCCTTACAAGCCAGAAGCAATCCTCTGATGCTGGAGGCAGCTACAGTGTTTGTCAGGAGACCCGAGTCCAATAATCGCTGACTTTGCTGTGACCTTCGGGTATATATGACCTGGATCAAGCAATACAATACCTCTGCTTGGACCTTGCAAGGGGTGCTAGCGATACTTTCATACTCACCAATGGATACTTTGCAGCAATTTGTTGGGCCATTGGTAGACCCATGTTTCCTGCGCCCAACAACAGGTGTAACGGGCGTTGTAGAGCTGTAGAACAGCAGGATCATAGGGATCGTACCGAGTCCGACATAGCCGACGCGCTCTGCGTTAGGACGCACTGTCGCATCTTCCATGTTGTATCACGTTCGAGTCGGCGATCCTCAATTTAATGTCCAATGCCATGCGGCATGCTGCGCTTGCTCAATGATGTCTCATACACGCTTAACACTGTGCGTGTGTGCGTCTGTATGAACGGAAGGCGTGCAAGAGTGCTATCGGCGGCTTGCTGCGCTTGCAGGACCCCTTTTGCCAAGCATCAGCAGGGAAAGGCTGTGCGTCTGCAACGATGGTGAAGTTTCTGAAGGTTCGTACCTGCTCCAGCTTACCCCTCGTCTGGACAAGGTCCCGGCTTGAGCGTGACACGCACGAGTGATCAGTCAAGTGCTTGCTGTGTGTGCGACTTGCGTTGTCACCGAAGTCTGTGTGCAAGCACCATCGCACAAATCGAAGCTGCAGAACTCATGTGTCCATTCTGATGTGCAGCCCGGAAAGGTGGTGGTCCTGCTCACAGGCAGGTATGCAGGAAAGAAAGCTGCCATAGTCAGGAACTACGATGAGGGCACTTCAGGCAGAAAGTATGGTCACGCTGTAGTCTGCGGTCTGTCCAAGGAACCCAGAAAGGTGGGTCACAGCAGCATCTTAGGCTCAGCACCTGGCAGTCTGCGCTGCTTGCACCTATTGTAAGTGCTATTTGCAAATTTGTAAGTATTCAAGCTGGAATTTTGTTGTTGCAGGTCATAAAAAGATCCTCACAGAAGGTGCAGAAGCGAAGGTCTAGCGTCAAGGTACATAGTAGAGCATGCATGCAGCTGCCTGACACTAAAGCATTTGTTGTGATTATTTAGTGGCATAGCAGCTGCTGCACCAAAACTGTTGCATGTTCTGACATGTCTTGATGAGCAATGCACTTGTGCCAGCTTGCCAGAGGGCATTGTTCGTGCTCACTGCGTTGCAAGCTGCATCACTTGAGGTTGCAATGTACTGATTAGCTGTGCACTACACTTGCACCACACACAGATCTTGCTTTTCTGAGTGTGAAACCTGTCGTATGGCGTGTGAGAGGAGGCTGACTCCCCCTTACATGCATGCCAAAGGCGCAAGTACTTCTTTTCCATCTGGCCTTCTGGCAATGTCAGCGTACTGATGCTTCATGCTCATGTTGCTGCAGACCTTCATCAAGGTTGTCAACTACCAGCACCTCATGCCAACACGGTATACGCTTGATGTGGATTTGAAGGGCCTTGTAACGCAAGAGGCCTTGGACAACAGCACAAAAAGGACAGAGGCACGCAAGGTAGAACTTGCTCCAGCACGCAAGTCTGCTCGTGCAAAGCAGTCACGTTGATGTCATGAGCGTCCTACGTGCGCTTGTTGGTGAAATGTTGTCATATGCGCCCTGACTGTATTGTTGGCATCAAAGTGCATTGTTGTCCCAATTGGGCTTCACAATCAGGGTTACTATTAGTCATCATGCTGCATGCTGCATGTGAGCAAAGTTCTGCATTGCGCATGCCATGATGGCAGTTTGTCACTTTTCCCAAAGGAGGCTCAGCTTGCCTGCTTTGGTCAGCATGTTCCCAAGCCATGCTGCTGACATGGTTGTGTGACTGTGGTTTGCAGGAGGCCAAGAAGCTATTAGAGGAGAAGTTCAAGTCTGGCACCAACAAGTGGTTCTTTGCCAAGCTTAGATTCTAATTGCAGTGTCAATGGGGTTTAGCTGGCATGTAAGGCATGTGTCAGACTTGCAAGCTGCTTGTGCGAATTTGCACATCAAATCTGGAACCTGAGTGCTTTGACTTGAGATGCAGAATGGTTCTGCATTGTGTGGCATGCAACTTTTTGGCCTCCAGCACAACAGAAACTGGCATGAGAGGCCCTATGCAGCTGCATATACCTGCAATGATAGATTGCAAGGTCACCTCCTGCAACAATTGCTGTGCAAAATGGGTAAATCAGTCAAGCACGGTGCCACTTTTCCTGTTTGTCGCAGCATGCATACACGTTTGCGCAGCGGTCGCTGCTGTGCATTTTTTTACTGTTGCCTGGTCCCTGCCCTGGCTTCCCGTGGCAAATGCACAAGCCTTAGCCAGTCATTGGCAGCCGCACATTGTCATGGTGTTATGCCAAGCCAGCTGCACAAGCTAGCACGCACAGCATTAGCAACATACTTGTTTGGGTGGTAGAGTGACTACTCCTGCTTGACAGGAAGGCAGTCATAGTGAATCAAAGCGGAAGAAGTTGTTTTGACTTTTCTGAAATATTTTCTTGAGGGAACTAGCGTCAGCGTTGCTGCCTGTTATCTTTCAGGCAAAAGGACATATGTTCAAGAGGTACTGACCTCGCGACCTGTGTGATTGCAAACCCGACATACCTCAAGGAGGGGAGAAAAATCAGTGTATCTGCCTGATGCCTCTGCCTCCACGACCTCAGCATATAATCAGCTGGGCAAACATGCACACTGAGGTGTGCATCAACATGCAAAAGTTGCTTGTGCGATCACCAAAATGTAAGGGGACATGACTTGAAACAGCAAGAGCTGAGTCAACGCAGCTGCAAATGAGTCAGATGACAATGAGGGATGCATGTCATGAGCTGAGTCAACGCAGCTGCAAATGAGTCAGATGACAATGAGGGATGCATGCTATGATGGGGACCATACAGACACAGAGCATGCCTGCAAGTCAGAACAAGCGCTAACATGTGTTATGCAGCTGTGCAGACTTTGCTGCATCCACGAGCTGTTGACCCAGTTCAAGACAGCGTTTGAGCCCGCTCAAAGACACTGCAAATTAGCTGGCGCTGCAAGCTGGCGGCTTTGTACATTCAGCTGGCAACTGAGCATGCTCTGTGTGCAGGGTAAACTGACAGACTATTGCCACTGCTGGCTCTGCCCAACTTATCTGCTCCATACCTGACAGCTGCCACAAAAGCCATCTGCTTGCAGGCTTTGTGCCAACAGTTTGCTGCATGCTGCTGTGTCCTTGCATTGTCTAAGAGTGATCCTGTTGAGACTAAGACATTAAAGACAGTGAACCCATGCGCTGTAAAGCCTGTTGCTGACTGATGACAGCTGTGACCCTGTGAGGCTGTCGCTTGAACAGCAACAGATGCGTGTCTTACAGAAGGGCATGCATAGCAATGAGTGCTGCTTGTGCAGTGTTGCCAGACACACTGTACGAGAATTGTTGAGCATGCGCATTGCTCAGCTAGAGATGTGATTACATGCTCAAGAGTTTTAAGCATCAACAACCTCTGTGCCCTTGCCCTTGTACTGTTGGTCATCTGCTACTGTCACATAGGAGTACATGTCCTCCTGCATGTGCATCAAAGAGTTCATATCGCATGCTTAATATAAGCAGGACCCAAGCTATGCTGCTGAATCCAAGATTGCTGTGAACATTACGATCAATACATTTTTGCATATCAAGCTCACCTTGGCATCCTCGTCATCATTGCGTCGCC
The DNA here is from genome assembly GCA_002118135.1 of Trebouxia sp. TZW2008. Classification (NCBI taxonomy): domain Eukaryota; kingdom Viridiplantae; phylum Chlorophyta; class Trebouxiophyceae; order Trebouxiales; family Trebouxiaceae; genus Trebouxia; species Trebouxia sp. TZW2008. The sequence goes on from BDIU01000201.1 coordinate 338,206, forward strand.
GTGAAATCTGTATCCTAAGCTTTGTGGGTACATTCCTGATGCCCTGCACATGACCATTGCCATAATGTTGGTGGTGAGCAAATGACAGCAGGAGCAGTGCAAGCAGGGTGTCCAGCAGCAGCAAAACAAAAAATTGCATATTCAATCTGTTCTTACCCTGCTCCAGACTGCCTTGTTCAGCTTGACGTCCACTCGCACGTCTGACGTCCTCATATGCTTCTTGGCAAACAACTTGATCTCCTTGATAGCTTTTGGAGCGCGCTTCTTGAAGGTGATTTTGTGCAGACGTTTGTGCAAGTTGATGGTGTATTCACGTGTGACTGCATCCTTTGCACGGGTCTTCTTGTCCACCATCTGCGCAAAAGGTCAAGCTACAGATCGTGTGTGGCAGCTCGTACTCTCAGAAAGCGATCTGGAAGCTGGCAGCACTGCAAGACACGCAAACTGTTTGCAAGCTAGCAAGGGATACGGGCCTCACCTTTGCCCTGTCGCTCCCGTACCGCGCGTCGCAAGAGGAGGCCGCCGGTGCTGCAACCTAGCGATTTACTCAGTTTGTAAGCAAGAAGAGGAACGGCAGAGTCCTGCTGCATTGACAATCTTGATTTAGACGTCAGCTAAGAAACGAATGAAAGGCAATGAGGTGAACGACCAGAGATCGCTGCACGGGTCTTACTGTCTGGCCTTCTACAGCGGAAGAAACGTCGACTTTGCCTTCAATGATCATGCAGATGCAGCTGCGGTCTGGTACTGTCCGACCTGCTGGTCCAGCCTGCGCAGGCTGCGCCAGAGAAAGGTCGTCTGCCTGTTTCGCTTCCAAGCTGCAGACGCGAACGGCCTGCCGCAGACCCTTCGTAGATGTTCGCGCTCAAAAGAAAGGTCAAGATCACATGTGCTGCACAAGTCGTACTGCACCGAAACGGGTGGGACCCCTGACTTTTGCCGTTTGCAGATGGTGACTCGGGGATTCAGCAGCTTGGCTCAAAAGCATCCAGCGCAGTGCAGAAAGCTGCCTCAAACGTCAAGGAAGCTTTTGACGAGATAGATGACAATGTGCTGGCTTACTGCAGTCTTGACGCCAAGGTGCTGGCTCAAAACGCCTGTTCGGGTGAACAACTCGCCAAAACTGTACAGAGAAGACCTCAACTCTTTTGGCCTGCAGGGTGCAAGGCGACTGGGCAAGATGAGCTTGGGCGAGAAAGAGCAAGAGTTTTTGGGAGCACTAAGGGTGAGCCTTGTGCTGTCAAGCAACGTTTTGTCCCAAGTGCGTTCACGGCTGAGCTTGGAGCAATATCCAATTGCACAACAGTGTAGCTGGCAAGCAAGCATGTGAGCAGAGCTCCTGCTGACATGTGATTTGCTGCTGCTTGCAGTCGTTTTACTTTGACAACAAACCTGCTATGTCCAACGAAGAGTTTGACAATTTGAAAGAGGAGCTACTGTGGGAGGGCAGCAAAGTTGCTGTTCTGAGGTGTGATTCATGCCACACCAACCTTTCACAGCTGAGAGATATTCACGCTACCGCTACAATGCGCTTAATGCTGCCTGATCATAACTACAGCAAAACATACGCTACTGCTGCTGACATGGCTGGTTGCATCTTGCAAGATCTGCTTTGGCTCACTTTGTGCATCATGGTGCCATTTGTTGCATGCCACAAACCATGTTTTGCATGCTTTGCATGCTGGTAACACTTCTTCTTTCTGGTGTAGCGGAACAGAGCAGAGGTTCATGCAAGCTTCTATGGCTGCGACAGCAGGCAAGCCAATTTTGTCAGATGAGGAGTATGATGATCTCAAGGCACAGTTGCGAAACAAGAACAGTGTTGTCGTTCAGCAGGTGTGCATTCAGCCAGGTTGTAAAGACAACCTGCTCTCCTGCTGGCACTGACCATTGCAAGCAGGCCTGTCCCAGCGGTCCATGGCATTACCTGTGCTGCCTACACAAGCATTCCTTGGTCTTGCATCCTCGCCTTGACATGCTACAAGCAGCAAGTGCAGCGATTGTAAATCTGCATGCACAGGCAGTCCATGTCTTGCAAGCTCCCCTTACACGCTACAAACAGCAATCACAGCAATTTGGGAGCTGTCAATACTGTGCAGTGACTGCAACTTGGTGGAACAGTCTTGCCAAGCCACACATGCTGCTGTGCAGGGACCAAGGTGCAGCATCAGAAGCCGGGCTATGTACAGTGATTGCAGTCCTGCTTATCTGAAGATGACAGCCTTGAACCTTCCTGCAGCACTGGCGGTATGCTCAGCTGTTCTTAACCTTGTTTTTCTATGCTCAACGGCATAGCATGACATGCGGAGCAACATTTTGCCTCACACATCATGATGTTGTGTTGCCATTTAGTGCGTCTAACTTGGTCCTGAGCTGAATTCAGATGTGATACCTCTAGCATACTGTACCATTCTATTGGCCTGGAATTGCACGCGCGTCATGGTGTTGAGCCTGTTATTGCTGGCATTGAATTGTTGTTGCGTGCCGCTTCTGTACTTCGTTGGCTCATTATGTCAGGCTGAGCTGTTCTAAGTTGCCCTAAGCATGCTCATCAGCATGAACTCAGAGTGGAGTGCAACTGCACAGAGCTAGTTGCTACACAGTGGCAGCATGCGGAGTGCAGCGCCATCTGCACTATCTTGCCCCTTGTAAGCTCGTCCCGCCTCTTGAAATGCTGAGTTGCTCTGAGGCCACATGCAAGCTGCTGTCACACAAGGGATAGACTTTTTCTTGACCATGCTATTGGAGAGCTGTTTGATGCAATGACAGGCATTGACAATAGTATCCTGTGCTGTGTGCAGACTCTGCTAGCACTGTTTGCTCTGGATGACTTCACAGGCTTCCAGATCACAAACCTGGTTGAGTTGCCAGAGCCCTATGGCATCATTTTCCTATGGGGAGCCGTCTTCCCTGCACTCTTCATCTTTGTTGCCAGCATCACCAACTTCATCTTCAAGGACAACCTCATTCTTCAGGTAGCAAAGCATTCAGACATGCTCATGAAGCACAGCGTCCACTGATGCTTGCGATGCTCACGAAGCACAGCGTCCACTGATGCTTGCGATGCTGCTGCAAGCACTTCACATGCATCAAGTGCGGTGTATTCTGTCTTTGTCTGTCTGTCAACAAGACTATGCATGGCCAGCAGCCCTGTTGTAATGCACAATTTCAGAAATACATGTTGTCCTTGCTTGGCTTTGAAAGCAGAGCTGTCTCAGAGAGTTATAGACCTGCACTGCTTGAAAGTTGCTGAAGCTGACACTGATTGAATGCCTGTGCTTTTGTGTAGGGTTCTTGCCCAAACTGCAATGCTACCAACTCAACATACTTTGGAGACATTTTGACTGTCAAGGGCAACAGGGAAAAGAACAGTGTGCAGTGTGGCGAATGTACATCCAAGCTTCAGTTTGACGCTGTCAGGAGAGAGGTGAGATGCAGTCTTGCCCACAGTATTCTTATTGTGCCCTAGCATAAACCGCTGCATCTGGCATTGAAAAAGGTCTCACTACATGCTCTAGTTGACTGCTGTTTGTTGCAGCAGCTGGCCACAAAGTGCATGCTCTATGATGTGTGTCATAGCTTGTACGTGCAAGCCTTGATTGGCCAGTCTCCACTGGGCCAAATGCAAGATGTGCCTGAGTGTGAACCTGAAAGCCAGGAGACGCAAGCTTCATGCTGTGTCTCTATAGAAATTGGTACAATTCTGCTTCATGATGTGCACTCAAAGTCTATGCTGTTGCAGATCAAGGTTGAGGCGTTCCCTGGAGAGGCTAAGAAGAAGGGTGCTGGTGCTTCTGGCAAGAAGAAGTCAGGGGCAGCAGCTAGCAGCAAGAAATCAGGGGCAGATGCTGGCAGCAAGAAGCAGGACAAGCCAGAAACCAGTGAGAAGAAGAAGGAGGACGGGCCAAAGACCCAGACAGCGTGAAGCACTAGCACTTGGAGTCTGACAAACTGTCAGAGTGTGCTTTGCATTTTAAGGTGTACCTGATTGCTTTCGTTCCGCTCAGCAACTAGCACATGACTTTTGACTTCTTCCAGTCTGCTGGTTTGTTTGTCTGCTCAATTTACGCAAGCTCAGCATGCTCACAGGACACACACAATGGAGCTTACAGTTGTAGGGTGTGTTGAAACAGTGAATTGTGTGGTCAGAGCAAATACAAATTTTGTTTGAAAGCAAATTGGCAAGTTGTGCTGTATACTTTTCCATATATTGGAAGGCATTGAGCCCTTTCCCAGCGCATGGTAGAGAGAAAAGGCACCCGATGCCTGGATTTGATGGATGACTGTGCTGCTAAATGCATCTGTCACTCGGTCCATATGCATTAAGTATACTTGCAGTCTTACACACTCTAGATTACACTGATTTCAAACTCTTCTCGTGGTGCATTGTGCCCTGCGTTTTCAGGGCCCCACATCTTCACTGTCCTATCATAGCTGACGGTAGCAATTGTGCCGCTGCCATCTGGGCATATATCAGCTCCCATGACCTTGCCTTCATGACCAGCCATGGTTGACAGCAGGGAGTAGTCTTTGCTGGACCAGAGCTTGATTATGCTGTCAAATCCAGCTGTCAACAGGTAGTACCCATCATTGGGGTCATACTGTACCTGTACCACCAGAACAGAAGGTTTGTATTGCTCAGCTACATGACTGGCAAATTAAGTCCAAGCAAGTAGGCAACAGCGTGAGCAACCAGAGAGGATGTACCTGCGTTGCTACTTGCAAGCCATACGGGTCAAACTGTGCAGATCACGTGTCTCGAATTGCAGCTGTGACACACTGCTACAGATCAGCATGAAGTGCTAGAACCAATACACATAAGAGTCACCACTGAGGCAGATTCTCTTGGCATATTCAACCTTGTAGCCATCACAGCATGACACATTTCAAAATTACCTGTGCTAAGAGTGACTTGTGTGCAGGTAATGTGTACACACATCCTCGTTTCCGTAAGTCCCATATTCTGCAGCTGTGGTCCTCGCTGCCAGTTGCTAGGTGATAACCATCGCTGGAGAAGTCCATTGTGAGAATGCCCTGCACATGCCCTTGCAAGGCCATGATGCTGCGCCCTGTGCGCATGTCCCAGATGCGGCCTGTGCAAGCAGCATACTCTGTCTCACAAGGTCTCTAGAGCTGACCCCAGTCTAGGCGATAAAATTTGTACAAATTGTCTCTGCGCATCGGACATCCTTCCCTGACGCAATCCATACTTTAGCAGAGGCCCAGACTCTGCAGCTGTGGTCATTGCTGGCAGTTACTAGGTGATATAGCCATCACTGGACACATCCATTGTCAGGATGGCATGCACATGCCATTGCAAGGCCTTGATGCTGCGCCTTGTCTGCATGTCCCAAATGCGTTCTGTGCAGGCAGCACTCTCTGGTAAAGGACGATGTAGTATAGAATTGTTCTGATATGAGATATGACATGAGACATGACGAACGCCTAAGCAACAACCAGGAGGCGAGAGGCAGCCAAGCCTGAATCCTGAACAGATTCGACTTCGTGATGATGACGTTGATACCTGTGTTGTTCTCTTTGCCCCGACCACTTTCAGCGGTGGAGCGCACCTAGAGCATTTAGGCCGCTAGAAGAGGCTAAGGAGCCGTCAGAGTGTATGGCAAGTGTTTACAGCTTTTGCAGCAATGTTTAGTAGAATAATCATGTTGTTCTTGACATGGCAAATACTGATGATATGTTGATGATTTCATGGGGAAAGCGCACCTATGGCATCCAAACCACCAGAGGCGGCCAGAGAGCCGTCAGGGTGAAAGGCCACGGTGTATACTGGGCGGCTGTGGCCCTCCTGCTCAAGCAGACAGCTGCTTGTCTCCACATCCCATAACCGCCATGTTTCATCAAAGCTGGCTGTGCCTACATGGCGGCCCATAGGGTGGAAGGCAACCCTGCCCAGCCTGTCATCATGACCCTACAGCAGGAATTGATTGGCTGCAGTCAACAGCACAGAGCTGCCTGCAGCCGAGTTTCAAATGTCTGTGCTTGATCACGTCTGGTCTGAGGCATGCGTATTGAGAAAAGGTCACGCATATCTCACGAAAGCTGGGTGTGCCAAAATGGCGGCCCATAGGGTGGAAGGCAACCCTGCCCAGCCTGTCATCATGGCCCTACAGCAGAAGCCAAATGGGCTGCAGTCAACAACACATAGCTGCCCGAGCCAAGTCTCAATTTTGTCTGCTATCAAATTTTTGAGCAACCCTGTTTTTTCAGATGCGATGATCAAATCCGTCAGTCAGCTTGCCCTCAGTACCCAGCATCAATTCATGGGCTAAGGCAGGCATTGACAAAGGGCTGTGTCTTTGACCTATTGAAGCTTTGATAAAGATCAGGTCTGAGACACTAGTTGAGCAAGAGTTGTTGAGCCGTGCGTGACTGGCATGCCTTTCTCTTTCTTGCAGCAAAGAGATTGTGTCAAGACTGCTGCAAGTCTTCTCTCAGTGTGGACTTGAGCGGTGTGTTCCTGCTGATTGCTTGCTTTGTGGGCGATGAGCAATCAGCCGCGAAGTCTCAGGCTTGCTGCAACAGCTATGATGACAAGTATTAGATATGTCTGTGTCAGTGATGACCACAGCTGAGGGACACTGACCTGGCTGAGATGTGCTCTGGCACAACAGTGCTGGACACACAACTCCTGTTGCGCACAGCACAACTCAGCTATGATGACTCTGAGCTGAGGTCAAGACCACACGCGCCTTTCTGTTTCGCTTTTGATCTCTGTTCTCAGCAATGGACTGACCTGCAGTGAGCCTAGCTGCTTGCCCTCGCCGGAGAAGAGGCGCGCAGTCTTGTCAGCACTGCCAGTCACCAGCTGCACTGTGCCTGGCGTGGCTGCAGGATCAGGGTGCCAAGCTAAGCCTGCAAGCACCAACCAATAAGGATCATGTTTGCCCTTCTCGTTGAATGCATTAAGCAGGATGATGCTTCAGCAAGCCAACGCCACAAAATAAACATTGATCGCACTTCACTGCACTTTTAGATGCTGTCAAGGCACGTCAATATTGGTTGCTGGCAACTTTCAAGCCAGTAGGGACTTGCTGTAACCAAGCGCCGTACAGACCAGAAGTCTGCTTGGGAAAACAATCTTTCACAATTGAACATTGGCTGCCAAAACATGCACCCAACATGACGTGCACGATCACTGCATTGTGTCGCCAGTGAAGCCTAGCAGTCGTGGTTTGCACCTGTGATTCTGTCTTCATGTGCCTTGATAGTGAGCTTCTTGTTGCAGTCAGGCACAGACCACAGTTTGACTAGGCCGCTCCAAGCTCCTGTGGCTAGTGCAGCTCCACTAGGAGAGAACTCACACGCTGCACTGGGCCTGTCATCTGCTATTTCACTGCTCTGATTGATGACCTGTGGGACGCAAACATCATGCTGGAGACAGAAGTGCAGCCTCAGCAGTCATCATGTCAGGCATGGGGGTGACAGTGACATCAGTGTTGCATCAAGTGCTACATCATACAAATGGACAGCTTGACTAGGCCGCTCCAAGCTCCTGTGGCTAGTGCTGCTCCACTAGGAGAGAACTCACATGCTGCACTAGGCCTGTCATGCGCTGTCTCACTGCTATGGTTGATGACCTGTATTGACCATGTATCAAGCTGAAGGCATCACTTTAGCCTCATCAATGACAACGACATGCCATGACATCAACAGCAATCAACACATCAAAGATGACAACAAGTTGGGAGTCACAGGTTTGCGTCAAAAGGTATACAATGTGCATTGACATCTCTCTTGGACCAGAGACAACACGCGTGAGCCACAAAAAGCCTAGAATTACTGGATCATATGATAAGAATGCACAATAACTGCATAAAACTACAGCAGAAGGATAAGTTGACACAGTCCAATTACGATAGTATGGTGCAAGCATAGCTCTGCTTCCTGTACCTCCTTTCAGCTGCCAGTCTTTGCATTTTTGCAGTCAGTGCAACTGATAGCCAGCTGGCAACACAGGGCAGCAGTGTTCATGACATTCACAGGTGAACATTGGCCATCAATACACATGACCACAAGCCACCTTGTCAAGGCACAGCCCAGCAGCTGAGGACATCTTGATGTGCTAGATGGCAAGTGTTCATTGATTGCTGACACTGTCTATCTAACCTAAACCCGAATGTGCTCGATTACTTTTATGTGCATGACTGGGGCATGAACGACTGCAGACATTCCTGTGCCCACTGTTTGATCCCCATTTTGTGTCGAATAAACACGAAACGATCATTGATAACTGTTTATATGCTCACCGTACGCATCAGCTCTACAGTGTCAGCTTGCTCAGCTGCTTCATCCTCATCTGGGCTTTCACGCTTTCGCTTTGCGCCTGCCAGCCGATTGCCTGCCCGGTCCAGAGAGAAGTGCGCTATTTGCAACCTGGCCTGCTTTAATGAAGCTGTTCCCTCTGTGTAGAAGAGCTCCTTCCTTTGAGGTGCAGCCTCTTCAAACTCTTCCTCAATAGCCCCACCTATAGGCAGCGGCAGATTTCAACGACGCTGTTTTGTCTGTGTAGAATAGAGAGTAAGGTGGAGCTGTGCCCTCTATGTATAACAGCTCAGATCTTTGAGGCGCAGCCTCTTCAACATCCTCCTCAACAGCCCCACCTGCAAGCAGCAGGCTTCAGTGAAACTGCGACCTTAGAGTATAACATCTTCTTAACCTTTTTGGACAGCATATGTGAAGAATCAATGCAGGTTCTGTACAGGGTGGGTAATGCATCGCAGACATAATGTGGAATTGCTGATTTTCACCTGGTAACGCTGCCCTGCGCTCATCCTCATCGTCCATTGTGGCCATGATCTTGCGCAATCTGGCCCGCCTTTCCATCTGAATCATGCACATTAGGTTGTCTGGTCTTGACATGTATGACTGATTGACACGCCAGCAGGGAGCAGAATAGCAACCATCAGCAGAAGCCTGACCAAGGCTGAAGGAAAACAAGGTTACCTGCTGCTCCCCAAACAGTGTGACAGGCTCTCTGATTGCCCGAAGGGCTGCGCGGACCTCTGCATCGCTTGTTGGCACAGCTGTCTCGCGCAGGGCGCGGCGTTCCTCAACAGCTTGCAAAAGTCGCTCCTGCTGCTCTCTTGCTTCTTTGCTGCCCTGCGAAGCAAAACTCGCAATGAGCAACTAAGACCTCGTGCACTTGATGCTCGTATGTTTACAATAAACACAAGACAGTCGACTTGCCTCAGGCAGCGCCAAGGTCGCCGCACTCGCACTTTGCAGATGTATGTTGCCTGCAGCTACGCCCACAGCAATGCTGTCAGGACCGGAAACTGGTGCATCCTCGGCGCCATTCGGCAGAGCTACTGATGCTGTCGTCGGATCAGCGTCGAGCATTTCATCGTCGGACTCCTTGTCAGACATGCCTGTGATCGGACTATCGCTCAGCGTCGGATAATGCGTCTATCAGCACGCAAGCTGCTGCCACTTTTACTCTGTAGCAACGGCAATGGGGACGCTGCCTGCCTGGTCAACAAACTTCACAGGCGTTGTTGTCAGGCGCAAAGCTGCAGACCAGGCTGCAGTGTAGTGAATCTGAATGGCATTGTTGAACGAAGATGTTGCAGCGAACTCCTAGTTGCGGGGCTGCAGACAGCGGGACAGCTTGGCTGACCAAAAACTCGGCCATTCACTACTTTGTGGTACCGCTTGTTTGCCTAGCACCGTCACTGCACCGCGGATTGCGAAAAGTGGCGTTCAAGGCGATCAAGCAGCTCGGGAGTAATCCCGCGACCTGTGCGGCCATAGGCCGGTGCCCTTTGGTTGAACATGCCGTTAGCCGGTTGGCACAGCATTCCTTCGTCAAGCTTACCTTGCACTTCTCGCGTGTCCGCCAAAGCGTACTTCAACCTTTCCCAAGGGAGATCACGAGCGCCTGATACTCTCCTGCCCTCCCGCCTCAGACAACCTGCCGTCTTATCCTGCGCATGTGGCCTACAAGAAGGCCAGCCTGAAGCAAGTACATCTGGCAGGTGTAGCTGGCAAAGTTCATGCTTCAGAAAGCCCAGCATCAGACACAGACAGACGCAGAGAGCAGCAACGCCTGGTTCTGCAAATGCCAGCACCAACACAACAGGACTGCCAGACCTGCCGCTTCCAGACATTCCTGTTAGAGGCAAGGGGCTGGGCAGCTTGGCATTGCGAGTCATATTTGGAACAGTGCTGGGCCTTCTTGGCGCAGTTGTCATAATAGCTGGAGGCTGGCTTTATACTGGGGCAGTATGCTTGGTTGCTTACCAAGCCACACAAGAATTTTTTGGCTTCATGACAGCCAAAGGCATAGCTGAAGGGCAAAGTCCGCCTTCACCAGTAGTCAGCGCCCTCACAACTGCCATGTGCCTTGGCCTCAGCATCTGGACACATGTCACTCATGGCAGAGCCACAGCTGCGCTTGCAGTAGCATCCTTGACAGTCCTGGCAGTGCACGTCTGCTTGACAGAGAAGCCAACCATTGCGCAACTAGCATCCGCAGTCTTTGGCTTGTTCTACTGCGGTAAGTCTGGGCTACAGAGCCAGTCTGTCTTGCAGACTGTCATCCTATCACGATGCTGCCAATGTGCTACATTGCTATGCTTTTGCCTTTGAGACCCGAAGTTAATTTGGGCTTGAGAGTATTTGCGACACCTCCCATACCTAAGCTGATGCATAGGCTGCCCAATTCTGCACAGATTGTAGCCATTGCAGTTGTCGCTGCCAAGGCTGCTGAATCTGTATCAAGCTGAAGCCTGACTGAAGCTGTGCTTTAAGTTACCAACCATGATCTTGCCCTTGCAGGGTACCTACCAAGCTTCTGGGTCAAGCTGCGGCTGCTTAGTGCGCCAGCAGTGCACAGCCAGCTTGTGCATGATTGGCCGGTGAGTGGCAGATCCATGTTTGCTGTTTTATGTGTTTCAGTATATCATGAACTTAGCATGTCAAACAGCAATTCATCAACCACTGTTGAATCTGCAGGTCCTGTTTGGTGGGCTGAGTCATTGGACTGTGGGGCTTGTGGCGACTATTATGGCAGTCGCATGCATCATTGCGGCAGACACAGGCGCGTATTTTTGCGGTAGATCTTTTGGCAGGACGCAACTCACAGAGATCAGCCCCAAAAAGACAGTGGAAGGTGCCATTGGCGGTTTGGTGTGCAGCATACTGACAGCTGTGGGATTTCACCGCTTTCTTGCATGGCCTGTTGACATGGGAGCTGCTGTTGGTTTGGGCACTTTGGTATTTTTTGCTAGCTTGTTTGGAGACTTGATTGAGTCTGTCATGAAACGGGATGCTGGCATGAAGGATGCAAGCAACCTGATCCCAGGGCATGGTGGTCTTTTGGATCGCTTTGACAGTTACTTGTTCACAGGTGCTGTTGTTTATTTTGTCATCAAGTTTGTCATGCCTGTGTTTGGTTTGTGATGCTGTCTGCTGAAGTAATGAATGTGTTGCACACACTGAGGCTCTGTGTGCTGATGTTTGTCAGGTTTCAAGTTTGTGTGGTCTGGTCACCTTGTCCAGAGTGTTGTGCTCGTGAGAGAACGTCATGAGAGGAGTTTTGAGTGCCCTGCCAATAGCCATAGACAAGAGCTTTGCATAAAGTGAGCTTGTCTTGACAGCCAAGCAAGGCTCTGTTGTTTGTACTGACTTGTGTGGTGTTGGACATCCTTACAAGAGCCCTTCCTGTGCAACAACGCAATGAAGCAAGCTTGACTTGAGAATGCTGATGTCTTGCTGCAACTGATTCACTAGCTGAAACCAAAGACATCTGCTGTACATCATGTACAATGATTGCCGCAATATATTTGCATTGTCATGCCAGCGGGAATGCCTTGATGTGCGACCCAGCAATCAATCAGGTGAAAGTCATACGTATAGCAATGCTGGTCTGCAACATTTTGGGCAAAATGAAGTTCTGATCATGAAGAACGGATGGCCCATTAACAACTGTCCATCCGTCTGTGTGTAAAACTGCCGAGGTACCAAGATGCGCGAGTTGACCGAACGCGCCCGCGCAGAACGCAAGCGCTTGTTGCGCTGGCAGCGTAACGACGACCAATATTATGTACACGACAGGAGCGCCTGCGTTGGGTCGTTGCGGTGTCAGGTGCCCCAGATTGCCAAACGCGTTGACTCCAAAGTCGGCTCAAGCTCGCGTCTCCATCCGGCCCGCAACACCGCGAGCGCTACTTGTCCAATGTCGATCTGGCAATCTCGCGTCAGTATCGCCCCGAACGGCATCAAGACCAAGGTATGGGCGTGGCATCCCTTGCTTACTGATCCGGCCCAGATCTCGCACCTTCCTGAGGTTCACACATCGAGAGCCCGTTTCCATTGTCGCAGACAACGGCCGACTTGTCAGGCAAAATTCGCAGCAACATCTGCCCCTATTGAGCCTGACTTCCCGGAGCCTGCTCCACCTAGGTCGCAGCTGGACAAGGTGGCAGATGTGTTGACTACTCTGTTTCCCGTCTGGGTGAGCGATGTTGCTAGGGCACCCAGATGAGTTGTATGTATTCTACATTTTCAGCTCATCCGCCTTCTGCAGCAACTTTCTGTATAACTTCTGGCCTTGCTCTTGCAACTCTGACCAACAAGTTGGCGTGTGATACATTTACATGGACATGATGCAAATTCTTACTGGCGCTCAAGCCATTGCACGCAATAGCAAGTTCATCTTGTCAAGATTGAGTCTGATGCTTTCCTTGTACAGGTCTGTCTTGGAGCAGCTATTGGTATCAGCAATCCGCAGTCTGTGGCATGGTGCAGCAGCGGCCTTTTCACAAGTTTGCTTGGCTTTCTCATGCTGTCGATGGGGTTGACGCTCACATTTGAAGACTTCAGAAAGGTCAGACAGAATGCATGATGCTAGAATAGTAAGTCTTGCCTGGCTATAGGCTGTCATCAACCTGGCAATCTTCTCACGGCAATGACATTACTTTCTGCATTGCTCTGCCTGCGCCTCCTAGCGTCTTGGCAGTGTTGCGATTGCTGACAAATTCACGTTTGTTCCTACCCCCAAAGTCAGGTCAACAATGCAAGCATCCTGACAAGTATGACTTTTCCTTCGCACAAGAGGTCATGTTTCCAGCCAGTTGCTGCAATCTGACAGTTTCAAAGGCTACTGCCTGATGTCTTCAGCTTGATGGCAATTCACATATGATCCTCCTGCTTGAGACTAATTGTGCTGCAGTGTGCAGCTGATCCTGTACCAATTGGAGTTGGCTATCTGGCTCAGTACATTGTAAAACCTCTGCTTGGGTATGTCATTGCAAAGGTATGCAATTCAGCTTGTATTGCACGAGGTGTGCAAGCTGTGGTAAACTTTCTGTGTGAACAGTTTAGCGGACTTTTTATGCCTCGAAACCACACTGCTGCTTGAGCTTAACATGTGAAAACTACTGCATGATTAAACTCGCTAAGTCAAGTCATGTTAGACGGGCCAAGTCAGAATAGACGGGCTGCGGTTTTCACTGTGCACATTTGTGAATTTGCACCGACAGAAGCACTAGATGTGAACAGCAGTTGTGGTTCACACATGTGCATCACAAGCATTGCAAGACTCCATCCACAGCTTTGGCTTCTAGCATGTGGCTTACAGTGCAGTAATACACACTGTGGTGCACAACTCACACATATGCCCAGTTCCCAAGTTTGGCTTTTACATGGCTTGAGCTGCTGCACGCCATTGTGTTCACCGTTTGACTAGCAAGTGCTTGGCTTCACATGCTAGCACATATCTGCATCTTGTCAATAAGCCTTGTGTTGAATGCTGCAGGCTTTGAATCTATCACCTGCTTTGGCTACTGGCCTCATTCTGGTGTCCTGTTGTCCTGGTGGCCAGGTACGTCATCAAATCTTGTCTCATCATCACAATGTGATGCTCACTTGCTGTCCTCAGCAGAAGCCCAACAGCTTCCATACAACACCTGATCTGGACTATTTTATGAAGCTTGCCTGTCAGTGCGTAGTTGAGAATCTGCTTTCAGATGACTGAACATGTCATCAGCTTTCAGTTGCTTGTCAGTGTAGAGGCATGCAGCAGCAAAGACTTTCCTCAACAACAAGCAGTTGCATGATACAATGTTTTATCAATGTTTTATCAATGTTTTATCGATATGCACGCCACCCTGCTTCATGTTATGCAAGCTTTTGATGCTTGGATTTGAACTTATGCAGCCATTCAATGCAGTCACGTACATTGCGCAATCTGATGTACAATCACAGCCCCTGAGTCCATGGCATCATGAAGACATGCAGCAGCAAAGACCTTCAGCAGCAGCAAGCAGTCGCAACGTTGCAGCTGCTTTGGACAATTTGGATGGCACTTCATGTTACTTGCAAATAGCAAGCATTTGATGCTTGGAATTGAACTGATGCAGTCCTCCAACGTGGCCACCTACATTGCGCAAGGCGATGTGGCCTTGTCAGTGCTGATGACAACAGCGTCGACGCTGGGAGCTATCGTCATGACGCCCCTGCTTACTAAGACACTGGCTGGAGCGTACATTGCTGTAGACGCAAAGGTCAGTGCTGAGTCTGGTGCTGCAACTCGCATCAAATGCAATGCTTTGACATACGACTGGTGTACATTGCTAAGTGATGTTGTTGCGCCTGTTGGTCAGAGTGATTGCCAATGTAACGGCAAGATGGATGCGCGGCATGTCAAAGTTCCTGATCTGTTTTAGCGTATTGGCAGCATGCCAACAGCAGCTGCAGCCTGTCCATTCTGGCTTGAATGTCACAGTGTCTGCATATAAAGCTGTGATTTTGCCCAAGTTGGCAGAGCGTCTGCCAACGCAAGGCAGATTGATGCATGATAATTCAAGGCCCCTTGTCTGCTTCATCGTGTTGGCTGCACGGCAACAGCAAGGCGAGTCAGATCCTCCATTCACGCTTGACATGATGTAGGGTCTGGCAGTGTCTACCGTTTACATGTTGCTTGTGCCCTCAGTTTGCGAGAATGATTGCCACCGCAATGCTAAGACGGTTGCATGACATGTCAAGGGCCCTCATCTGTTCCACTGTTTTTGCAGTGTTGACATTGCAAGTTGTGTGGCTGATTGTCTGTGTCACAATATATGTCTGCACAGCAACAGCAATTGCACCCAGTCTATTGATTGCTCAGCATGTTGCAGGGTCTGGCAGTGTCTAGTGTCCAAGTCGTACTTGTGCCCACTGTGGTGGGAGTGATTGCCACCGCAACGCCAAGACAGATGCATGACATGTCAAGGGCCCTCATGTGTTCTGGCCCTTTGTCTGTGTCACCGTAATAATTCACGGACACTGCAGCCAATCTATTCATTGCTCAGAATGTTGCAGGGTCTGGCAGTGTCTACATTCCAAGTTGTGCTTGTGCCCACTTTGGTGGGAGTGATTGCCAATGAGTTCTTCCATGACCAAGTGAAGAAGTTCACAGCCTGGCTCCCTCTAGTAGGAGTGGCCATCACCACATTACTTTGCGCCTCACCCTGCGCACAAGTGGCAGAAGTCCTCAAGTAAGGCACAGACCACTGCTTTTACCAATTCTCATAGGTTGGCGTGTGCATGTTACTCCGAGCAACTTTACAGAGAGTACATTTGCAATGGGGTCAGCGCATACCTCGCCTGATACGAGAGCAAAGCACGCTTTGTGCTGAAACAGCCTTCACAGTGCTCGCATCAACTCACAACCCGACATGAGCGATGTACTCAGAATATTTTGAGTGGGCTTAGCTTAGCAGCCTGATGCCAATGCAAGGCACTGTACATGCTGAACCAGCCTTTATACATTTTGCTGCTGCTTCTGTTGTTTATGGCTGCTGACAAGAGTGCTGTACAGTGACAGAACTGTATGTCTGACTCCAACATACCTTTTGTGCTGAACAAGCCTTGGCTTGGCCTAATGCTGCTTGACTTGGTGATGTCGGCTGACAATGTGTCATACTGCGACAGGGCTCAAGGTGTGAGTCTACTTCTACCTGTGGCAGTCCTTCATTTTGCTGCCTTCACCATGGGCTATTTCCTCAGCAAAGGGCTCAAGTTCAACGAGAAGACTGCAAGGACAGTTTCAATCGAGACAGGTATTGGAGGCATTGTCTGACAACGTGCAACTGGGTGATTGCGTCAATGCTGTACCAAATGTTGTTTAGCATGTGCGTGCCTGTAGTGCAGCAGCTGCTTGCTTGTAGATTCAGAGACTTGACATCTGACATGCCCAGAATGACCAATTTGTGCTTGCTGCCGAGGTAAATACTTTGACTGCTGCAGGTATGCAAAGTGCGGCCTTGGGGTTTGCTCTGGCGCAAAAACATTTCCCTGATGTCATGGTGTCAGTCCCCTCAGCTGTGAGTGTTGTGTTCATGGCGCTTGGAGGTTCAGCACTTGCAGTCTTTTGGCGAGGACGTCCAGTGAAAGACTGATTTGTATCTTATAGCTGCTGAGAGAGACCTGAGTGTGACATGACGTTGAATAGACGGCTGTCCTGACGGTTATGCTACATAAGCTGCATCAGCACGTGAGGCATGCACAGTACGTCTACGACTTGACAATATATGACTATGACTATGACAATACTGAAAGTGCTCGAGATCACGACATGTAGTTGACATTGTCCTGCATGTGGCTCAACAGTGCAGGACAGAGTGTTCTTATTCAATGATACACTGACTAGCATTCTAGCTGTGACTTGACTGACAGTTGCCATCTGCCAGGCTGGGTCGCTTTGTTCGTCTTCATGCACTGTGACACACACTTGAACTGGCAGAACTCATATAAGGTACACATTGACAGCTTGCAGTGGCATCTGCAACTCAGTGGCGCTCATCATTTTCCATCTTGGCGTGCTTGTGTCGGTGGTCAGCTGCAGATTCATCAGCAGGTGCATGTGCTGCTTTAGCTGGCTTGTGTGCGTGGTCTGCATGAACTTCCTTGGCAACTCGACTTTTCTTGCTCAAATCCTCATCATCAATGACTAGATACTCATGCTGAGTGCGGGGCCTCTTGTCAAGTTCCTGCTTGAAGTGCAAGGCAGCTACTCCAGCTACTGCCACAATCAGGAATCCACCAAGAACCTTTACAACTTTGTTAACCCTGAGAAGCACAATTCACAATTGACTGAGCCAGGTGATCCATGCTGTGGGTGCCATGCTGGTTGGCAAGTCAAAAGTACTTCGTGTCAATTTCATAAAGTTGGCACATCAGCCATCCTTGGTGCCAGTATTGTGCAGCACGCAGCAGTGGCACTCAACATTGCTGCAAGCGCAGTGGCATTGCTGTAGCGCTCAGCTTATCTGAGGCCTCTTGCAGCAAGCCTCAAATGGCAAACATGCTATGACAGTGAGACTCACCCGCTTTTCTGCTTCTTGCCACCCTTCCTCTTCTGAACTTCAGGCTCCCTTTCATAGTGATGCTCCTGCCTTGCCTTGAATGTTCTGATAGGCTCATCTGCCTCTACCTGTGCCTGTGCCTGAACCTGCTCAACCTCTGCCTGATCCTGCTCAACCTCTACCTGATCCTGCTCATCAGCCTTGGAAACCTCAGGCATGTCAGGCGTGGTCTCCCTTGACACTGCCTCGTCAGACTTGCGCTGCACTGTAGACATAGATGGTGTAGTCTGAGACCCTGCGCATGACAGTATTGCAATTTGGTTTTCACTTCAAGTTCCGCTAAATTCCGGGGATAATACTCAAATAACTAACTCATATAGATCTGGGAATATCTTTCACTGTCACTGAGAAACTTGACCAAATTTTCAGGCAAGATGCATAAAACTGCCAACAAGCCAACAGTATCTCCTACAATGCTGGAACACAGTCATAAGCAACGCACATGTGTTGTAGCCTGCATGTACCGAAGAGGTGGCAAAACTCACCCTGACTGAGGGGTGGCCTGTTTTCCTTCTGCACTGACTGCAAATCTGACTGAATGTCTGATGTGATGCCAGACAGCTGGGGTCTGAAGCTTTCAGCAACACCTGGCCTGGTCTCAACTGATGCACCGTTCTCTGCAGGACAAGCAATCATAAGCATCAGGCGCGACACAAACAAGCAGCAGCGCAAATCGCACATTGCTGTGCAGCATTGGTTGCTGCTCTCCTTGGAGGCTGCATGCGAGCTGCATGCACAATCTCAATGCAAACAGTGTGGTGGCAATTGTTGAATCTGACTAACATGATGCTGCCCATGACATTGTTGGTGGAACAATACAGTGCCCTGCCATCTTACATAGCACTGTATGTCAGACATTCTGACAGACAGTGCGGTCCGACATACAGTGCAGTCTTGACATACCTGTAGAAGCCAAAGGCTCAGCAGCTGAAGGGTCTATTTCTTGGCCATCTTTGTGGGCACTGAAGGACATGTGCACTCTGATGTAGCCCCCCTCCCCAGCTGCTCCTGGCTTGAACATCTCAAACCATTTGTCAATTGGCACCGCATCTAGAATGTCATCAACAAATATTCCTGCAACTTAGCCGAAAGATCACAGACCTGGCAAGCAGGTCCAAGCCATGTCTTGACTGCTTAGGCACCGCATGCAGGCAATTTTGCAGTGATGATCTAGCACTGAGGCGATTGCGTCAAAGTGGCTAGCCTGAATATTTAGATGAACATGGCAACCTTGCCATATGCACACAAACGCGGCTACTGTTGCCAAGCATTATTGCCAAACATGGTGAAACAGGTACAGATCAAGCGGTTAAGCATCACTGATTGAGCACTGGCGCTCAGCATATGAGTAATCAAGACCACAGCAGTGAGGTGTAACAGACAGAGCCTTACCACAAGCAGCAACAACAGCGCTGCCAACTCGCGTTCCAGATCTCTTCTCTCGGCAAAGGACAATGCGCAACTCCCTGGACTCCTCAAGAACCTCCCTGCAATGATTCATTTCACTCAAGCAGCTTCATCCGGCAGCATCATTGCCAATTGAGAGCATGACTCATATGGTCAACACATAGAGCCAGGAGGTCCAGGATCTTGGCAAGGCAGACACAGGTGCATCCAGCTGCTTTGAAAGGTAAATCAGACACAATGCTGGCGTAGCTGTGGACCATGGCATTTGGCACTGACAGGGAGCAAATCCCTTTACATTGCACTGCGGACAAGGTGTTTTCAATGCAGCATGGATCAGCTGTTTCCCAAATTATATTTTGCTGCGTTAAAACACAGGAGATGACTTGTACTCACAGCTTCAAAGTTTCGTGCCACTCAAGCATTCCTCCAGAAACTGGCTGAAGCTTGGACTGGACCTGCAAAAAGCAGAACACTGATACTGCTGCAGGTGACTCTCAGCACCACTATATGCAATCTCATCAGCCTTGCTGTGACCAGCAGGAATGGACATCAATTTATTGTCACCTTGATGTTGCGGGGCCCGCCCCTTACTTCCACTGTGAAGCACAAGCCAAATGTCAGTGCAATTGCCAAGCGCCAAGTCTTGGCAAAACGATGAGAATTCAGTACCTTTGACAAAGCCTTCCTTGAAGTTCTCATCCCAAACAATTTCATTTGCTTTTGTTCTGTTGGATGCCTGGTTTACTGTGACTGTCAAAAAGCCTCTCGTTGCCATCTTGCCTGCAATGCCAAGCCCTGCATGCATTCATCCCAGTTTGAAGCTGAGGTTTTGCTCCAATAGCGCAGTAGACTGGAGAATGTCTTGCAGCGCCTCTCAAGGTACTTGTGCATTTCGAGGAGTCAGACTGATGAAGGCTGATGAGTACCGAGATTCCTCAGGACAAACAGCTAGTGCATGCAAGTCCGCCGAGAATCCGACTTGACAACGGAGGCTCATGCATTTTAACATGTCTGTGGACGTCCTACAGGCGCGAACTGCACGCGCTTTCGGCGCAGCTGCCTTACCAGATCAGATCGCGTGAACGCGCCCGTCGGCAACTCAAGCTATGCCCCTTGAGATTCTGCGCGCAACTCGAAGTCGGACAGACGTTAATCTGCTATGCGCATGGTGAAGGTGTTTGAAGCTCGGGCATTGGATCCCTTGCGCTAAAGCTGAATTGCCATAACAGGCAGTCTTCTTCCTGGTCTTCTTCCTCATGCACTCTGCTCATGCACTTGCCTTCTGCGTTGCTTTAGCGACGATCGTGCTCAGTACAAGCTCCCGGCAACCTGGCTTTTGCCAGAATCTGACCATCGCGAGGCTGCAACATTCAGCACAAATCTGACCGAGCATCACAATCATGGTCAGTGTCTCTGATGTGATCAAGCCTGGCACAATCGCGAAGCAGCAAAGCTATGGCGTTGGAACGAGTCATCGTGTTGCGCTGTTGCAGGATGATTTCACGTCCCTCCCTAGATTGACGACACCCCACGACTCTTTCCGACACGGCTTGGGAACTCTCAAAGACGATATTGGCAGCACGCACGTTGTTGAAGCCATACAAAAGAACGTGAGGCAAACATGGTTCAAAACTGGCTTTCCACTTGCCTGTCACCATCAACTGCAGTGCCATTGTAACTCCTTTTGTTTGTACGCAGCACCCAAAGCAACAGGAGCAAACCAGGCTGGAGATGATGCGCAGCGTATATGGGACAGCACTGCCAGCGAGAATGGCTCTGGACAGGCAAATATTGAGCAGGTACCATACAGCAACTCAAATGCTTTGATCTTCAAGTCTTGCTGATTGCACCTCTCAAAAGCTTGTGCTATGTAGAGTGCAAAGACTACCAGGGCTCGAATCATCTCGGCTGGGCCTCGATGCAATGAGCGGCAGGCTTGATGAATTTGACTTTGACTCGTATTTAAATAGACCAGCAGACAGTGAAGACATTCCTACAGACATGCACAGTCTTATGGAGGCCCAGCTCAAACTTCCAACCAAGCCAGCTAGCAGGGGAATATAGTCTACTGCAATGCAGATCGCATTTGTACACTAGCAACAGCTATACAGCACAAACAGCAAGTACTTGTATGCGCAGCCCTACATACATCACAGGCATGCGCATTTTTGACAGCCTAGGAGTGTAGTGGCAGCGCTAGCCAAGCTGAAAGCTTCGCTCACAATCTCAGGTGCTGCAAGTCTTGGTCAACGTCATATCAAAGGCCTTGACACTCTGAGGCAACATCTCTCAGAGTCACCTGCAGTTGCGTGGCAGCTGTTGCGTTAGATACAACATCCTGAGCATGTTGTACTGTTTGCCTGAGCATATGATGACATCTTTTAGTAGAACTGGCAGGCCAGGGGCCTCTGTGAAGCGCCCCTTGAATCGCCTGTTGTGAGCGAGGTCAAATTTGACTTCCGTTCAAACTTGTAGACATTGCCAAACAACGCTGCACTCGCCATTCGCGCAGACCTTCCTGGTGTGTAAGTGTGACGGCGAATGGCTGCCTGTGCGAAACGACAAGCAGCGCAAAGCACTTCAGTGCACTGTTATACCGACGACAGTGCCAAGCAAGGCCCTGCCAATTCAGGTCAGACACTTGCGCTGTCACAAGACGCAGGCGTGCATTCCTTGGCTGCAAGACTCAGCACAACAGCGTCAGCCAACGCTCTGCGGCGTGCGCATCTTGAGCAAAGCTCCAGCGCTGTCAGGGCTTGGAGGTTTCCATCTAGCAGGCGATTTCTGTGGGACAGAACTGCAACAGGACCCTGTCTGCAGCTTCATCCCCAGGTGCGTGATCAAGCTGAAAGCTCAGTTGTCTGCACAGCCGTGAGCTGTGCAATTAGCAGCCCTTGCTGCAGGCCTGTCTACCAGTTGTTGTTCTTAGGCAACAGGCTTTTACTGTCCTGCAAGACAGCCCAGCTGCCGCACAGGAAGTGCACCTGCCAGCATCTTGGCAAGTTGGACATAGCAATGCTTTGTCTCTTGCCATTGGCGCAGGTGGGCTCCAATATGCAGGAAACGTGCACACGCTTGAGGTCTGCAGACAAATGCATATACACAAATTGGCAATGAAAAGAATGCTGTACGCATCCAGGTTCTGACCATGCTTAGTGCTGCAGGTGCTGCTGGTGTCAGGCACACAACATTCACCCTGGCTGTGGGACAAGGTTCAAAAGACTTGCATGAATGCTGTTTTGGCGATGCTGCTCTTGATCTGGCCCAACAACTCACTACATCTGTTGAGACAGGCATAAATGTCAGAGCTGCTGCCAGCATCAATCAGGTGCGACACCTTGACATCAGACGCATGCAGCTTGCAATCACAAGCCCTGCGTGGAACCCAGGCTCATGATCTACAGCTGCAGACGATACATGCATTAGCCATCTGCCGTGGAGTGTAGGCCTCATCTTGGTGCATCGTACTGCATATCAGACTTGTCTGACAGTCAAATTGTCTTTGCAGATATATGCTGTGGCTTGTCACAGCAGTGCTGCACAGCTACACTGTCAGGTGGCCCTTCCAGGAGCCTCTGTGCTGCTGACACCTTTGTATGCAAAGAAGATATGTCAGGTTCCTCTGTCTCAGAGCCTGCAAGCTAGCCTGCAACAGCCAGCAGCCAAAACGCCGCAGAATGGGCTACTGTCCATGGATCAAGCCCGTAGCTTGCTGCCACTGCTAGCAGATGATCCAAACGTAAGATGACATCAGACATTGCCGCATGTCAAGACTTCTGTGACTGCACAATGACCTTTTGTCCAGTGATGCCCAAGAGCATCTTCCAAAACAGATCAGCATCATTGCATATGCCAGGACCAAACGCACATGCATGCGGATTGCGAGCTGATCATGATCAGCAAACATGGCTGTATGTATTGGCATGCAGGCATACAATGTACCCCTGGTTGGCATCTGGGTCAGTGGCGTTGCAAACCCAAAGCATCCATTGGTGTGGCTGGCATGTCTGAAGTTCTTTGCCACAAAGCAACTGCAAGACAAAGTCATGCAAGGCAGTCAAGCATTTCTGTTGCTGCTGTACAGCTCAGGTAACGTCCTTCACATTGTACATCTCAGACCCGAACTGCATCAAAATTTGCAAATAAGGTCCCTCATATAGTACATCTCAGGCCTTAGCTGCATCAGAACTTGCAAAAATGCACACGCTCAGATGTTCCAAGCGGCCAGCATCTTTGACCTTTCTGAGAACAAGATCATTGTGTCATAGTGCCACATCAGTGCTTTGAAGTTCTGTCAAGCAGATGCGACTTCTGTCTGCATCATGCTCCGCATCAATTGGCACGTTTTGCTGCAGGAGGTCATCCAATCTGCTATGAGGCACGAGTTGATGTTTCTGAACAGAACATGCCAGTCTGGAGTCTGAGGTGTGCAGCAGCCCGGCCCAGTAAAGGGGACGCAACATGCTCTCTGGTCCCAATGCGCAATGCTGACAACAGCATTCCAGTTGGTCAGGGTGAGCCAGCTTTTGCTTGCTCCTCTATGGCATTTGTACACATGTGACAGGTGCTGCAGCTTGCAAAATGCATCACAATACCAAATGTGATAGTGGCATGCTCACGCAAAGCATACATCAATAGTGCCCTGACGCGATGAACACTGCAATGCCTTCCTGGACTATGTTTTGAGCACCTGTTGTCCTGCCTGCCATGAATCCTGAACAGTTGCAGTAGCACTTGTATCTGTCAATCATTTTTGCACTGTGCAGGTAAGACAGGTGCACAAACTGTTGATGGCAGCAGGCCCAGCAGCAGTCACAGCTGGCCTAGTCCACTTTTAGCTGAAGGTAAGCTGCGCCATTGCGGCATAGTCATCACTGCTGTCTTGAGTGACTGTCTGCTGATGCAGCTGCCTCTGTTGTCTTGCAATGCACCCAAATGATGCCTTCAGAATGGTATGCAAGCCTCAAATGCTGCAGCACTTGACATCAGAATGTGATCATGCTGGTGACAGCTTATTTTGTGGTGAGAGTGACTCGCAGTGAGACAAGTCGCTTCTACACAGCAGACTAGCCTCAAGTTTAGTCATGCCTATCATCTTGGCTCATGGTGTACAGATGTTGCTCAGAGTGCTGAGCCCCGGAGGCAGAGTTTGCCACAACCGCATACTTTCCTGCCACCCTGGGCTGCCAAACAGCCCGACAAATTTCCACAGACCACATCTTCATTACATCAGTCTTACTCCAGCACTCTGCCTGAGAGTCAGCGTGCAGGCCTTTCTCTTTACGGTCCATCAGATGATTTTGACAGTCCTGCGTCAGCTTCGGTGGCACACATGCCTGGCGACAGCAAAGCGGTGTCTGATGCTACTAGCAGACGCTCTGCCAGGATGCCAGTGCAAGGCTTCTTGCAGCCTCACAGCAGCCCATCACAGGCCCAGTTGTTGCTGCAGAGCCCCTGCCAGCAGCAGAGCAGCCCATCACAGGAGTCTGTGCAGCCAGCTGCATCCGTCAACATCACCATTACAGGTGCTTGCCTGTGTCAGAGTCCTGCTAAGCAGGACTCACATAGCGCAACGCACAACTCACCTCAGCAAGCAGCACAGCAGAGCAGCAGCAATGCCATTCTCAGCACAGAGGCTAGCTTGGCACACTTGCATCATTCTGGAGCAGATACCTTTACAGGTGCTGGACCACAAGGTCACAGCGCTTCTGAAGCTGCAACAAGGCAGTTGCGCAATACAGAAGCAGTAGGCAGCAGTATGAGTATAGGCCAGGAGAGCTTCACAGCCACACAACAACAGCAGCAGCTGCCTGGCGTTAGCGACGCAGGCAGCACTGGCATTGACACTGCTGCACTGCAGAAGGAGGTGACTGAGTTGAGGCAACAGGTAAGAATTTGTTGCAAATCTCACTGTGCCATCTGTGTGATGCACTTCCGATGCAGTGCACACTGCCTAGAATATGTCGAGCAAGCCCATGCCACACTTATCAACAAGCAATATCAGATGGCAATCCTACATAAAGCTGCTGGTGTTGCAAGCCCACACTAATGAGATAACATTGACTGGATGACAATGCCACATACAGCTACTTGTCCAGTATGCAATTGCTGAGAAGTTTGCAATTGCACCTGCAGTTGCAGAGCTTGATGTTACAGATGGCTGCAAATGCTGTGGCGCCCTCTGGCCGCCCTTCACGCACTACAGAGGCCAACACCAGCATGCTGTGGGCCCCTTCTGCACCCCTGCTACCACCTCAGCATGCAGGCTTGCCACCAGCAGGGATGAAGCTTGATGCTGAGCAGGCGCAGCAGAAGCATCAGCAAAACATGTTGTGTCAGAGTGACAGGTCACCAGCTGAGTGCGATGACCTGCCCACGCATCCAGAAGCACGGCCAGACCAGCAGCCAAATGCTGAGCGCAATCAGCTATTGCCTCAGCATGCACAGTGTATTGCTCAGCAGGAAATCCAGCAAGCAGAGCAACTTTTTGCAGCTGATAAGTTATCAGCAGCAGCTTCAGTATCAGCTGCTGCATCAAATGGTTCAAGCCAAGTCAGGCCCAAGTCTGCTGCAGCTGATGACAAGCCTGACAGCAATCAACAGGCTAAGCAGGCCAGTCACCATGATGCACATCAGCCTTGGGCAAGCTGTTGGACACAGCCCGCTCTGCCGGCACTGGCAGTACCTGTTACTCAGCGAGCTCCATACACAGCTGCTGCTGAGCAGCAGGGGCAGCAGCAGAGGAGGGTCACAGCATCAGACGTCCCTCACGCTCGCATGCTGCAGCAGCAGGCAGCCAGGAAGAGCAGTGGCTTGCAGGCAGCTAGGTCTCTCTCCTGGGGCCAGTCAGCTGAGGACCAGGCCCTTGCAAAGCTGCGTAAGTCAGGTGAGGCACACCAACATTGTCTTTGAGCATGTGCAGAAACATACGAAATTTGTAGTCTGTGACAAATGGCTTTGATGGAATTGATTGAAGGCATTGCATTGCTTCTGTATGCACCTAGCTGGGTCATAGAAACCCACTAGGGTGCATGTAAACGATGATGATGATGACACCTGTCAGATAATCTTGACGCGTTGACTTTACGTAATGACCCCTGCGCACAAGTGATTATGCCAATTTGGGGGTGTTGCAAGGCATCTGCTGTGATGCTGTAATCAGGCCCCTTGGAAATTTGGGATGAGGCTCTCTGCTCTTCATCTTGTGTCTGTTCAATGTTGTCACTCAGTGGCTGCCATCTTGCAGATATCAGGGTTTCTGCTGCTGGCTCTGCTTTGCTGCAACAGATTGAGCCAGCTACGCCTCCGGCTTCACTGCTCAGGGAGGACGCCGCATATGATGGTGCTGATTCACAAGCAGGCACCAGCACATGGGAAGGCTCTCCCAAGGTCAGCAAGAGACATGAGCTGTGCCGACATTCAAGACCCACTTTGTGTCCACAACAATCTGCAATCCTGTTTATCAAGTGTTTGAGCCAAGAGCTGTCGATCATCAATTTGGACAATGTCAGCATGTCTCTGTTCGTCCAGCAGTGTTGTTGATGTGCAGGTTGCAGCACAATGGGATGTACAGCAAGAGCAGATACATGTGAGACATTTGGCAGTGAGCAGTCACATGACATCAGAGGTATTGCAATACTCTGCATCTTGTTCTTGCCGCCAGTTGGTCTCAGACTAGACCTATCATGCTGCCTTGCATCTTTTGAATACATGCATGCGCACACAACAAACGTCCTGGGCACCTTCTGCACAGCACAACCCATACTGCAAAGCAGAAGGCAAGTTTTGCAATAGCATCATGCAGGCAACGTAAAACGGGCTGGAAATTGCAGGTGAATGACAAAGATTTACGCATAGGTAGAGGTGACGCTCCGCTGGGCGTCAGCAGCAGCATGCATGTCAGTTCAGGGGCAAGGAGTGACATTGTTGCAGCTGTGCCCTCAGATTGTCAAGATCCCGTCCTGCTTACCTCTGCATCACCGCAGCGGCCGCTACAACCCAGAACAGTCAAGTGCCATGCTGCTGCAGCAGCCTCTGGTAGTGCCAAGAGCTCAGGGCTGCTGAGTGGCACTGGTCAAGGCACGCTCACAGTGGTCAAAACGCAATTTGTGCCGCTTGCAGACAGCTTGTCAGACTCAGACAGTGATAGCGAGGTAAGATGAGCATCTCGCGAAACTGCAAAATCTATTTCTGCTAGCATGCTCAAGTGTACACAACTTCTGTCAACTGCTTGGCCCTGCTTTGATGTTCAGTGCAGTCTTGACCCTGAAGCATGTTGAAACATATGCTGCAGGCTTTTCATGAGCTCCATATCTGATCACAGTAAATGTTTTGCTTGCTTTGTACATCAAGCTCAGCTTTATTGCTATGTAGGACGTCAGGCTGGAGCGCAAGTATGGCATAATCAGGAGCAGCAGGAGGACCAGCAGCTTGATTTCAAGCAACAGAGGTAAAGATTGCATGCTGACATGCATTGCATGACATGTTGCCTTGCAGGATAATTGCCAATGAAGTAACCTACTGCAGCATGAAAGCATCATTACTTGCTTCATAGACCTAAGTCAGAGCATTGACTATGCTGAAATGCAAAAAGCATGCTGACATGCATCAACTATGCTGACATGCATGATATAGCATTTCACCGGATGTCTTTTTGCTTACAGAGTCCACAAGCAGTCTCCTTCCAGACATGTCGATGGACTCTCGTCTATATCTGCGCATGCATGAGGTGTGGCAGCATGCAGCGTCCAATGTTCATGCATCTGAAGATATGCAACTAGACTGATCACGTTGTTGATGTAAGTGGCAAAAAGCACATTTGAAGAGGGAACTGCAAGTGGTCAGTTTCTTGAGTATCACTCCCATTGTCATGCCTGACAAAGCAGGTGGGATAAGAGTCAGCATTGAATTTGCAGTACGGAAATTGTTTTGCTGACAATAACATGACAAGTGAAAATGTCATCCATGTGCATTGTGACTGCACTTCAGCTCAGTTTTGTCCTAACTCAATTCTTATGTCTTTGCAACTTTCTGCGCTTCTTGTGTTTGTGTTTGTTCATTTTATGCTTGCGCTTGCGTCGAACACTATCTGCTTGTAAAGGAAGTATTGTGCTTGGTCGACTGATATGCTTGTCTGACTCCCTTGTTGGTGTCAAAACAATAGATTTTGTCAAGCTGATGTCTTCCTGCCCATATCTTGCTGCGCTGCCAACTGACTGGCGATGATGGCAATCTTCATTGGCCTGCTGAAGCTGGATGATGGCTGTTGGAGCAGATAAGTGCATGAAAGATGTTATTGGAGCTGCTTGCCTAGCTAATTGAAGGCTTGCTGCAAAAGTACTGCCCAGCTGCGCTATGTCAAGCTTCACAAGCTCTGAGCTGGCTCTGACGGGCTGCGTCAACGCCCGTGCGCCTGCTACAAGGTTCAACACTCGTGAGACATATGGGCACCAAATTTAAAAACCTTCCTGCGTCCCTTTCAAAGCAGCAGCAAGCATGCTTACTGTTTGTTGCGCTAGCTTCCATACTTTGATGCTGTATAATAGAAGATGCCGTTCCGCGAATCGGTTGCAGTAACTCGCTGCCGACACATTGCCTGCTTAAGTTTGCGAGGTGTCTCAAAGCCCTGCCCGTTCGAGCCATACGCTCAAATCTCGCTCAGCCACAGGAAGAATCTGGCGGTGCGCTAAGAGACATTCAACGCGGGCTCCACAACATCATGCACAAATGCCACCGATCACAAAGCGTGCATTGCCATCTATTGTTGTGCATATGAGAAAAGCTCAACCTGATCACACAGTAGGCAAACCTATCAGAAGCCATCAGGGAGACATGGCGCGCTCCGAGACCAGAAGGTGCTAGACACGCTCTTCTACAAAACTCTTCTTCTTCGAAGGTGATACGAGATTTGCTTTTTCGCGTTTAAGCTGAGTCGCGACTCGCAACGCGGTCAGCTCACTGGGCGCTGCACCGCAGGTACTCATTCAGACGCGTCGTTTTGCGACAAAGCATGCAGACCCTCGGCACGTCTCGCCCTGCAGGCCTTGCGCTATCGCACGGCTGTAAGATCAGCTATGCGCGACTGTTGCGCCCAGCACCACGTACAGAGCGACAATTTGCCTCAGCTCATCAGCATCAGCGCGCATGTAATCATGTGCAGTACCTCAGACGCCAGACGCGCCTGCCTGGACCCTTTGTCCCGGTTGCACAGCACAGGCCTTCTAGGTGCTACGCTGCTTCCACACTCACAGCCGGGTCGCCCAGTCAGGATGATGGTAAGGGTGCGCATTCTTTTGGAATCGTTCATCGTTATGAGCTCAGACTGCGAGCTTCACCCAGTACTGACCAGCTACTGATCTGCAGCTACAGAGGCTATACTGCTGGACGTGTCTGGCATGAAGTGTGGTGGATGCTCAGCAGCAGTGAAGCGCATCTTGATGGAGAATGGCGAGATCAGGAGTGCTGCTGTCAACTTGCTGACAGAAAGTGCGGTGTTCAAGGTTTCTGCAGAGTCAGACAAGAGTGCGCTTGGCAAACAGGCTGCAGAGCTGCTAACAAAACAGGTTAGCTACATTGCAGTTGCTAAGTTGCTGATCCTGCACGCCTTTGACTTTGCAGTATGCAGAAGCCGTGCAAGAATGCATTTTCTCAGCTGCTTCATCTGGTCTGCATGGCCATGCATGACACAACACAAACAAGCAGCAACTGCAAATTCTCGTGCATAATGTTTGGCAGGATGTTGCTGTTGCTTATCTGTAGTCTGCTCACTGATGTTGTTGACATCAGGGCTTCCCATCCAAGATCAGAGACCCAGCGCAAGGCATGCTTGGTGATACAGAGAAGAGTCAGCAGGCGAAGCAAGCAGAGCTGCAAAAGAGCGTCCTTGACCTGGGCATTGCATGGTCTTTAGCCCTGATCTGCTGCACGCATCATCTTGGGCATTGGCTACACAGCTTTGGCCTGCACTCTGTGGCACACTTGCCCATTCTCAACACCATGCACCAGACCTTCAGCAACCCAGCGGCCAGCGCTGCCCTAGGGGCTGTTGCTCTTCTGGGCCCAGGCAGGAAGCTGTTGGTAGATGGCGCCCTATCACTAGCCAGGTGCTGATGTCAATCTTCCAATGCCATCTTGTTGATGGCACCCGTTTCTTGAGTCTTCATCTCCCTACTGCAATGCTATCTTGCTGCAAGCTATAATGGCTTACAAGATCAGCATGTCGCCAGCAGTTTCTGACATGCTAAACTTGATGTGGTGCTGCCTGGCTGCTTGCTCACATCATGAGGCCTGATTTCGCTGTCACAACTGCATATTGCTGGTGCATCCTGTACAGACTTCTGATCTTGTACTCACAGCTTTCAGCTTGAGGTCATCTGTCAAGGCAGCATCAGAGGCATCGCATATGCATTTGGTCATGCCGATGCTGCAATGCAGGGGCAACCCAAACATGAACAGCTTGATAGGACTGGGCGCAGCAACCTCCTTCACAGCTGGCACTGCTAGTCTGTTGCTGCCAGGAGCAGGCCTGGAAGTGGGTTTCTTGGAGGAGCCTGTCATGCTACTAGCCTTTGTGCTGCTGGGTCGCGCCCTTGAGACCCGCGCTCGCCTCAAAGCATCAGGTGAGCTGTGTTTGGCAGCAACAATTCCATCTGTCTGTGTGCTTCTCGTGCTGGCTGTAGCTGCCAGTCTACTGATGTCATCATTCTGGCCAAACATTGGCAGACAGCTGCAAACAGGAGCACCAGTTACAGACGACAGCATGTTTTGATCGTCTGCAGGATTGCCACATTGGCTATAACTGACCAGCCTGTTGACGCCATCATCTGTGACAGCAGCTGCATGCTGACGCTATACAATCTGTGCCGCACACATGCCATGCATTGTGTCTAAAATCACATGCATCCCCGCAAAAGCTGTCATTGGCATGCACTCTGGAATCCTGGGTGTCAATATGATATTCAGCATGTTGTGCTGTCTGCAGCTGACCTTCAGACGCTTGCCAAGCTCATCCCAGCCCAGTCACGCATGGTCCTCAACCCTGCCACCCTTGAGGAACCCTCACAGCGTGACAGCGTCCCACAGCTGGACTTAGCAATGGTCCCTACTGGTAATGTGAGGCCAGGGGACATAGTCAGAGTGCTGCCAGGGGAGAGGATGCCAGTTGATGGTGACATTATGGATGGCAAGTGCTCAGTGGATGAGTCCATGCTGACTGGGGAGTCGGTTCCTGTACCCAAAAGCAAAGGCCAGCAGGTACTCTTGTTCAGAATCTCAGTGCCACATAATCAACACTAAAAGACGTTTTGCTTGCAGCAATGCCTGAAAACTTGTCATGCTCACTCTGTCTGAACATCTGGCCAAAATATTGTATCATCAGCTGTCTTGACTTGCTGCTTTGCTTGCACCCTGGATAAACATGTTGGCCAAACCAGCTTTTCAGCTCTTGACGTACAGGGTTTGCCTCTTGCTGTAGGCAAGGAGCAAGCGGAAATCACTTATGCCCCTTCTTATAGCATGTCATGTTGACCTAGATTGCCACGCAACACACAGAGCAGCGTTGGTCTTACTGTTGGTTGCAACGTAGGTGACAGCAGGCACAGTGAACTATGAGGGTCCCATCACCATCAAAGCAACCTCCACAGGCACTGATTCCACACTGGCTGGCATTGGCCGCCTTGTGGCAGATGCTCAGGCGCGTGAGGCCCCAGTGCAGCGCCTTGCTGATTCTGTGGCTGGCAAATTCTGCTACAGCGTCATGGCTGCGTCTGCTGCCACCTTCGGCTTCTGGTCTCTGCTTGGTAAGGCGTGTCATATGAAACTCATAACAAAGTGTCAAAAAAGAGAACAATCCTTCCCCCCGTGCAGGGGACCGGACATCAATCTGCCTTTGTGTGTCTAATGTTTTCAGACTGTATAGCTTGTGAATGTGGCGTTGTTGACTTGATTGATTTGCTTGTTGCAACGGGCTGAATGCTGCAAATGGTCAGCAGCAACTTTGCCACAAAACCTTCATTTTCCCAAAATTATGTTTGCTCCTGGTGAGGAATATGATGGCAGGAGCAGAAAGCATCAATTTCACCCCACATCCTAAAAGGCTTAAGCTCGCAGTGATTGTGATGGTGGTGAGGTGTGCCTGTGCCCTGGGGTTAGCCATCCCCACTGCAGTGCTGGCGGCCTCGTGTTGCATTGTATACATTTCATTGTTAGGTTGATTGCTTCATAGGAGCCAGCCTGATTGCTGGGGTGACTAACGCAGACAGCACAAGTTGCACACTGCACAATCAGGTGCTGACTTCACTGTTTTGCAGGAGCCAGCCTGTTTCCTGGGGTGATAGAGGCAGCCAGCATGAGTGGCGCCTCTGGTTCTGCAGGCCTGCTGGGGCTGAAGCTGGCAGTGGATGTAATGGTGGTGGCCTTCCCATGTGCCTTAGGCCTGGCTACCCCCACTGCAGTGCTGACGCTCAAGCCTTTCTGACATTGCAGCGCAGCACGCTATGCACTTCACAGCTGGATTTGTTGTTGCAGGAGCCAGTTTGTTCCCTGGGGTGATAGAAGCAGCAAGCATGAGTGGCACCTCTGGCTCAGCAGGCCTGCTGGGGCTGAAGCTGGCAGTGGATGTGATGGTGGTGGCCTGCCCTTGTGCCCTGGGCCTGGCTACCCCCACTGCAGTGCTAGTGGCCTCATCCCTGGGGGCCCAAAGGGGGTTGCTGCTGAGGGGTGGGGATGTGCTGGAACGCATGGCCCACATCAACGTGGTTGCCTTTGACAAAACTGGCACCTTGACACAGGTACCTGTTGCATTTTGCAAAAAAGGCCCTTCAAAATGACTTGATGGTATATAGTCTTGTACTATGCCTCTCAGCCCTACAACTGCGTAACCTGAATCCAGATCAATGCAATTTGCTGAACGATTAAACCGATATGCCAAAACATGCAACCCAAGCATCAACAGTACGCTATGAAATGTAAGGCAGAAATGTGATGCAGCTGAGACAGTTTGCTGATGACACAGCCGATGCTTGATGACTGGTCACAGCTTGTTGTTATTCAGGGGAAGATGAGGCTTGTGGGCACCAACACTGCTGAGGGGCGCAGTGAGTCAGAGCTGCTGAAGCTAGCAGCTGCTGTGGAAGGTAGCACAAGGCACCCACTAGCAGATGCTGTCCTGCTGGCTGCCAAGCAAGCACATGTTCAGGTACGTTCGCTCAGTACTGCTCATGAGAGCTTGTGCAAGCACACCTTGCTGGCACTGACCAAACAGTCGTAGAAGCATTTGAACAAGCAGAGCCGGCGGTCATGCTGTTACAATCTTAAACATCAAGCACAGCACCTGCATTCCCTGCATCAACAGTGTTGGGATGTCCGTGTTTGCGCTCATGTGCAAATGTTGCAAACACCTGAGTGCCAATGTTTTGCAAGTTGTGTACACTGAGGTCGCCGACGCATATCAAGGACTGCTTGCATGCAGGTGCCTCATGCACAGGACAGCACAACAGAGCCAGGCTGTGGAGTGACAGCAATCGTAGAGGGTCAGTCAGTATCTGTAGGCCGGCTTGACTGGGTGCAGCAGCAGGCTCGCCAGCACTCTCATTCATCAGCAAGTACTAGCAGCAGCAGTGGTAGCAGCAGCAACAACAGCAGTGTCAGCAGTCACAGTCAGAACAGCAGTCAGGGTGATTTGAATCTTGGTGAGGGCATGTCAGGTCAAAGTGTTGTGTATGTGGGATTGCAAGGGCATGGGGTGATTGGAGCTCTTGGCTTCAGTGATACTCTGCGGGCAGACTCACAGTATGTAGTGCAGCAATTACGCAGCAGGGGGATCAGAGTTGTTGTTCTCTCAGGTGCGCACACTTATGCTTCCGAATCCTACCGTCCATTCATGTGTTTGCAGCAGAGACAGTGTGACCGCTGCTTGCATTGCCTACTCCACAGCACATGTACATATCAAGATCTCCGTGCATGTTTGCCACTAGGTGCAGTGACCATATGATCACCCAAGCCCACTACCTGTGGCTTGCGTGCATAAGATTTGCACAATGCAATGCAACTTGTATGCTCTGACTGCAGCCAGAGTTGCTTTTTATCAAACAGCTGTCCAGCTGTGTAGCTCTGACGTGCTCATGGTGGACACCTTTAAGATGTTGACTGGCAGGGCAAGTGATATCTGAGGTTTCATGAGTGCAGGTGACACTCAGGATGCAGTCACAGTCATAGCGCAGCAGGCAGGCGTAGATTCAAACAGCGCTTGGGGCGGCGTCAGCCCCCAGCAGAAGGGCGTAGTCATCAAGCAGCTGCAGCAGCAGTCAAACGTAGTGGCAATGGTGGGCGATGGCGTGAATGATGCACCCGCCTTAGCTGCAGCTGATGTTGGCATTGCTATGAGTGGTGGTATGGACGCTGCTGGCGAAGCAGCATCTGTTGTGTTGATGGGCGATAGGCTTGGACAGGTCTTAGAAGCCATTGACCTAGGGCAAGCTACTTACGGCAAGATCAAGCAGAACTTGGCTTGGGCTTTAGTGTATAACCTGATAGGCATTCCGTTGGCTGCGGGTGCTTTGCTCCCGCAATTTGGCATTGCGCTCAGCCCCTCTGTTGCTGGAGGCATGATGGCTTTCAGTTCCCTGGCTGTAGTCAGCAACAGCCTGCTGCTTCGGGCTCAATTCGCTAGCAAGGCAAAGCAGCAGCAGAGACTGTCGCAGCAAGACCAGCAGCCTCTGCCTCAGGGCTGATCCTTCAACTTGTCCATGTTGGGTGTCTGAATCTGCCAGTTGAGGAGTATTGCATGCCATGCAGCTACAATCAGTGAAAGTTGCCATCCTATTGTTCAAAATTTTGTGCATACTTTCATGGAAAGTGTGTTGAGGTTATCACAGGTCCTGTTTGTCTTGTTCAGTGTTTTAACTGCTGACCTGTTTGCACATCTCAGCAACAGCAGAACAGTCACACTGACCAGTTCAATTTTGTATGCACAACATCTGGCACGCTTGCTAACATGAGTGGATTATGACGTAATCTTACAGTGAGTCATGCAAGTCACAGCAGCAGTGAAGTCAAGCTGAACTTCATGCATGCGTATGTCAAAGGGAGGATAATCATCGTTGCATAAGTACTGTGGTGCATAAGTCTTGCGAGATAGCAAAGCGGAAAAGCAATACATATGCAAAATTGTTGCGTGAACAAAGCTTCGAAGTAAAACGTTCAACGCTTTAGGGCGTCCTACCATCAAACGAAAGCTGACATGAATCGGATGAGAATCGTATGCGTAACAAGCAAAGACTATGCAAGAACCGCACTGTATGACAATCATGAACAAAGGTTAACAGCGACATAAACTTATTGATAGCAAAGTTTGTCATCAAATCAACAAATGCCAACAATCCGATTGAATCCAGACGTGACGCAAAGCTTAAGAATAACATAATCATGACAATCATGAGTGTGTTGTGCTACACCGTATCAGCCTCAGTCAGACTGTCAACCGTATCAATGTACTCTCAGTGCATTAGGACAAGGCCTAGTACTGCAACTTGGCTTTGACAAGGTATATAACAATAGTAAGCAGCACAAACCCAAAGAATCCAGCCAGCGCCTCAACTGCATGAGCCACCTGCCTAGCAGTTGCATCAGCTCCAAACACTAATGCTCCATTCACTGAAGCTGTAGCCTCTGTCATGAAAGTACCAACTCTGGTAATAGCCAACTCTTGATCCATGTTGCACAGAGGGTTGAAAGCCTTGGAGGTGTCATTGCCTCGTGAGTAGCAAGAGTACGTAAAGCTGGCATAAGCAAAAAGACCCTGCTGAAAAGTACCATCAGTAATGAGATCTATAATGTAATTCTCGTCATCAGCATCGTACCATTGAGCCAAGCTAGTATAGCCCGCCAGCAGTGATGGGTCAATAGGAATGGTGTAGTTGTCCAGATCTGCTGTTGGAAGCTGATTTGGGAAGTTGTCTTCATTCATACAGACGACTTCTTGCTGCACTCTGTCATTCTCCAAAAGCTGCCGGACATCGTGACAATCCAAGAAAGCTGAGTCATCAGAGTTGTCGTTTGTGCCAGGACAAGACACATAATACGGCACAAGTGTTATGACGCTTGCATTGCTGGCAACTGAATCATTGTAGCGCAAGCACACAGCAGCTGACCCATTGTTGGCTATAAGGTTCAGCTTGGTAAGATCAGCACTCACAAAGTACCCTCCAGCTTCGTCACCAATGCCATTAGTCACCACACAGCTGATGCCACCGTCATCACATGACAATGAAGCACAGCCAGGCACTGGCGCATTGTAGTTGACAGTGACAAAACCAGCAAGCAGGAATGCCACAATGAAGGCGATCAGGGACCCCAGCAGCAGAACCCCACCCCATGCTGCAGCCTGGTGGGGGGTGCGATTCAGCAGCAATGGAAAAGCTGTGATCACAATGGCTGAGGCCACTGACAGCATAAAGGCCACGCCATTGACAATGAGGAAAGCGGTGAAGATTGGGTAACTGCAGGATGCCCAGTAGGGATCAGATCCACCTGCAGGCAACATCGCATGTACAGTCGCCTCACATGAGATCCAGATGCTTGCCTCCAAACTGTCACTGTAGAGACGGCAGTTAGGCTAGCTGGAAGAGTGGGATCTGCGTCCCCTACATGTCAACTGACTGAAGAAGAGTGTCCTGGACCAATGACTTGAAACAGTGCAAAGAAGGAATGAAAAGTGACAAGTTTTGGCTTTGCAGTGCTGTGGGTACCTGGAGGGGTGGACCAGGCAATGAAGGCCACATTGGCCACCAGCACGGCCACAATGCCAATGGCAGGAATGCCCATCTTGTATGCCTGCTTGGACGTGAACCCTGCACGCACCATGCACTGCTTCCTGTTGATCAAGAAGTGGTCATGGAACTACGCAAGCTAGTTGGAGGCACACAGACTGACTGATGCAAAAGTCTCCGATGTGCACAATGGACCTGCTGC
Source organism: Trebouxia sp. TZW2008 (assembly GCA_002118135.1). Classification (NCBI taxonomy): domain Eukaryota; kingdom Viridiplantae; phylum Chlorophyta; class Trebouxiophyceae; order Trebouxiales; family Trebouxiaceae; genus Trebouxia; species Trebouxia sp. TZW2008. The sequence goes on from BDIU01000201.1 coordinate 374,946, forward strand.
AGTGTGCAGCAACAGAGTAGTGTTGTGAGAGCAAGAGTATCAATCAGTCAATGACAGCTACGCTAATGACAAGCTGCTTGACCCGCTTTCCAGCTACAGCAACTTCACAAATCTTTCAGCCAAATCAATGCATGGCAGGCACAGCAATGCACAACTGACAGCAGGCAACATAAACTACTTGGAAGCATTTGACAGTGCTTGCAAGCACTTTGTTCCTGCTCAATATGCCTGGGTGCAGCTCATACATGGCAAATTGCAAGGACGATGTAGTCAGACCTGCATCAAGCTCCTCTTCCAGGGTGATGCCACCAGCCCAAGATAGATTCTGGGGAGGATGCTGCTTCAAGTATGTCCTGCAGGTGCATTGTGGCGTGTTAATCGTGTGCAGTCTTACTTGGCCTGCAGCTGCATGATTGCGTGAAGATACATGCAATGGTGATACAAATTTGGCTTTGCAAGGCGTATGTGGACAGGTTTGTCCAGGTTGAGCAACTGTGGCATCAATGCAGCAGTGGCGTACATGTAGTGCAGCTCACTTTGGTCAAAGCAGCATTGGGCTTTGGCAGAGGCAGTCTGATATACGCTAGTGCTACAGCCACAAAGTATTTCTGGCACTGACATGTTGACTACATTCAATCTGACCTGACACGCTCTGTGCAGCGATCCTCCAAGCTTGGGCCACCTGCGCTTTTGTGGCATTCCAGCACATGCTGTATGATTGCTTGCTCATCCAGTTTACTCAGCTGGAGACTGTCTATGAACTTGGCAATTGTTGGCATCTTCTGACACACAGAGCTTTAGGCAAGTGTGCCTAAGCTGTAGTGCTGCAACAGCCTGCATTCAAGCACATACGCGCTGTGAAGAACGTGCGTTCAGCGGCTTGGCGGCCATCGAGTGTGGCGTCTCAGCCGCAGTGTTGTAGGCTCTGCTGGCCACCCGAAGATTTGCGACAGGCAGAGCTGCTTGGCAAACCAGGGCGCAAGCAATTTGGCGCCGATGCTATGCTTTATCGACACGGCACTTACACGAACTACCCAAACGTGCGGTCTTTTGGATGACTGACACTGAATCACTTCTACAATGCAGCAGACACCAATGGACGGCGGTGATTGGCGTACCTTGCGACAGTTGCGACCCTCCAAAGTAGTGATCAGGCGTTGTCGCTGGCGCCTTTCATGTGATGCAGCGTACCGACTTCTTGTTACTTCAATCTTGATCAGCTGAGGAGAAGATCCGCATTGCATGGCCTGCACGCGAAGTGAGTTCCTCGGAAAGGCCGAGCGCTCTGGGAAAAGACTTATGGGACGCATTATCTCTTCTGCTTTTATGTTTGGTCCATTGATCCGTGCCGGGAACTTCCAAGGTGCATCAGATTAACAACAACTAGACTAGACCCGGAGCGGCGCCTGTCTAGCCGGTTGTCAAGTCGCTATGCTGTGCGCTTGACTGTCACGGGTCCATGTGCAGCCCCGGGCAGTTAGTCATGCGACACGTCGTAAGATGCCCTTTACTCATCTTAGTCATTAAGAACTGAAATTACGCATCAAGACGAGGGACCGCTGTTAAGATGCTCCTACAGGCGTCCAAATGTGACCTTGTCTCGGTTTAAGGTAGCTTGCACAGCTGCTGCCTTACCCCAGCGCAGAGCCTGCACAGAGTCTGGCAGCTGGCATTGATACCGCGAGCATTTCCAGCACCGTGCGACATTGTCAAACGAAAAGTGTTGTGAACGACCCAGCAACTGACTCTGCAAACGCCGCTTGCTGTGCGCAGCGCCCATGGTGGTCGCGGCGGACAACAAGTCGACTGACGCTGGCAATCAGAAAGGCGCAGTAAAGGCCGGCACCGGTGTGAACAAGCGCGAGCGCACGGGGCTGCTGCGGATTTTCGACTGGATAATCAGACCTTGGCACTACTTCGATACGATACCGAGGGCGGTGGCGTATCTGATTGCTGCCTCAGGATTCTATGGTGGCATTCTCTTTGTGGTCGGTAGCTTTGCTGGCTGCTCTCCGGCGGTAGGCCCTCGACACGCACCTGCACCGGATTGCACTGTGACCTTTTGCCACGTGGACTCCGACAGTCTTTGCCTTCAGATGATATCGATGTATTGACTACTGCAGGTGGTCGCTAGCTATAACGCTGGTGACGGTCTCAAGACACAGTATGACTGGCTAGTGCTGTTCATCTTTATGGTTGGCACGTATGTGTTCACCATGGGCTGTTCTCTGCTATACGTTGACGCAAACAATGCTGAGTACCCTCAGCAGGTGTCAACATGGAATGCAAACGGCAGGCAAGGCAAGAGGCCAAGGTCAGTACAGCTTGCTGCCAGCATTTGCTACAATTCAGGCATTGTTTGCACATATCTTGGCTTGCAGCAGCTGCTGCTGCAACATCCTGCTTTACTCATGCTCTGCATCCCTCCACATACAGCCTTTGCACTGTCTCCACAAACAAAATATTCTCAATTGCTCTGCTGTCCACTGTCCTCCACCATCAGCAATGCCCCTCAATGTACAGTTAATGCAACAGGTACAAAATCATTGGCTTTCATCCTAGAAGCTATGCTTGGTGGGGAGGTCTCAGCTACATGATAGGGGCTGTACAGTATAACATTGCAGCAACAACTGGCTTGGCAGACAACTTCCCAAGAGTGTATGCTGACTGGTCCGCCAACACTTACAAGTGGGCGTCCACAGTCATGTACACTTGGGGCGGAGGCTTCTTCCTCATAGCTGGACTGTGCTATGTTTTGCTTGATCTAGGGGTCCAAGGCATCTGGCTAGGTATGCATGTACTAGTTTGAGCTCATGCCAACAGTGACCGTCGCTGCTCATCACAATGTGCCCTTCCATCTTGCTTTAATGCTGTTACCGATGCACAGCATTGCAGGAGTATTTGTGGCGTTATGCTACACTACTAGCTCAGGTCAAAGCTGCGCTTCTACTTTGAGATAGCTTTGGTTAGTCAGCATCATGTAGACTTGATGCAGCATAACATGGTGTCAGAGTAGCCTGCCATGTTGCTGCCAATGCAGATAATCTGTCGCTAGAAACCTGCTTCCATGCAGACATCAATTTGCTTCTCAATAAATTGCTGTAATGCAGGCACCATTTTGCCTTTTAGGAAGGAGGACCACTTGCGGCTGACCTGGTGGACCAACTGGTGGAATTTCTGGGGCGGCATTCTCTTTTGTGTGGGGTAAGGTCTGCGCTTGTCCATGTTTTTGTGGCCCTTTGGATGGCCTAGACTCATCTGCCCATCTGGTTTACACTGTGACCACACTGAGCATGCCATGCATCATCCTTATCATCTTGTGCAGTTTGTAGATGATCAGGGCTTGCACCAAATACAACCAGCATGCCATGTTTCATATCATGTCATGCAGCTTTTAGCAATCAGATTTGTGCTTGCGTATAGTGCATGACTGTGTTGCTGAGTGGTGGTGCTGCAATATGCTACATGTTTTCACCGGTGTCAAGTCATACGCATCGCATGTAAAAGGCTGTCTGCGCTATCATACGTTTCATGCAGTGTTGATGCTGCCTGCTTGGCTGTAGCTCTGTGCTGGCTGCTTGCTTGTACCTGCAATGCTGGCTTGACTACATGTTCAAGTTGTATGCCACTTGCGCACGCTCTTGGGGCATGACTCATTTGCATCGTCTTGTACTGCAGGGGTACGTTCCTGAACTTTTACCCTAACAAGATCCCTTTCCACCCCACATATCAGATAGAGAATGGCATCAATTATGGTTTCGGCTCCTTCTGCTTCTTGATGAGTGGCCTGCTCATGTTCATTCAGGTCAGTGCACACGTATTGTGTAATCAGCACTATACACCTTTCACAAAACATCCTGCCAATCCTCTGCTTCTTATCTATGTGCTACAGCAGCACCGTGCATTGCATGTTTACTATTCTTTGCTGCATGCACATGTTCCGCTTCATGAATCTATCTGTAAGTGACAGACACTATCTGCCAACATGGGTTTACCTGGGCTCAGCCAGCACACGGCATATGAGCTTCTGCTGTTCCATGTGAAGCAGCCAATGTGTTCAATGCAGATGCAGCCTTGTAAGGCTATGTTACAACCTGACATTGATCAATGCTCTGTATTGCAGATGTCTGTCAGAGACGAGGATACGCTGCCATTGTCATTGCCACCTCAGCAGAGGGACTCCATCAGTCGGCCGTCCTTGCTTGCCCCAGTGCGCTCATACTCACAGATATCGTCAACCCCAGCCCCCAGTCCAAGCACAGGCTATCGCAGAGATGACTCAGCCCGACTGTCAAAGGGTGCCTCATCAATTGTGACTTGATGCTCGTTTTGGGTCACATATGCTCGAGCCCTAATCTCTTCTTTTGATTGCCATGCAATCTGTCAGGGAAAGTGCAATGCTTGTTTCACAGCTTCATGTATGGCAATTCCTATTATAGCTAGTGCCAATACGTCTGGTCTTTTGCAGTGTGTAGGAATCTTAGCAGTGATGCAACAGACCTGACTGAACGACTGCGATTTTGATTTTACTAGCTGTGGGCTGCAACAAGCTGCAACCAGCGGAAGTATCCAGGCAGTGTGATTGGTCTTGTATTGGGTTGTGCTGGTCAGGACTAGTTTACTCTGCATTGCTTAAGCTTATGAGGGGTGCTACAGAAGGTTGTGTCATGATCAGTTCTTGCTGGCAACACAACGCTACTGCAACACATACCTCACATCCCATGTCACCGGCCTGTTGGGTCATTGTCACAAACAAAGTGGCGTGTTTTGAGTGCAAACTTTGACGTGCAGGCGCTGCAATGTAAAGGAATGTGTTCGCTGAGCACTCCCGAGTACAATATTTTCGATACTCCTTTGTGTCCTATGACAACGCCAGCCATGAAAGCATCAATGTTTTTTGCAGACCTACTGTCAGCACGACTGTTATGCAATGTTGTCACAACTGCCCGACTTAGATGTTGCTTGTGTCACATTTAATAATACCTGAGAGAAGTGCAACCTGTATGGCCGTGTGTGCGATCAAATCAACTGCCCAATTGGATGTCTACCATTTTTTTCTGGGTGCCCCTGTATCTAAATGCAGAAGCATGGTGTCTGAGCACAGCCGCGTAATATGCAAAGCAATCAACGACTCAGCCAAGGTTTAGCAAACTCCTCTTTCCTCAATGCAATGATCCTACCAAAGTGGCTGAGAAACCTCAAGCGGATCCTGCACCTTGGATACCTAAATCAAGTCAGGCACCATTCATGCCCTACAACCCTTCAATCTCAAAAGCAACATTAGTAAAGGACGTGCAGCAGCAATGCTGCAGTGTCCCGTGCTGCTGGCAGGTGTCTGCTATTTACTGCAATGAAGTGCAGTGCAGTGCATTGCATGGAGGCAATTCCAGCCCTTACTCTCATGGACACAGAGATGCATGACTGACTGGCCAGTACTAGGCCCAGCATACTAGCATGCTGCACAGCTGACCATGCAATTCTGTCCTGGACTGCCTCTACTGATAGATGCTCCTCTCATGACGCCTGACGGCATAGACTTTTGTTTCTTCCTCTCAAGTCCGGGAGTGTCGAAAAGCTGGGTCCTCCCAGTATACAAGCATGCTACACAAACTGCTGTACAGTCCTGGAATGTCGGATTGCTCAGTGTCCCCAGCACACTAGCATGCTGCAAAGCTTATCATACAGTCCTGGAGAGTCTGGATCTTTGTCTGGCAATGCTTGTGCCTCCTCTTCTGACACATTCAACAGAACTCTTGCCAGCTGATTCAGCAGCATGTCCCTCTGCTTCCTGTCATGCTGCTGCCACACTGGCTGAATGGAACCTGCACAGCAGTGTGCCGACACACTCAGCAGAAATTCTTGACAGCTGGATCAGCAGCAGACCCCTTTGCTTTTTGTCATTATGTTTGCATATTAACTGAATTGAGCCTGCACAGCATGCTGCCCATTGTCCACAACAACTTGTCGCTATGCTACTGGCCTTCACAGCGCCAATGGAACCACGCCAAAGTGCCGCAGCAAGCTGATGCGCTGATGCACTTGTGATGTTAGCAAGCACAACAGAGTGCATTCTGCTCACTGAGCTTTGTAAGTCAGAGTGCCAAGGCTCAAGGATCACTACAAAGCCAAGCTGTACAGCGCAAGAGCCTTTGACACTACATGCAGCATTGACGTGCTCTGTGCTGGCCTTTTGCAATGGGCAAACAAGAGGGGCCGGCAGACGGCTCAAAATTGTCTCCGCTGCAATGAGGTTCAGGTACACTCAGCTCACAAGCTGAGGCATACAATTACTTTCAGTATGGCAGGGCACATAAGCCAGAATTAAACTGTATGAGGCGCTTTTAACATGTGCTTTACATCAAAGGATTCAATGAACAACAGGTGCCCAGCAACTTACTTGGATTAGTGGAGTCATTTCTCAACGCCTGATTTAGCTTAAGCATGGCCAGCAGCAGCACAGCAGAATGTACGCCGTCAAACTTCTCTCGCCAGATCCCACGCTGCCGGCCTAAGCCATCTGACCCCGCCCTGATACCCAGAAACCCATCCCACCGCCGAAGGCAAAGCACTGTTATCTGCTTTGCAATTGCCTTAGACTCCTTCGAGGCACTTTCTGAGTCTGATGCACCCTGTGTGCTAGCGCCATTGTTTTGTGCGCTGTGCAGAGCATTGGCTGCTGTGCTATGTGAGCTTTGCAGAGCATTATTGCTTGAGCTCAAAGATGAGCTGCGTCCATGGAGCAAGGGGTTCAGCTGACTGATGCTTGAAGCAGACTGCAGCAATGCCTGAGGCGGTGGTGACAGCAGCTGTTGCCTTGAAGTGCTGTTAGCGCTGGTGCTGTTTGTGAGCTGCCCACTTCTGCTGGCTCTTGTGGGCGGTGGCAGCCTGCCATTCAGGCTTCTGATCTGACCTGCTGAGCTGTGGCCTGAGCTGTCGCTGCCTGATGACGGCTGTGGCAGCAGTGCTGCAGCTGTGGCCGATGCCTGACTGTCTGGGGCAATGTGAGCAACAGTGAGGTTGTCCACTACTTCCTTGATGACCATCTGCTTGTCCTTACGGTATGAGTATGTGAGTGCGAGCCAAGTTAGCGCTGGCACTGTTGCTCCCACTGCAGCGGCAACTATGCCGTAGATTGTCTTGATCTTGCTGTCTGCACAACAGACTCTGCCTCAGTTCAGTGCTGAAGCGCATGCTGGGGTGTTGCTTCCTGATACATGTTTAAATGCTGCAGTGCATGCTGTGGTGTTCATACATGCATTCAGGGCTACTATGCAGCCCTTGCTCAAAATTGAAAGTTGCACAGCTCATGTTTTGCTGTATGCTTCCGTAGCGACGCCTTGCACAGAAACATTTCTGCTCTAGATCCTGACCATCGCATCTTGTGACTCATGCACAGCATGCAACAAACACCATGCATTAGTCACATGCCGTGTGCGCCAATGAAGCCCTTCCAAGGAGCGTCAACACAGATGTGAGTTGCAGCCCTACACCATGACATGGCTCCTGCTTTGCAAGACAGACAGCAATGCGCTCATTGCCATTGCTGTGACAGCACAAGCATCATGCTAAACACCTGTGTTGCTGCTGCTTGAGTTGGCGGGGGCGGCAGGAATTGCAAGGGGGCTAGGGCTGGGCTGAGGAGTCACACTGCCATTGGTAAGAGCTGCATGCACATGATGATCTGTTATTGTCTGACTTAGTCATGCATGTCATGTCTCAGTGATCAATCATGATTGGCCAGGTCTGGTGTCGAGATGACAGCTCCACTTTTTGGCTAGGCAAATGCTGAAAGCAAGGTGATGCCTACAGGGCTGTCAGATGATTACTGACCATCACGTGCCGCTGCTCTGGTTTCAGTTCCTCACAGTGCCATTTGATTTGCAGGCCCAGGATGCGCTGCAAAGCTGCACACAATTTGTCAAAACATTTATGTTCTTATTTCAACATAAATCACCACTCAGCATTCAGCACAACACAGCACAGCTCAGCACAGTTAAAGCTACAGTCCACAACTGCAACAGGAGGGCAAGGCACAAGCACAGGATCATCACCACACGCTTGCATGGCCGGAGCAGCGTCACAGCAAACATGCGCACAAAAAACTTCAATGTCAACTGCCCATTTGCTAGATGTCAATGCTGGATTGCAGAGCAGCACCGCAATGACCAACCTGTGTTACGTAGCCAGGCAGTGGTGTTTGGGCTACTGCACAGCCTGGTTGTGTCCAGCAGCTGTCCATTGCTCTGGCCCTTGAAGAAAGCAACATTTTGGCGATGGTCGTACACAAAGCCTTGGCACACCATGTTGTAAGGTTCATACTGAATGTTGTTGCAGATGGTTGCCAGCGTCTCAGGCAAACTGCTGTCCTGCAGGTCCCACAGCAAACAGTCAGCATGTTCAGCTGTGGGAGTTGTGCAGTCGTGTCTCATTGTAAGGACTCGACGTGAGGACACTCTCGATGTAAGGACAACACAATAGGAACCAATCACTGCATTCTGACTGCAGTGCTTCTCAGTGAGGACGATTCAATGTAAGGACACGTTTCTTGGTAACCAGTGCAGTCGTTGTAAAGAGACACTGTACTGCATCGCAAATGCAGATCACAGGTTGTTTGGCTTTTGAGTATTGTTTCCAGGCTGGTCAAGCAAGCCAGTCTAGGTCCAGCTGGCAAGCTCCTTTGGAGGATGGGAGCGGGAGCCACAGCAAATCCTGTTTTAAGCACGTTCTCTAGGTGGAAGCTTATGTCATGAGGCGTCAGGGCCCAATCAATGCCGCTTCAGTACGAACTCATGCAAGCACGTTTGTCATGGCAGGGATGTCAATCAGTGTGCAGACTGCACTAGCATGACTAGCACCTTGGACTGTTTATGACCAATGCAATATCAACATGACTGGGGGTAATCAGTATGACTCAGTAATAACAGTGCTCACTCCTACAGACAGTGATCACTCCTACTGTATTGATCAGTCAAGTGCGCTACTACGGAAGCATGGCCAGCATGCAAGTATGGTCACCGTGCAATTGTGTTATGAAAGCACAATCAGCATGAAAAGAACATGCCATGCAAAAGGTGAATGTCATGCAATAAAGCTTGTTATGCGCATATCAGAAGCACATGAGTAAGGTGGCAGGGCTTCCTACCACTGTACTGGACAGATCGCTGTAGAACACACAGCATAGTCCCTGCTTGCTCTGAGCACAGTGATCCACATCTGATGCATTGATGGCGTTAGGCGGCATGCAAGATGAGTTGCTGTGAGGAACCATGTCGCTGTAGTTCTGCATATCTATGTGTTGGTTGACTGTATATGCTGAGGAGGGATGCTGTTGTTGCCTGCAATGTTGATAAGTACGCTGGCTGGCAAAGCATTTTGGGCTGCCCATGATTGCAGATCCTGCGGTCACAACACACACTGGGCATCTTTTGCCCATGCATGCCAATGAGCTCCTGACGTTCATGAGCAGACCTATGTGCTGTTTGACTGTGTATGCTGGGGAGGGGTTCCCTGACTTGCCCGCAATGTTGACAAGTACGCTGGCTGGTAGAGCATTTTGGACTTCCCATGATCGAAGATCCTGCAATCATAGCCAGCATTGACATAAGCACCTGTGTCAATTGCATGCCAGGAAGTCTGTGATGCTCAGCAAAGTATGTGCAGATCTATGTGCGAGTCGACTTTGTATGCTTAGGAGGGATCTCCTAACTGCCTGCAATGTTGACAAGTACTCTTGCGGGCAGAGCATTCTGGGCAGCTCACAGCTGAAGATCCTGCAGTCCACAATACATACTGACATCAACATCTTGGGAATCCATCAGCAGAATGATACAGACATGCACTGATGCTGTGATTCTGGAGTGTGAGAAAAGGTAAAATGTTGCCCAGGCTTAGACATACCATTGTGACCATTGGCGTCAGCAGGTGCGTCAGATCCATGCCAGAGGGTTGCTGATGCTCAGGAAGGTATGTGCAAAAGTGCAAGCCCTGTACTGTTTGCCTTTGCTGACTTTGGTGAATGCTGAAGCACACAGATATCACTTGACTGAAAACCATGTGGCAAGCCTCCAAATAGATGCCTTTGCTTTCCAACATACATTGGGCGCCAGCTACGCTTTGGTCTCTGTCCAAATGCAATACCATGGCCTGCAGTCTGCTTTTCGTTAGGAGGACCAGAACTTTGACCTCTTGATATCAAGACGCTTGCGGTGAGGACATTTTATTGCAAGCATTATGCACTGGGCACCAATGCCTGTTTGGCTGGCTAAAGCATGTAAAATTACTCTGTCTCTCTCTATCCTGACCCAAAAAGCACTTCTGAGTAGGAGCATGCTGGTATAAATACAAACTGTTGGGAACAACTGCAGTCATTACATCAAGAAACACTGTACCTGATTGTCGGGTTGGGGACTGTATAGGCAAGCTGGTCTTGCAGGTTCCACTGCTGCGCTTGCTACTGGCCTTGTGTCTGGCAGGCTTTGTGCAGCTGCATGGCAACAGCTACTCAATCAGTCCTGCTGCAGTTCAGTGTTGTTGCTGACAGCAACAATTGCTCAATCAGTTTTGCTGCGAGTCACTTTGGTCATGGAGTGGCGCACATCTTATGCACAAACCACTTCAGCCTCAGCTACATGCTGTAAGCAGCAGCAATTTGTAGCGAGCTGTCATGCTCCTGATAGATGCATTCACAGCACAGAAGTGCTCTCCTACTCTCTCAAGGAGCAATGCCTTGAGCATGTTGCATCACAACCCCACCATCTAATGCACTCAGTGACAGGCTGCTGCAAGCTACACATACTACACCTATCGCTTGAGGCTCTCCCAGTTTGCTGGGATTGACCCTACAGCTTGGACAATGCATTATCTTGCATTGGGTTGCACCCACGTAGCGCTTGTGCCGGCACGTGCAGCAGTCATTCCTATTGTACAGCCGTTATGTATACATATACCACTGCTATATCCAGTGGTTACTATCATGAGTCTCTTGCCTGTAGTGAGCACCCAGGCAGTGATGTTGGGGTTGAGGCACAGATTGCCTGGGTTTACTTGTTTGCCAGGGTCGCTGCCCTTGAAGAAGGCTGTGCTGGTGGTGCTGTCGTACACAAAACCCTGGCAAATGCTGCCATTGCTGGCCATGGAGTCACAGATCTCAGCCAGGGTACTTGGCATTTCACTGGCCTGCATTTATCACAACACACAGACGTAGGTGAGTAGTGATCGGTGTAATTCATCTTGACATGTTGTGTGGAGCCACAGATCTGAGCTAGTGCGCCTGGCAAATGCTGCTGTTACTGGCCATGGAGTCACAGATCTCAGCCAGCGTGCTTGGCACTTCACTGGCCCGCAGTGATCAGCAGACATAGACAACACCGAGGCAGCAGACAGGGTGAAGTATGATCTGCAGCTCTTTGTGGGTTTGATTCATGATGACACATCAAGTGGAGTCACAGATATGAGTCAGGATGCTTGGCACTTCACGGGCTTACAGCAATGAGACTACACAGCTGTTTTTCAAACAGCACATGAGTTTGACCATCGTATGCAGCCCCATGAGGCGTGATCATGGCAGTGATTCATCTGACATGCGGCGAGAAGATGCAGACTTGAGCTGGTGGCTGTAGCAGTTCAATGTGCAAGCATGATGTACAGCATGCATGATCTGGCAGCAACCTTTCTGCACATGTCAGGGTACACAGACAATGCTGCAGACTCAGATCCACAGACTCAGATCAACAGAACCAAAAGTTGCAGTATTTGCAGCGTCCATTGTACTTGACGTGCTGCACGCTGATGTATTACCCTGTTGCATATCGTAATGCTGCAGATACATGCTTGCGCCACAAGCTGCTATGTCAAGCAGGGCTGCTTGGAAAAAGGTGCTGCGAGCATGACTCACTTGCAGCCGCAACAGTGCAGCAGCAGTCTTTGTTTTTGGCTGTGCAGGCATTCAATTGCTGTTGCAGGCTTGTGCCCAGAGTCAGTCATGTGAAGTTGATGAAGCAGCTTTCCAGCGTTGACGTCGTCATTGAGGTCAACCATGAACACAGCGCTGGCTTATACCTGATTGTATAGGCATGTTTCACCTGGGTACCAGCTACAGTGTAGCAGCAGTCTTTGTTTTGGTTGTGCAGGCATTTGCTTGCTGTTACAGACTGGTGTCCAGAGTCAGTCCTGTGAAGTTGGCAAAACAGCTGCCTGTCGTTGGTGTTATGTCATTGTGGTTTTGCAGGTCAGTAAAGGTGTACATTGTGTAAAACTGCGGGCATGTCTCACCTGTGCTATAGTGTGGCAGCAGTCTTTATTCTTGCTTGTGCAGGCATTTACTTGCTGTTACAGACTGGTGTCCAGGGTTAGTCCTGTGAAGGTGGCGAAACAGCTGCCCAGCGTTGGTCTCATGTCATTGTACTATTGCAGGTCAGCAAAGGTGTACATGGTGTAATTTGACAGGCTTGTCTCACCTGTGCACCAGACATAGTGTAGCAGCAGTCTTTGTTCCTGGCCGTGCAGGCATTCACTTGCTGTTGCAGACTGGTGTCCAAAGACAGGCCTGTGAAGTTGGTGAAGCAGCTGCCCAATGTTGGCGTCATGTCATTGTGCTATTGCAGGTCAGCAAAGGTGTACATGGTGTAATTTGACAGGCATGTCTCACCTGTGCACCAGACATAGTGTAGCAGCAATCTTTGTTCCTGGCCGTGCAGGCATTCACTTGCTGTTGCAGACTGGCGTCCAAAGACAGGCCTGTGAAGTTGGTGAAGCAGCTGCCCAATGTTGGCGTCATGTCATTGTGGTTTTGCAGGTCAGCAAAGGTGTACATTGTGTAGTTTGGTAGTGTCTGGCTAAATTGTGGAGCCTTCCCTGTCACATATGAGCCATCCTGCATGACAAAAGTGCAACCATACATGCAGATTGATAGGACTACTTCAAGGTACATTCCTGACATGCATGTGCAAAACAGAAAAGAGACAGACAAATGTGTTGAGGCAACTTTAAGCAAGCCCCGCTGCTTGGAAGGAGTCTGAGACAGATGCCAATTGACACATGCTGCACATTGCTTGCTTAAAAAAGCCTTTGGGTGTGCAGACGATTGGATAGCATGCTGACCAAACGCATGCCTTCAAAGCACAGAATCATGCAAACTGTCAGAATGACATTGTTTAGCAGTAGGTGCATGCGTTGTTTGGACGGAATTAGTCTTTCAGCAAACATTGCCTTTTCACCTGATAGATTGGCTCAGGCTCTGGCATGATGCAGTTGCTGGCATATGGTGAAGCACTGTTCGCTGGCTCTGCAGCAAAACAGACCCCGGACTGATCACATTGCAGATCAGCTCAAGCAGCACTTGTCATGTAGCCAGATTTACTGCTGCCAACATCATATGGTTGTGTCAACCAAGTAACAAGTGGAGCAAAACCAGATCATGTTGCAGAATACACTCTGGCAGGTGTCCCTTTGCAAAGCCTGGAGCAGACAGCAATTGCTCAAGGCTTGTCTGCGCTGAATGCAGTCATGCACGTCAGAATACGCACGTCAACAACATGCTTTGTTGAGCATTGCTGCAACAAGTGCAGACCGTGCTGTGATTGTGCAAAATCACAACTATGCCTGGGAGCAAGGGTGAAGCAAGTTGCTGACAGGCATCGGTTGCTGTATATGCCATGCACTCACCGTTGGTTTGCAGTGTGCTGTCTGTAAGGGTGATGTTATCCAAGCAGAAGGTGACAGGCGACATTACGCTGACAGGAGGCTGCAAAGCAAAGCTGGTCACTTGATCCAGGATTGGGATACAGTCCTTGAAAGAGTTCTGAAACAAGCTGGCTGACACTCTGATGTAGCCATTGTCTGTAGTCTGCGACCTCTGCGACAGTGAGCTGTGACAAATCAAGTGAGTCGCTGGAACAAAGCTGGGTGTAGCTGACTTTGCCGTTGGTTGTGTTCTGATAGCCAAGTGACAGCGTCAATTGAGGTGGTGTTGCTGAACTGCCTGCAACATGTTAATTACATAATGCAAATGATCCCAAAGATGAGTTTCATCTCATCACCAGCTGCGCTAGCAATCTCAGCTTCCTCAGTAGATGGATGCAGGAGCGATGGACTTGTATAAGTCGTGTTGTCATTGTGGTGGCATGTACAATCAAGGCATAAGATAACACTGCATTGTCCATGCTGCGCGTCAGGTGCACAGCAGAGCTCACAAACAGTGACGATAGTAGGTGTTCCACAAAGATCATGTCAAACGGTTCTGGAAGCAGGCTGTTTCCAGATATGAATTGCACTAGCTCACCTGTAGTGTTGACTGATTTGATGAAGAATTCCAGGCCTGATGTGTTGCTCAGCAGGAATGGCTGGTACCCAGGCTGGTCACACTCCCGACAGAAGAAGAACAGCTGCTCCTGCAAAAACCTGAACAATGGTGAGATCAATTTGTCGCAAACTGCACAAAACAAGAACAGCTGCTCCTGCAGCCCAATGCAAAGTGACATGACACGTTTCATGACTCCTAAGTCTCAGTTCGCAGAGTGCTTCCACCTTGCAATGGCAGCAAGGTTCACCAAGCCTGAGACTCCAGCACACAGGCTGATGCAACAGGCTTACTTTGGCGCTTTGTAGTGTAAAGCAAGCAACATTGGACACAAAAAGGCCCTGTACAGGCTGTTGTCATTGTCTGGACACAGGTGCTGGCACCCAAGTGGTGCAGCCTAGATGATGTTTTACAAGGCAAGAGCTTCACTTTGGCGCTTTTCAGTGTGAAGCAAGCAGCATTGGAGGTTGACAGCCCCTGGCCCGGCTGTTGTAGTTGTCTGGATGTCTGATAGCCTCCCACACCCCAGCCTGCCCCTAGGTCATCACCATACACAGCCTTGCTGACATACCCCGGGTCCAAAGGCACAGGCTGCTTAGTGTCACATGTCACTGGCCTGCATACAGAAGGCATCGACCTGTTGTACTCAAACACGCTGATTGGAAGCTGGCAATAGACAGTCATACAAGCTCGACAGCTGAGGAGGACTTGAACTACGCATCATGGTCTTGATGAATATTTGATACAATGACGTGATGGAGAGGGCCCTGCGTACTGCAAGCAGAATGTGCACAGCAGAATGTCTCAGCACAACCTGAAAGCCAGGTTCATCAAACCATAGTCAGGTTGGGCCAGCTGACCACCCTGACTATCTCAGGGTGGATATCACAGGCTGAGTAGCCCAGGTTGAAGTGTGGGATGTCGGTGCAGCAGACATCTGTATATACGCATACATGTGTGGCGCCGTGGCATCTGCATGCAACAAGCAGAGGAACCGCCACCTGAATGCCAGTTTCATCGAGCCATAGTCAGGGTGGACCAGCGCCTCATACGCTGAGTTCATGTTTGGACATTGCTGCTGCATGCATCCGTAGGTGTTGTGCAATGGCAGCATGCATAGGGGGCTGCATACCACACGCAGAGAACAGTTTCACCTGAATGCAAGGTTCATCAAGCCATAGTCAGGGTGGGCTAGCTTCTCAAAGGCTGAGTAGCCCAGATTGAAGTGTGGAATGTTGGTGCAGCAGGCATCTGTGCTGCCACTTGAGCAGTGACAGCTGTCTGTCACTTGTACAACAATGGATTGTGCGGGACTCAGCAGACCCTGCAGCATGTTCAGCAATGATTAGAACAAATGGAGTGCCCGTGATTCGTTTTCGTTTTTCACACTGCCTGATCAGCATGTTGCTCAGTGACTTGAGAACCTGATAGCAAGAAGTCGAAGGTATCATGCTGTGAGGTGAGCCGCTCAAGTGTATTTCAAACTTTGGTGATGCAACATGCACAACAGTATCTGCCCTTCTACGCTTCTGCTGCATTGCAACAGAGCCACACAGAGGTCAACAGCAACATACGCTGTGTATAGATTGAGAGCATCATCAGCAGTCAGTGCAAGGTGTGCATGCTGCCAAGTGCAACCTGGTTCACCTCTGAGTCGGATGCATTCCAACACTGAGTGTATTGGATTTGGCTGGCATTCAGCACATTTCCAGGGAAGCTGCGGTTATAGCTGTCAAGGGGTGGCCCTGGGGTGATCGTGGGGAAATTATACACAGGCTCCAATTGGTCTGAAGCAATGACGTAGGGCACAGGCGTGTTGTCTGAGCTGTAGTTGCCAGGAATGATGCCACTGACACAACGCAGCTCATAGCACCTGCAACGGACCAGGAGACAAAGCTTGCCAAATTTTTGTATTTACACATGACTTGTTACCATTTTGCTTGATATTGACTGCTTTGCAGAGCTGGCATTCCTAGCTACATATCACGACATTGATAAGTTACAGCTCATAGCTCCTGCAACAGAGTGGTCAAGTGCTAGCTACATGTGATGCCATTGATATCATGATAGAATGTGGCTCATTGCACAAGCATCAGATTGGGGAACAAGTGCGTGACCGCTAGCTATGCATGGTGCCTTTGGCACAATGCAGCTCATATATGGCACAGGCAATGGCTTGAGGGGTCAAATGCTAGCTCTAGGAACAGGTACTGCAGAGACAAATAGCTTGATCAGAGCAATGAGAGAACAGCCAAGCAAGGTGTATGCATTTTGGCAAGAAGCCTCTTCACTTGAAGCTAGCAGTAATGCACAGCCGTCAAGGCTACGACCAGCACCATTGCAAATCAGTGCAGAAGGCGCTCATGCACAAACAGCAGCAGGCAGGCACTGCACGCAACACTGGTTTCTACTGTGTTGACAGCTCTGAGATTCTGAGGGCATGCTGAGTCCAGCAGGGATCAGGCAAAGCACCTGCCACAGCTTCCAGGATAATCAATATTGCTTGTAGCTGCAGCTGCCAACATATCTGCAGGGACTATGCTGCTCTGGCTTGCACCACTGAACAGGCCACAGTCGCCACTTGATGGCGGTGCAAAGTGCCTGCAGCAGTGTGTATTTGCAGGTCAAGCGTGCCTCAAGGATGCTACCGCAGCAATTGCTTGTCAGTTTGTGCGGCTAGTGTGTCAGAGGAGTTGCCAGAGCTCGATCTGCTGCAGTTTGCCTGTTGCCCCGCTGTGCAGGATGGCAGCCCTGCATCGTTGACGCAATGCCTTGCATTTGCAGACACTACTGTCTGTAATGAGCACTCTGGTGGGAACTCCGCACAGGATGTGCAGCATTGTATCATCGTGCACATGCACACTTAATGACAAGTGCCACGCATCAGTTGCAGCTGCAATGCAACAATATCAGCGCTGTCTGCAGCACCATTTTGCATGATTGCAGCACACAGACGTCTTAAATAGATGCATATCGCTAGGCTCAATTGGGCAGCATACTTGTCTGAAAAGCTTGCGTTGAAAGAGGCTGGAGGCCCATTGAAACTCGCTCTTCCAATGGTCCAGCCATCAGCTGCATTGCCAATTGGCAAGTCAATGGCAGTCAGGCGCCTTCTGCCAAACTGCTGAACCACAGGGCCTTCTGTGATGTGTCTGCCAACAGTGAGCTGCAGAAACGAGAAAGCCAGCAACAAGGCTGCTTGGCCGGTTGTCCGGCAGGCCCCGGACTTGCGAGAGTGGCCTGCACGCAGCCTGAGTTTGGGCAGATTGCTTGCGTGATCTTTGCAGCTTCAGCTCAGCCCCGCATCCCGACAGTCGGCTCAAGCAGGAGCAAGTGCAGCCGCGGGGTTCACCTGGCATCGACTTCGACTCAAAAAATAGTTCAACAGCTCATAGGTGCCGTGTACAGCCAGAGCCAACCGCCGTCTCTTCGCGGCCCTGCCTGATGGATGTCGCGCTGTCGGGTCTGACCTTGATCGAGCACAGGTGCCTGTGATTGCCGGATAGATGCTATCGTCGACACGACACTGTAGCAACAGCTCGGCGTCTGTCGACAGGAAGTGGTGGAGACAGACCAAGATACAGGCCGTCGTTCAGCACTGTCAGAATCTGATGCTAGGCATGCTTTGCAGCTCAATTTCAAGTTTGCCCAGATCCGAGCTGCAATTGCATCTGGAAGCCGTGAAACAATTGCAACGGGTCGAAGTGGCAGGAACCTACCTGGACGGTCCAAGAAGCGGTGCTGCTTGCTGCAGGCTTGCGCTGCCTCTGACAGAATACGTCTTCTTCTAACTTTGAGCAATGACTGTCCAGCATGCAGGAGACTGCAATATGGCACACACTCGAAGGTATCTGGGGAGGTCTTGCATCCTCGCTAAGACGCTCACAGTAACTACTGTAGAAATCTGGCCCCACGGGCCATTAAGCCTGCAAGCTGCACAGCTAGATATCAGGCAGCCAATGCAGCCTCCTAAGGACGGGCAGGGATTGTGGGGATGCGCTGGGTCGCAACTTCTTTGCAACCTGACTCGAAATGCTGCTGCAACACGGGCTGCAAACTTTATCAAGCATGACAACAAACCAGAATTTTCAGAAACAGTAAGAAAACAAAGGGACACAAAAGTGATCTGAAAGGTACCAACAGACCAGACCAACTCTGTGGGCTGATGCCGCCTCGACTAATCATCGTCTACACTGGCAAACCCGATGCTGCTACCGTTGACATTGCCAACAGTGTCGTCAGGCACATAAACAGAGTTTCTGTTTGCCCCAGGTCCAGGGTTCAGTTGCTGCACCTTCTGGCTGCTGTCAGACGACACAAACAATGGAGCTTGACCAAGAGTGCTGATGCCTGTGTCAATGGCGACCTGCCCCGATACACTTGCTGTGTTGCCAGTACCACGGTCTGGAACTGCATCAAGTATTTTTGACAGCTCCCCAGCAAAAGCGAGAGTTGCTCTGTTTGTGCGCCCTCCAATATGTAGCAAGGACTGCTCTTGCAGAGCCCAGATCTGAGAGTGTGAAAGGTAGCTCACCAATGTGGTGATCATCAAGCCTGCAGTCACACATGAAAGATCACAAATCAGAATGAGCCCTTCGCGTTCTTGGCAAAGTGACTGAGCTGCTGTCCATTGACCATCGTTTGTGAGCACAAGCAAAATCTTGTGCACTCAGCGTGGTCAACAGAAGCGGTCAACAAAACAGAGAGAGCTCACGAATAGGACACAGATCGCTCAAGGCAGCACAGTATGCAAAGGACAACCAGCGCAATGCACCTGGACGCTGACAAAATCAGCAGCAAAAGGCAGAAAAGCACCTGCAAAGCCAGCATAGACATATGGCACCCCTGGATCTACTTTCAACTCGAGACCAGTGCTGCCCACAAGGTCATCTATCACCAGCTGCATGCCCTCCACCTACAGACCAAACATATCCTGTTCATTGCAGCAATTGCAGATGACAGACAGTGCAAGGCCACTGATTCACAAATCATGAAGCTCAAAGTGGCTTCAATCAGGAGTCAATGAACATAGAACACATACATTGCGCCACAGATCAAGCCAACTTGAGACCACAAAGTCTGACACAAGACAGCTGTGCCAATAGACACCTGGTGAAAGCAGTAGCACTGCCAATTCCAGTTGCAAGGCATAGCTTCAGTCCACACAAGTTCTTCAGACAGCATGATGGCTTTGCTTGCTGCACAAGCAGCATGCACGCAGACTACGTCAATGGAATTGCAAGCTGTGAACCTTGATGGGGAGACCAGAACTGGGCCGCCGAACACCAACAAATTTGCCCTCACTGTCGTAGATGACAACAGTCTGGAAGTCTCGGGCAAAGATGGTGGCGCCTCTGGGCTTTGAGCCATCAGCAGGCGCTGGCTCAGCAGGCAGGTAAGTTGCCCAGGCCACACCACTCACGCCTGTTGTAGCAATGGAAACTGAGAATTATAAACAGGCTGTCATAGATGACAACAATCTGGACGTTCAAAGTAAAGATGGTGGCACCCCTGAGCTTGAAGCTATCAGCAGGCGCTGGCTCATCAGGTAGTTAAGTTGCTCAGGCCACCCCACTCACCCCTGTTGGAGCAGTAGACAGTCAGGAAGCAGTTAGCAGGCTGTCATTGCTGACATGTGCATTGCTGAGGAGCTCATACAACAAAGCAGAAGACAAAGCACAGGCACAATGACGTGGACGTAAAGTGATGGCTTTGGCAGTGCATTCAAAGACACCTTCAGATTATGGCTTGATGACAGAAATTGTAAAACTCTGGATTCACGAGATTTGCAATGATTGGCCGCAGACCGCTCCTTGTCACAGGCGACCTGTACATGCATGCATTGCTGTGAGGCCGTTGACTCTGACTGAGTTTCTGGAGTACTGGACAAGGCGTGCTGAAGGCGCAACAGCGAGGCAAGCCTTAGACCACTTGAATAACTACATACCTGGCTGGCCTTCAAGGGAAGCCATGGGCAGGTTGAAAGACTGACCCCCTTCAGGCTGCAAAGGGGACCCCTGAGCATGCAGCGTCACTGCTGCAATGGACCAGTCTGTCTGATATGCAGTCACGCCATCAAACCTGCATTGCAATAATGTCTGATTAAGCCAACAACTTGGATGCATAAAACAGCCCCTCCCTAGGCAAGTATTGCAAGACCATAATGCATGTTGCGATGACACAATGGCGCACACGACATCATGTATGAGCGTAAAAGGCAGAAATAGCATGCTTGCCTGATGGGCTGGTTGACTGATATGGTCTTCTGCTGTCTTTGCTGCCCAGCCAGGTCATAAACTGACAGATCCGACTCAAATTGCTGAACACTGCCGTCTGGTCTGTAATTTACATTGAAGTTGTTGACATGCAGTATCTGCTTAGCCCCATCTGGAAGGGAGCCCACTGGGCTGTTTGGGGTCAAAGCCTGCCAACAGCACAACAGCATGTCAGCAAGCTTATTCTATTGACTCATGTCAAGCAGCCGTTCCTTTGCGTCAGTTGATTGGAGGTGACGCTAACAATGACCTGCTGCATCATACCTGACTGCATGCAATTTCCTCTGCGCTTGTTGCAGGAAGAATTGCAGTATTTTACGCATGCATTCACAGAACAGCGCATGTACTTGTAGCTTTGCCAGTGCCGTCTGTGAGTTTCACACTTATAGAAGGCTGATGAATGTTGTCCAGCATGCCAGCGCAAGCTTTGCTCAAGTCTCTGAAACAACAATGGCACAGGGTTTCAACCAATACTTTCTGAGTCTGCCATGGCAGCACACCATAGAGCTACTGTTGATGAGATTCAGGTAAGCTTTGAGACAGCAGTTGCTTCAAGTCACCTCGGCTACAAGGAAGTCACCACCAGTGGGGACCATGACACTGCCCTTGTATCCCCCCAAGCCCCCAAGGGCAACCCCTGCCATGATGGCCAGCAGGCTGGCATGCACCCCAATAGGGCCTAGCCTGCCTGCTAGCCCCTTGAAGGCATATAGGCTGGGCCCCTGACGAAATACTTGATAACCCTTTTGCATCAAAATCCTGCCCAAGTCTTTGACATCAGCATCCGGCAGAACCTCTGCGCTGCCTTGGTTGTAGATGCGGTCTGGCGTCTGTGCAAAACGCCACCTACAAAGGGCAAAATTCAACTGCAAAAAGGGAAATGGGCTACAGCTTGCACAGCATCTACAGCATAGCATAGCAGCAAGCAAGCAACAGATCCAGCAGATCAACAATCACACCTTGGCGTACACAGTTGTATCCATCCACAAAGACAGGACAGAGCAGACTAGGCATTTACTGCAACCCCTAATGATGAGGTAAGAACAGGACACAGCTCTTGAAGAACTCACCTGCGCGCTACTTTCACCATTGGGAGTTGCCTTGTAGATGTGCATGCTGCCAATGATGCCCCCAGCAACGCCATGAGACCCAGAAAATAATTGGCTGTATATATATGATCCCACTGAAGCGCAAAAATCCAATGGTATGTCAGAAAGCCCAGCACCTTGTTTGCACCAGCAGGGTATGCATCCAAGTAAAACTGCATGGGCTTGTTCTGCTCTATCACAGTTCCTATGGCTGATAAGCCGGCGAGAAGAAATAGTTCGCCAATTGCCAGGTTGAGCGAGGACAGGGATTTTAGGCTTCTTTTGTACAGAATTTTCACAAGTGATGAATTCATGAATTTCAAAACTTGCTGCTGCGGCTGCTGCTTGCTGGATGTACTCTGCTGCTGCACAGGATCTCTGAGGTCAGGAGCTGACCCAGAAGAACGCTGATCTGCAACAATGCACAACAGGCAATTGTCAGCAAGACATGCCAAATGGCAGGCCGACATCACAAGCTGCAATGCTAAAGCACAACCACCTAGTTTGGCACGGCATCCACACGGTCTTGTGGCTTTTGTCTGAGGGCAGTGGAACTTCAAAGCACCAGGGCGCTGGAGTCTGCCTTGGCCGCTGTGAGGGAGCCGCAGGTGGAGCTGACTAGTGAGACAAGTGTGTCGTGTATGGTTTGCCGTCTGGAATGACATGCTATGACGCTGAGAAGGTGTAGCACTGAAATTGCGTCCAAGTCAAGTTGCAGAATTGCCAGTGCCCGGCCTGCGACTTCACGGCCTGTGGCAGAATGACGAAGTGCCGTACACACGGGACGTCGAGCCAATCTTGTTACTGTTGCGCGCGCTCGCGTCAGAAGGTGTGATCAGCGCTAACTTGCTAACAAAAAGGAATCGAAGTGCTTTGATAGGGTACAGTCATAGGGCATGCGGTCAAATGCCGACTTAATTCGCCGAATTCGCTGCGCCCATGTTGACGGCAGTGGGATTTGCGGCATCTCGAAGGACCTCGTTTGGTGTGACACGAGCTTCGCGAGCTGTCGTCTGTTGTCGTGTCATGCGCGGCAGTCTGCTCGTCATCGGTTCCGGTGGGGTAGTTCCCCTCGAAAGCTGTCTCGGCATGCTCTAGACACTCGACTCGCACCTGCACAGATGCAATCGGTGCGCACGTGACAGCTGACCTCTTAACGCATAAAGCTTTTGCGATGGCTGCCCGAGCGGAAAGCGTCGATTCCATTCTGGGCTCCCTCGTGACGGAAGTAGAGGCTCACGTCCAGGGCATCGCTTTGCAACGCGCGCGGCGGTCGCAGGCGGGAGGTCAGCAACCTCCGACCTTGAGAGCTGAATCAGCCAGTTCCGATGCCTTGAGCGGGGACACAGACTACAAAGAACGTGCTGCGAGCGTTGAGCAGAAGGGATTCATGACCGGAAGTGACGCACAGCCTGTGCACGTAGCAAATTTCACCCCTGGTCAGAGTGATACCAGCGGCCAGGACACCTTCTCTGAACGACAGTATAAGCCCTTGCTTCAAGCGACAGGCTCATCTTATTACAACCTTGATCCCCAAAAAGGGCTGATTGTTCCAACAGATCCTCCAGAGTCCCTGACAAAGAGCAGCAAGCTGCTGGCACTGAAACAGAGGCGCCTGGATTCCCTCAGTTCTTCCCTTGATCTGTCTAGGGAGTCATCATTTGACACATCAGCACAGCACCTGTCATCCCAGCATGTACAGCCGCTTGACACCAGCGACCACGCAAGCAGCAAATCACCCTTGCCATTGGACAGCACAACAGGTGTGAGCCTGGACTCAGTCACCAATATACGCAATCATTTGATGCAGTTGAAAGCACAGTTTGAGTCACATGCCTTTGCATGGCCAATGCAAGCGCCGCGCAGTCCAGTCTCATCAGCTGTTGCAAATTTGGGCAAGCCATAAAGTATTGCCAGGATAGCAGCTTGACCAGACCAAGCGAGACTTTATGCTGGTATCTAGCCACAGTCAGACAGCATGCGTCAGCACTACAGGATGAGACATCTGCAGCACGGCGCACATCAACTGTCCAGCAGCGATGTATAAAAGCAATGGAAAAGCCTGGCAGCATAGGTCGTCACATTCCATCAGGTTATTCTGCTGTGTGCAGGGCTGGAAGGGCGGAAAGTAGCTCTGCAGCGGCGCTCCAGCAGCATCAACCGCAAAGCCAGCACCCTGACGGATCTGTTCCCCAGCTTTGCTGAGACAAGGGTCAAGAAGCAGTCAGCTGTTCTGCCTGCCATCAAGCAGCCGGGCGAGCTTGCAGTGCCACTTAGGGAAGCCACTGCAGCAGCCAAGGATGCTGTGCAGATGCAGCATATTCTCATGTAAGCCCTGCATACCAAATGACTTCATCATACATGTCAGCAATACATAGCTACAGGGCTGAATGTGAGTGGAAGCAGCAGCCAAGGATGCTGTGCACATGCAGCAGAATCTCATGTGAGCTCTGCACATACAATTGCTTCACAATGCGTATCAGCAACATATAGCTACAGGGTAACTGTCAATGCTCGCAGCAGCCAAAGATGCTGTGCAGCTGCAGCAGATTCTCATGTGAGCTCTGCACATGTACTTGCTTCCTGGCACATGTCAGCAATGCATGGATACAGGTCAATGTGGGCAGCAGCCAAAGATGCTGTGCAGATGCAGCAGATTCTTCTGTGAGTCCTGCACTTGTATCTGCCCTGATGATACATTTCAGCAGGTTTTACTTCACCACACATGTCAGCATAGTCTGTTTCAGCATACATGTCATCAGCAGATAGCCACTGGGGTCTGGATGAGGTCGGCTTTCACTGTCATGAGTCTGTCCAATGAGATAGAAGAAGGTTGGCATGGCAGCCAAAGTGGGATTGGCAGCTCATACAACGCAATGCAAAGCAAAACAGCCCTTGGGCGAGTTCATCCCCATTGGCAGCTTGCGCATCAAGTGCCCACTTGCTGTTGGAAGCTGCTTATGATCGTTGTGTCATCAACCATTCTCAATTCACCATTACAAGTCAGCCACTACATTCAACAACACCTGCAATGCAGTCTGCTTGCTGTAGACATGCGCTGCTGCCTGTCAAAATTTGCCATGTGCTGTGCAGGCAAAGACATCATGCAGTGATCAAGGAGCAAAAGGCGCGGCAGCACAGGCGTGAGGCCACTGAGAGGATCCAGCATGCACAGGTACTGCACTGTACTTTGACAGACTTGTGTCAGTCCATGTATTCTAGAAGGCTTGCAACATTGCTAGCATCCCTGTGATAAGTAAGCACAGTGTGACTGCTTGCATGACTGCCAGCTGCCCTGGTCAGAGAACAAACATTGAAGGCTTGCCGCATTGCCATGTTCTTTGTATACACAAAGTCAAGCATGCACTGAGCAGCTGAAGCCCACCATCACTAAGCAGAGCGTTAGATGCCTCAGCTGCCTAAGGCATTGTGGTATCAGAAGTTGCTGCACGCCCTTGTTCGCCTGTCTGTGAGATTTCTGTGACTCAGCAGGTGGTCATTGACTACTGTTGTTACAGCCGTATACCTGCTCAAGCTATTGTCTTGCTGAGTGCAGATTTGGGAACATCTTGGATGATGGACGAGTCTGAAATCTGCCATTGGGGCTGCCACAGAATCTGCCTTGCAATTACAACAAGGACGCAGATGCTGGGTGCATGCAGATTTTGGAGACTCATCCTTTGAAGGAGCCACAGGCTGCCCGTGCAGCCCAGCTGCTGGTTTGCAAGGAGCAGATGACATCAGCCCTGGGAGCTGCTGTAATACAGATACAGAACAGCAAAGCAGCTACTGAGCGCATCTAGATTCTCATGACTTTTGCAGAATGAGAGCAACAATTGCTGTGCGCATGCAGATTCTAGAGAGTCTGCTGAGTGAGAGCAGTGAGAGGAGAGCAGCTTTGGAGGAGCGGCAGGCAGCAAGGGCTGCTCAGCTGCTGGCCCGCCAGGAGCAGATGGCGGCAGCGGCAGAGACGCGGCGGAAAGAGCGGCTGCAGCTGATGGGGCACTTGGCCCCAGCACCCAAGCCTGTCACCCACAAAAAGGAGCTTGAGCAGCTGCGCAAGTAAGAAGCCCTGATCTGAAAAGCAATACAGCGAGTGCAATGCTTAGAGCAGTATTAACAGTGACGATGATTATGCTGACATCAACAAAGATGTTGATCACTGTCATAACAATAATTTTGATGCAGGCCACACAAACTTTGGTAGCTGAATATCTGCAGTGCACTGTGTGATGGCCTGCTTGCGAAACCCTTCAAACTGTCCTCTCATATACCAAAAGTGGATAGGCCGCCATCCAGCTTAACAGCTGGCGCTGAAAACAGCCTGATATATGGCAGTACAGCAAAGCTTTTGCTGCACATTCAACATCAGGGCAATCAGGCTGACGTGGGGCTCTGGTACGCAGGATTGAGGATGCAGAAAGTGAGCTGCGGCGGCTGCTGGCAGAGCACAAGCAAATGTTTGCTGCCCAGGACCAGCAGCAGCAGCTGGAACAGCAGCAGCAGCAAGCAGCTGTACAACGTACACAAGGGGCCAAAAGCCACCATAGAAGGTGAGGTCATCCCTGTTGCTGGCAGATGATGTTTCCGCTTGTCAGTAGTGTCATTTCTTAACAATGCACTTGCTGCAAAAATGCTTTCAATTTGCTGCAGAGTGACAAATCCATTTCAGAGTCACTGGCGTGCTGGCAACAGCACTTCTGCAAACTGTGGATGTTTGCCTGTCACCGTTAGTTTGTTTGGACAGCAAGTAATCTCATGTGTACCCACAGCATCACGCTGCATAGGACAGCTTGATTTGATTGACCACAGCTGTTTCAAAAGTTTCAAAGTTGTGACCTGACGACAAGATATGCTGTGACTTCTGGCTTTGATTGTCTCAGCGTATACAGCACAGGCTGAGCATTGCATCAAGTCTGTGACTGCTTGCCATGTAGGCGGGAGCTTGACAAAGAGGCAGCAAACAGCTGGGGCTTTCAGGCGCCCTCTGAGAAAAGGTCACCACAGCCCACAGCCTTGAGTCTGATGCCTACTGCAGTGGCAAGCAGGAAGGCAGGCAAAAGCAGCATACTGCCTGCCTTTGACCAAGATGCTGCAGCTCAGCAAGCGTTCAAAAGGGAAGCAGTGTCACGCCGCTTGCATGACAAGGAGTTTCACGCCAAGCAAAGCATCAGAAAGCGTCAGCAAGAGTATGACCAGGCTGTCAAGGCTCGCTTAGCTCAAGATGCTGCCATGAGCAGCAATGATGCTAGCAGCAAGAGCGACAAAGCACGTTTGAAGGCAAAGCATGCACAGCATGCTCCTCATGCAGAGCAGCTGCCAGATGTGACAGCTGCAGTAGGAGGTGCTGGTCTTCTGACAGGTTCCATGGCAGGTCCTAGAGCCAGGAGGCTGCAGGCTTTTGCAAGGCAGCCACGACCACCACAGCTGCCACCGCCACCGAGACAGCAGAGCAGAATACCTGATGACGTTTTGCTGCCTGACATCACTGGCCGAAGCAGCAAACAGTTTGCATATATTAGCAACAGCATGGACGACTTGCTGATGGAAGATGATACTCCTCGCCAACGACCTGTATCTGTTATGGAAGATGCAATCCAGTCAGTGCTGCTTCCACCACTCGTCAGTCAGAGCAGCACAATGATAAGGCTCACTCAAGAAGTACCATCATGATGCACACATGCATACACGTTGACGAGTTTTAGTCAAACAGCTTGGCAAACAGCGTTGCCAGCTACTTTTTTGATTGCTTCAGTATGAATGTCGTTCTGTTCAGAATTTGACGCTCCCGTACACGCAAAACTGCTGCAGCAATGCTACGCTCTATTTGTGCTACTTGACTACCGCTGCTATCTTCAGTGCTAAAGCTGCTGTCCTGCAAACGCTTCTTCTGAGCTTCAATAGTCTCCCTGTCTGCTTCCATTGTTTGTTTGTAACCAGCCATTGCAGTGCGACACATGGTCAACACATAGTTGATACCTAGTATCCGGCAATCAACCTTGTCAAGCAGAGGAAACTGCTGCTTGCCAAACAAGTACTCAGCTAAAACTGGGATTTCATCTGACCTGCCAGGACTAGCTGCAATGAAAGCTGCAAACTCTAACAGCCCAGCAGGCAGTGCAGTCACACGCAGTGGAAACTGCTTCCTATCTTGCATGCCATACTGCTGCAATGCATCTAGTTTGCCCTGATACTGGGAGTCATTTGGGTCTAGAGCTAGCTCTAGCAGGTATGCATCTTGTGGATTGCTTTCTGGAGCTAGCATGAATCCGTATGACAGCAGCAACTCGCCACTGGTTTTGGGACCATAGCTCACATAGACCTGCTCGCCAGCTTCATAGCTAGAGTCTGGCTGAAAGACGACTTGCTTCTTGTCTTTGTCCCAATCTAGGTATGTGGTCACATCAGACCTGTGATTGGCCATGTCACCCCATGCCACCAAAGCTTCCTCATTATTGCGGCTTTGAAGGCGGCATAGGCGAGTCAGCAATATGGAGAAGGCCCACTGGTACCGGCGCTGTGTGTAAGTTTCTAGCTTGAGCAGGCCTTGCTCTGATGCCTGTTGCAGCACTGGCTGAACCTCCTGCCAAGACACTGCCGCTGCATTTCTGATCTTCTCTGCCTGTTTCAGCAGAGGGGAACCTCCAAGAAGCGTCTGCACCTGCGTGGACACTCCAAATTTGTCACCTGCTGAGCCCTTCAACCAACTACAAGGACCAAGTGGCCCATGGTCGCAACCCTAATGACTCACTGACATGTTTGCCAGTGAGCTTTCAATATCTGCTAGGTGCTTGCAAAACAGTGCATGGCGTCCATTCCAAAAGATTGTATACCGGTGCAACATGACCGCAACCCTTGTGAGCATGCAGCCTGGGAGGATCCAGGCAATATCTATCTGACAGCAGAGGCTTGCCTCTTTGTCAGTCCATTCCAGAATGCATCCTGTCTCCTCTGGCAGCAATGCAAGGTATTGAGCCCAATAGCTGTTGCGCTGGTTCTGTGTATGCTGATCCCACAGCTCAATCAGGTATGTGGCAATTACTGTCCAATCAGGCACATTGGCCTCTCTCAGTGCTGACCCAATGCAGCATTCTGATGCTGCCTTGTCTGCTGTCAGCAACAATGAATCTGGAATCTGCAGAAGCGGCTGGCCTTTGCGAATCTTTTGCTTTGCAAACAGGCCTCTGCCCTGACCCGGGACAGTTTGTACTTCAACCTGCATAATGACAACAGATCTCAGCTGGTGACCTGTGCATGCGTCAAGAGTGGTCACTCGTAACATACCTGCTGCGACGGCAAGCCATGCTCAAGTGCCCAACTCTGAAAGTCCTGTACCTCCCTTTCAGGAGGGCCTGAAGGTTGTTTCGACCTGCAGTTGCCGCAGTTGCATCAGCGGCGTTGAAATATGAACTACATCACTGCGTGTATGCTGCCAAAGCGCTCACTGCTTTTGTCTCGACTTCTGGCCAAGACCGAACGGCGCTTTCCAGGCGCTTACACGAACGCAAAGTGTTCGCGGACGGTGCCGTTGGGAGAAGCAATGCCTGGCGGAGGTGTCTAGACCCACGCCGACGCTGTACATCGGACGTTAGCCTCTGCGTTATCGCTTGAGGCTTGTTGACTTTTGCAGCTTGACTCTCGAGCCTTTTGCAAGGCAGACCGGATCACTCTTCTTCTGCCAGAACTCATGAACAGCCTAAAGACAGCTAGAAATGCCTGCACAATGCAAAAGAGACAGTGCAGAGAAAGCGAACGCACCTCTGCATGCGCATCTCGCAATGAAGAGCAGGGAGGAGCAGCTTGAGGCCTGGAGGGCAAAGCGTGCGAAGCCCCTTGGCAACATCAGCCATACTAACATCTTGAACAGGCCACCCAAAGCTCCTGCAAAGCGAACGGCTAAGGACTTGGACAGCGCGCGCTCGAAAGTAGGCACTAGCGTTGTGGACAAGGAGAATCAGCCAGATCAGCCTTGCGAGAAGGTCTTGAAGACCAGCAGTGGCCAAAGCACCAGGATCCCAAGAGCAAAAGCAGCCGGCAGTGACGCTGTTCACGCAGCGGAACCCAGCAGCGCGCCACGGGTCCCTCAGCAAAGCAGATCAGAGGCGACCTCAGCTCGCAGGACATCTATCTCGGCCTGCACTTTGGAGCATATGGAAAATCAGTATGACATGCTCAAAGGCACCCTTGACACCCTCAAGAGGGAGTCAATCAGGTCAGCAGCATAGCTGTTCAAGATGCTGCGCGCATCTGCATGTTCCCAACGCAGGCAACCCCAGACACCTGCTTGACCTGACTGCCTGTAGGGCCAGCATCAGCGGTGATGCCAGTAGAGCAAGCGCAGCCCAAGTACTAGGCCCCCACAATGGGTCTGAAAGCGCAGCCATCAGATCAGCCCTGCCAAGAGTGACTGTAGCTTTGCTCAGAGACAGCACTCAGATAGATCCCAGCGGTCAGCGGGCAGGTGTGGCAAGCACATCCGGCAGTGAGCTGCAGCCTGTTTTTGAGGTGGCAGGACATTTTGAAACCAGAAGCCTTGCCAGTCTTGCTACTGAGCTCTTCAAGGACCCAGCCTTCATGGAGCTGTGTGACAAAGGGCTCAATGGCACATTGCAGCGCACCAAAGATGGTGCTACAGCTGAGTCCAGGATACAAGAGCTGGCAGGTATGATCACTAATCGTCTATACCTGTATGTGAAAGCAGGGTACAGCCCCTGCTTACAGCCCCTAGCAGGGTCATAAGACCTCTTTGGCAAGCATGCTGTTGATTGCAATGATCGTGCTGATGTGCCTGAGGCCTGACAGTTTGTGACAGTTTGTCTGAATGTACAGCAAAACCCTGTCTTATCAAGTGCCATGACAGCCCATGCCCATGTCTGCAAGAAACCCAATGCTGACAATGTGACTAGTTGTAGCAAGTGTTGCCAACAACCAACACTTGCAGCAGAAAGATATGATCCTCTATGGGATTGTCTGTGTCCAAGTCCACACATTGCTGTTTACTGTCTGATGTTGCTTCCCAATTTCCAGTATGTCATTCAGCAGCTAGCATTGACATATGTTATGCAGCTTTGGTGAAGCTGTTGCGGCGGTGCGTGAATCAGATGACCAGCAAGACGCGACAGTATGTTGACACCAGCATCAAATTTGAGAGGGAAGCCTCTCAGCAGGTGAGGCATCCTCCTGCATTTCATTTCATGCATTCATTCCAAATGTATACGGACAGGCCCAGCTAGGCATGTATTGGAGCCAGTTTGGTCCTGTCCTAAACATCTATATTGAATGTAGGGGCCGCACAGATCTTCGCATTCATTCCTTCGTTCGTTTGTTTGTTTGTTGATTCATTCACTCACTCACTCACTCACTCACTCACTCACTCACTCACTCTCACTCACTCACTCACTCACATACTCGGTTGCTCATTCACTCACTCACTCACTCGCTCACTCACTCATTCACTCACTCACTCACTCACTCACTCACTCACTCACTCACTCACTCGGTCACTCACTCACTCATTCACTCACTCACTCTTTCATTCGTTCGTTCATTCATTCATTCATTCATTCATTCATTCATACTCTCATTTGCACACAGTTGTCTGCCAAGTGTCTGTGGCTATCTTGCTCATTGAGAACGGAAGACCTCTCTCTCTTTGTTGCATCATCTGCCTGCCTTTCACGCTGTTGCTTGCACACAAGTCCACTGCAGTAGAGCAACAATCTCTTCATTGTTGCATCTTGGTCACAGCTGGTAGCAGATGGATCACGCTAGATAAGGTCACAAGCTGAATGAAGGCAGAATTCTGTTGGCTGTTGTGTGTCATCAAATTTTGGCTTACTCTTCTCGGCTTACTGGCTTGGCAAAATGACGCAACGTCATATACGAGAGACAGTATGGACCATGATAACTTGCGCAAACATTTCCTCAAAAGCGCAGAGCTGTTTCATTCAACGTTCACTGCGTCAACGCCATGATTTACCCAGCATTCTGGGTGTAGGTGGAGTCTGTGCAGCTAGCTTCAGAGTCATCTCAGAAGCAAATGGAAGTGGAGGTGGCCAATGCTAAGCACAACGCAGCCCAGGCAGCAGCTGCCCATAAGTCAGCAGCTGCCTCATGGCAAGGGGAAATGGACTGGCAGAAGTCTGAGGTCAGCCATGCCAAATACCCTTGCACATTGATTGTAATTTCCGTGCTGCCATTTGTTTCAAGGCTCATCGGACACACATGACATCAAAGTCCAGCCATCTCATCACATTCCAGCCATATCCTACACGAAATCTTTGATCAACATCCATGTTTAGCATGTCACAGAAATCTTGGCTGAGCTTGCATGCTGAGAAATTTTGTCATTCCAGGAGTGTTTGCCAAAATTGTACGCTAAAATCATATAAGCAAAGGTCAATTTGGTAAGACAGGCAGACAAAGCATCAGTCTGCAATCAGAGTTGAAATCAAGCCTGGACAATGCAGGTGAGTAGGCTGCAGCGGGAGCTGGAGCGAATGGAGGCAGAGAGGGATAGAGCTCGCGAAGATGCGCGCAGGTGTGATTCCTACAGGAAATTGTCATATGCTGTTGTGGGCTGGATGGAACGTATTGCTCAAACCAGCCTGCATGTATGCTTGCATCAGACCCATCAGAAACAAGCCTTGGCTGTGAGTCATGTCTGCCTGATATTGTCTTGTGAATCTTACACTGGTTGAACCCACTCAAAGTCAGCAGAATTGGCTCGCTGGTTGCTGGCATCACATCATCCAGCACTGCAGTTTGTTGGCATTGTGCAGGGCAGCCTCAGCACAGCAGGAGCTTGAAGGCAGCGTGAATGGGCTGAAGAAGGAGACTGGAGCACAGCTGCGGGAGCTGGCCTGTGACAAGGGGGAGGCCCTCAGAGCCCTGCAGGCAGCCAAGCAGGCTGCCGAACAGCGCCAGCATCAATTGCAGGCATGCTTTGCTGCTTGCTGCATCTGACTGCATGAGCATTGATTCAGACGCAAAGGGCAGGCCCTCAGAGCCCTGCAGGCGGGCAAACAGGCTGCTGAACAGCGCCAGCATCAATTGCAGGCATGCTTTGCTGCTGCTGCTTGCTGCATCTGACTACATCAATATGGACACTCTTGTGATCACCAGCAAGCTCGCCACTTGAACACCGTATGATCAGCATGAGCGATCCTCAATGCCATGCATCAACTCAAACAGCACACATTAATCATCTCATCCAGCAGGCTAAATCAGCTGAATCAGAACTGAAAAGCAATCAAAGCTCCTGCAGTACCAAAGCAGTTGGGAATATGCAATATGCCAGCTGGTCAAAGCATTGATCAAAGCTCTGTTGCCATCTCAACATCGCTCTACATACAGGAGGAGATGCAGGGTGTGCAGGCTCGTGCTCAGGATGCAGAGTCCAGAGCAGCTGTGGCAGAAACTGAGCTGCAGACTCTCAGAAAGGTCAGACTCCCCATCTGCTGAGCCTACTCAGCATCTATGCCTCAAAATGTTATGCCTGTCTGTCAAATAGCCAATGGCATGTACATGTGATTAGAAGTCAAAGCTGCACTGGATGCAGGCGGGCTGAGTCAGTCATACACAAAGTCAATGTCATACCTAGCTGGGCCTGCTGAGCCTGCCTAGCATGCGTTTTGAAATGAAAGCAAGTCAGTGTCTGGATTGTCATGGTCTTGTCAGGCCAGATTCTTGCTTTCGGACAGCATTGTCGCCTTGAGTGACTCTGCACTGTTTGAGTGTCAGGCCTGTGCTTGCAAGTTCACCAAAGACGCCACATATTAGCTGTCGAGACTGCATTCCTCTTGGTGCTGCTGCTGTACTCAGCCTGTACTCATCACTAGCCAAATTGTGTTTCGTTTGCTGCAGCAAGAGGCGACCCTGCAAGAAGCTGCTGCTCAGAGTCAGGAGCGAGAACACCTCCTGCTAAACCAGAATCAACAGGCAGGCCGCCTTTTGTTGAGTTCTGTCATGACTTTGCGTGCGGACTTGCAGCTGTGTTGCATTTTTGCAGAGCTCCTTGAAGTCACAAGCTGTACTGATGGTTGTCATTAAGCATCCACATCAGAGCATGCAAGCAATTGCATATGCTTTGTGTTTCACTGCACCAACAGCCTTGGAGCCAGAAGCCCTCTTGTATATGGTAGAGCAAGCCAGCATGCTCAAAAAGGCATGAGCACACATGTAACTTTGGGTAGCAGGGCAGCTTGTGCCTTGTGTCAGCATGTAAGACTCAGGTCACACAGCATACATATGCTCTGGCACCATGGCTTTGTAGAAGTGTGTCACACAGCATACATATGCTCTGACACCATGGCTTTGTAGAAGTGTGTCACACAGCATACATATGCTCTGGCACCATGGCTTTGCAGCAGTGGTTTTGGGGATGCCTGCAGGTGCAGGCAGAGCTAGAGGAGCAGCAGCAAGCGCATGAGCAGGTTGTGGGCCAAAGCACCGACATGCTGGCCCAGTTCAATGACCTGCAAGCCAGGTCAGCGTCAAGAGTGCGTCGTCCGGAGTACAGTATACCAGAACTGATTTGCATTTTGCCCAAAACCCAGTCGCAGTGTACATGCCACCCCAGTTGTTGACGCACTGGGCGACTCATGAGCCCTGCAAAGCACTGCATCGCATGAATCGCTACTGCACAGATACAAGGGGTAATCTGCTGCTAAGGAACATGTGATGTTAAAAACGCATGCTAGGCAAGAATTGCTTTCTGCAACTGAGTACACGCTCAAAGGCAGAGACCCCAGTATGCAGGTGTACAGATCTGCTAGCTGAGCTGGAGGTTGCACAGGCCAGCAGCAGCCAGTCACAGCAGCAGCTGCAAAGCGCCTTGCAAGATCATCAGCTGCAACACCTGCAGTGGGAGACTGACAAGACCCAGTTGCAGGTCAAACACATCTGATTCTCATCTGCATTATGACGCTGCTCAGTGCCAAAACCTGACCACAGCAAGTGAAATCTCATGCGCCACAGCGCTCATTTCTGTGCACCTCGCATGGTCACCAGCTGCAACACCTGCAGTGGGAGACTGAGAGGACCCAACTGTAGGTCACACACATCTCAGTCTGACCCTGCTTATCATGATGATGAGTGCAATGCTCCAGATCAATAGCTAGACACATGGCAGGGAACATGCAGCCATGCCTGCGGTTGCACAAACATCAGGCCTGATGCCTGCACAGCACATTCTGTAACAGCCATCAGAGCAATGCATCAGAATGCTATAAAGAATGCAGTCAAGCTGGCATGTGCGCAGGCATCAGGCATGATGCTTGCACAGCACATTCTGCGCTTGTAACTGCTGCAGATATCAGCACAAGAGAATGCTGTGTATGAGCCTACCAAAGACTGCACCTTGCTGCTTTTGTTTCAGCAGTGATGTGCACAAGAGGCACCGAAGCTCTTCCTCACAAATCCCTACAGCTTGTTGTTGCGTCATGTTGTCAGCATTTGCAGCATTGTCAGCATCGCTGGCATTGTACAAGTAATCGAGTTCAACGACAATCAATGCCATCTACACTTTGTATCAGCCCTTGTGACTTACACGCTGGATGCAATTGCAAGCTGTGGTGATCTACTGCTTGCTGCAGGCTGACTACGACACTGCATCGGTATCAGCAGCACTGCACAGCGTCAAGCATGTAATGCATAGTGCAGGCTGACAAGAACGCTGGGCTGGCAAGGGAGGCGGTTCTACTGGAGGGCAAGTGCCAGCTGAAGGCAGCACTCAGCTCTGCCCTGGAGAGCAAGGCAGAAGTGGAGGCTGCTCTGCAGACAGCCCTTCAGGATCAGCAGCGCCTCCAGCAAGAGGTAGGGCAGCCCTCAAGTTGCAGACGTATTTGCCAAGGGCTTTGCAGTCCTCTTCTGAGCACTCATGACTGAAGAAAGATTCAGCATGGTCTTCAGATATCATGGGCCTATCAAGGTTTGCAGTAGTTTTGCAACTGTACCCCTTTAAAACACGAGGCAGCAAGGGCTTATGGCATGTTGTGGCAGCCATGACATGCTGCTGCTGCACCACTTAATTCTGTTTGAGCTGGAAGTTGGTTGCAAAATTTGAGGACAAAATGTATGGCAACAGCATTGCTCAGCTGCAGCACCTTGTGGCTGTACTCAAGTGTGACTAAAAGCAAATTTCCATACTTCAAGACTCTTGTAGGCCAAGCAATGGGGGCATGAAGGCAATTACCTGCTACAAAATCATTCATGACATTTGGTACTCATAGGCAGAAGCAGGGAGCAGCGCGCTTGCTTCCAGGCAGGAGCAAGTGGAGCAGCTGCAAGGGCAGCTGCAACAGGCAGATGCACAAGTAGTTTCATTGCAGGAAGCTCAGGCAAGCATGGCAGCTGATGCAGCAGCCAAGGCCTCCAAATTAGCTCACTTGGAAGGTGCGCCTGCAGCTCCCACGTGTCAGAATGATCAGTGTGCCTTGGTGTGATTGTCTGCACTTGCCAATTTGTTCAGCAGTATGTGAGGGCATGATCTACTTGATGTAGCATGCCTGCCTGCCCACTTCACACTACAGTCGTAAGGACCTGTGACAAGCATAATAGCACTGTGAAATACCAATCGTCACAGCATGTTCTGATTCAACAGTTTCAGCAGCATTGTCCTTTGCTTCTTGTGATATACACGACTGCAGCAGACCCCGCAGTGTTGCTGTGCAATTAAGGCTCTGCAAGTCTTTGGACACTGCTTGTGTGAAGCTTCACCATGTGCCCCTGCCAAGACTGTTCAGACAGCGATTCTGTCGATCAAAACCATGGCGCTAATGCAGCCTAGTGCCAGGCATC
This sequence comes from Trebouxia sp. TZW2008, assembly GCA_002118135.1. Classification (NCBI taxonomy): domain Eukaryota; kingdom Viridiplantae; phylum Chlorophyta; class Trebouxiophyceae; order Trebouxiales; family Trebouxiaceae; genus Trebouxia; species Trebouxia sp. TZW2008. Next base: position 411,404 of record BDIU01000201.1, read on the forward strand.
TGCACCTGGGACTGCATTTTGAGTAAGCACTGTCCACTTCTTCACCATTTACCTAAACATTGGACAATTATCAGACAGTTTGTCAACCAAGTGGTTGTTACATATTCTCTTCATATACAGGTGAATTAGAAGCCTTGCAAGGGGCAATGGGCACCGGGGATCAGTCAGAGGTGCTGGGGCGCTTAGTCAGCAGAGTAGCCACACTAGAAGCTGCTGCTGGCGAGGCAGAAGCCCAGCGCCGCAGCCTGCACAACCAGCTAGTGGAACTCAGAGGAAATGTGAGCCCAAAACCACCTTGTTTACCAAGACATTTGCCTTTGACATTTTGTTTGGCCGGTTTTGGTTCACGTGTTTTTGCATATGTCTTTCACAGGCTGCCAATTGGCTTGTGGAGCTCAGAGGAAATGTGAGCCCACAGATGCTATTGTTGTGGTCATATCTTTTCTTTCTTCTGTTTCAAGTCGTTTCCACCTTTTTCTCTTCCCATAAGAGACCCCGCCAGACAAGCTTGGGTAGTGCTTGGCAATGATGTGCCTGCCAGACTTGCTAAGCATAGTTTGACCAGCCAGTTGAGGGTGATTGCTGCCCATGCCTCTGTAGCAGACATTGCTTCTGTATTGGGCTCTGCAGTCAGCTGAAATATGAGTGACGCTGGTTGTTACTCTTGTTGTCGTTGGTGCAGTCAGGGATCTGTTGAGTGTGGTCAAGTCCAGCCTCTGCAGTGGTTTGCCTTCCAGATGGGCTCAGCACAGTTCTGCTAGTGATTTAAGGGCAGCTGCGTTCCATATATCTGTAGCAAAGGTGCTCTGGGCTCTGTCACTAGCTAGGTCACGCTCGACCGACCCTGTTTGTCACAAAGTCCTCTGGCTGGCGCAGATTAGGGTGTTCTGCCGCGTGCGGCCAGGCCCTGCCTCTGCAGTGGTGTGTCTGCCAGATGGGCTCAGTGTGCGGCTGGAGGGTGCAACAGAGGGCATCAAGGACTCCACCTTTGCCTTTGACAAGGTGTTCGGCGGCCAGTCCAGCCAGGCTGACGTCTTTGCTGAGGTGTCAGACCTGGTGCAATCAGCCCTTGACGGTTACAAGGTAACCTGTCTGACTGTCTCAGAAGGGCACACACACAGCTAAAATTTTTGGCCTGCTCATGTATCAACTACAGTGTTTGTACAATGTTTCACACCGTGACTGTTACCTTCCACCAATGTCTCATGAGAGGTCAAGTAGCCCTGCTTTGTCTGTGTCAATGTGAGAGCTTGGTAGCCATGTCAGATTGAGAGGAGAGCAAGACATGTGCCTGCATGCATGTAATGTCTGCAATCAATCAATTGTTCTCAGCAAATTCTGAACAGATGGTGTGTGTTGTTGTGCATGTTGTGACAGGTCCGTTCCATCGGAAATCAATATCTGTTTTCGCAGGTTGCCTATAGCAGGTAGTCCCCACATTGCACCGTACTCATCATGGCTCCATTGGCCACAACAGACACATAATGCTTTACAGGACAAATTGATTCTAACCCTTGTGGTGCAAGCAAAAGGTCCCATGTACACAGTGTACCCAGCTTGGAGCGAGGTGGGTATCCAAAACTCATGCAGGGCAGCAATGCAACGCCTCTGCTGAAATGAGGTAGCAACTGAGATTGTTCTCCTAAGTGGCTGCAGCCAACACTGCACTTGCTCAATGCAGGTACGTCTGATTAGCTATGGGCAGGCAAGACACACACCATGCAGGGCAGCCAGTCAATCCCTCTGGTTGCTGTGACACAACAGACCATGCCCTGCGTTCTTGACTTACTGCTGCCAACACGCGCTTGCTAAGTGCAGGTGTGCCTGTTCAGCTATGGACAGACAGGTGCAGGCAAGACGCACACCATGCAGGGCAGCAAAGCTGGAGAGGGCCGAGGCATCATCCCCCGCGCCATCCTCAAGGTCTGCCTCCCCCGCTCCTCTTTCTGCTCCCCCTGACTGCATGCTAGACTTTGAATACGGAATACATGAGCTTTGCGACACTGACTCTGCACAAGCTTGATCACAGCATGCAGACTGTCAGCAAAATTGTTCTGGTCACGCGACCTTGCAGCTTTCATTTATAGGCTTATCATGTGTTGATGGGCACAGATTTTGGAGGCTGCCAGCAAGCTGGGGGAGTCAGGGTGGCAGTATAGCATGGAAGCCTCCTTCATTGAGGTATACAATGAGACCCTGAGGGACCTGCTAGCTGAGGGGCGCACCCCTAGGGAGGCCGGCAAGGTGCTGGACAACAACGCAATCAAGCACCTGGCTGACGGTATGCAAGCATGCTTGTCATATCAAGTGTGCATGACATTACTGCTCATGCACACTAATTGGTGGCCAGTCCAGCTTGAGGAGTGCATGCTGCGAGGCCAGTGGATGTTGCCGGCAATCTGCTCTTATGCATGGGTTTCTACAACCACAATGTGTTGGGCATGTGAGAGATTGGTCGTGAGCATCTATCCTGCACTGCAAGCAGATGTACGATTACTGATGCAGATTGATAACCTGTTCCTGTGTTGGCGGCATAGCAGTACCCTTGCAAACATGCTGACTAATCATGCTGCTGCTGCTGTCCTTGCTCATCCACTGCGACAACAGGTCAAAGGGCTGACAGGATTGCCAAGTGCTCATTAAGTCATTGTTCATGACACACGCAGATGCTGTTGCAAGACGCAACCTGCCTGTAGTTGCGCATGCAACTGCTGTCACGGCTGTAGTCAGCAGCATGTGCTGGTCTCAGTGTCAGTTTGCAATTGCTGCTGCTGATGACAGGTGGACAGACAGTGGTGCAAGGCGCCACGCGACTGCCTATTGGGTGTGCCACAGACGCTGACGCTCTGGTGAAGAAGGCGGCAGCGGCCAGGGCTGTTGAGTCCACCGCCATGAACGCCGTCTCCTCCCGCAGCCACTCTGTCTTTACGCTGTTCATTACTGGCCAGCATGAGGCCTCAGGGCAGCGGCTGCAGGGAGCCCTCAACCTTGTTGACCTAGCTGGCAGGTACCATTGTCATCATCATCATCAGCAGCAGCAGCAGCAAAATACCGCAGGATTCAGAGATGCTCTGCATGACTACCAAAAGTCTGTCACAATCCTTGTGAAAAGCAGAAGTTCCTGTTTTCTGTGTGGCATCTGTTCAATGAGAGCCATTCACGTGAGCGCAATATCACATGCAAGGCCTGTTTGTCATTGTCCAGCCACAGCTTTGGTAATCATCACCAGTCCCTTCATGCAAGAGGACATACAAAGCGTATGGTGAGTGCAGTGAGAGACTAGCGCGGTCTCAGGTGGAGGGGAAGCATCAGAAAGAGGCCTGCTCCATTAACAAGTCTCTCAGCAGCCTGGGAGATGTCTTCTCAGCTCTAGCTGGCAAGCAGCCACACATTCCCTACCGCAACTCCAAGCTCACACACCTTCTACAGGTCAGCCTGATGCTGCATGCAACTTGGATGCCATAAGTCTAGTATTGCTCAGCTTGCTTGCACCTGGCATTGCACCTGGTCATGATGTTGAAGGCTTTCTAGCAGCCTTTGTCTGTCCACAACTTACACCCTTGAGGCAAGTGCGTGTGCCTCATGCTTCCACATGTGGGCATGCTGATGTCCTTCTGAAAGCCGCAGTCATCCTTGTAGACAATGCTTTTGTGGCAAGTGCTTGATGGACTTGCCTGTGCCCACCAGTATGCACAACATGCTCAGCATCAACAGACTTCTCATCGGCTTCTGCATGGTATTTGAGTGCTGCAATGTCGACAGTATTGCAGCATGGGTATCTTTGCAACCTTCTTTATACATACCTCAGATCATCTGTCGATCCTACCAAATGCTGTCTGTAGGTCTGCAGGGGTACAATATCAATTGTGCTGTCAATGCTGTAAAAGTGTGGGTAAGAATGTATTGTGTATGCTTGCAGCCGTGCTTGGGAGGAGATGGGAAGACGCTCATGTTTGTCAACATCAACTGTGAGCCAGCCTCTGTCAAGGAGACGCTGTGCTCGCTGCGCTTTGCTGCCAAAGTGAACCAGTGTGAGACTGGAGCCAAAGGTGGCGCTCGCAAGCACATCTCAGAGATGTCCTCTGGCACAGATAGCAATGCAACAGACCCCAAAGAGGTATGAATGCGATTGCAGGCTGTCTACAACATGTGCATTTTGCAATGCAGCATGATAGCACTGTCTGCAGCTTTCAGGTTACTGCATATGTGCAGTTTAAGTTTGCACTGTTTCAGACATTGCTGCCAAGGTCAACAGAGTTTGCTGTGCCTGTTGCAGATCAGAAGGCAGACGCTAATCCCGTCCATGAAGCGCAAGGCGACTGCCCTTCCGAGTGCACCAAAGGCTATAAAACCACGCTTGGCATAGTAACAGTGAAGTAAACATTGTCAGTACTGCTCTGTTTTCAAAGTGCCTTCAGCACAAATGATCTTGTGCAGAAGGTGCTACATATTGCTTTGTATCTGCTGTGCTTTCTGTGTCATATGACTATGCATGGACTAATGTTGCCTGAGCATGCACATTGAAAGGTGTCACGTTTGATTCTAATGATGATAATATTATGCGATACACCTGTTCAGGGGATATTGTGCATTGGGACTTTGGCCTGTCAGCATGCATGTGCAACGCTCTACGATTTCCCATGGACATCATGAAAACGTGATTCAGCCTGAGGACTCACGGTCATTGAGTCTGAGACGGCACTTCTTCAGGTGAAGCTGCCAGCTTACACTATCAGAGTCAGTGCATGCTGAAAGCCAAAGTAGGACAACATGTGCATATGTCATGTGCATCCAAGCCGTGTAACACACGGTCAAGGCAGCGGTCATGATCCTTTGATCAAGATTCCTTGACTGCACAGCAAGGCCCGGCCTGATTGATGATGCTGCACGCGATTTCGATCAAATTCATGAATTGATCAGGCCTTGCTGTGGCGTGGTCTCCATGCAGGAGACCAGCGACACACGCCACTTGCAGCACCTGTCTGCCGAAGACAGAGCAAAGGCTGATGTCTGTCTCACCGTGTCAGACCAAGACGTGCGTACCGTCTTTCCGGCCCACAGCTCCGTCTTGTCACAACACTTGCCAGTGGTGCGTGACCTGCTTGAATCAACAGGTGCCGTCGCAGATGCGTCAAAAGACTCTGCCAAGAATGAGCAGGGCACCAGCCTAGCTATAGTTCCCATGATTGGGCACTCAGTCAAGGAGGTGCATGCACTCCTGACCGCCGTGTACTTCAGCTATGCCCCAGTCACACTTAAGTCAGTTCAGACCATCAAGCCAGCATGCACAGCTCAGACTGCATACAACGCCCTCAACATAGCGCATAAATATGGCGCGGCTGCCCTCCTGTCAAAGCTGGAAATTTTACTGATAACTGAGGTCGAGAGCATCCGCCGCAGAGTGCCAGCTATGAGGTCATTGTGCTCAGCTTTGCCAGAAGTTGTTTTGTACGCGGCACAAGCGGATGCATGCAGTTTGAGACGTCTTGCAGCCCACAGCGAGGCTTGCATCGTCAAGCACTTCGACAGGCTAAGGGACGAGCAACTCTGTGACCGTCTCTCCAGCCGCATTTTGTGCCGGATAGCGAGGGGTGTAGCGACGTTTCACAAGGCTCAGCTGCAAGCTACACGAGACGACTATGTCACAGCCAATGAAGAACTGGAAAAAAGTTTACTCAGTAGCGTACGCGCGGCAAGTCATGCTGGCGCTCCTCGACTGCCCTGTCCGAGATGGCCATGCAAAGGTGGCGTAGAGGTCGTGAAAATCAGTAAGAAGCGAAGGGTTCTGAAATGCAGCAAGGGGCGCTGCTCTTGGCCGGAAAGGAATGATGACTGCGACAGCGAAGACTGCATACAGAGTATCCTGCCGCAACACAGAGGCATATTCTGACAACCCCCTGAGCCTCTCATCAGGTCAACTTGCTAGGCTCAGACAAGTGACCAGCAATTCTCCCTTCAGCCTTGCACGCAACTGCTTAAGGCTTGATTGCCTTTTGCTTCAGCTTGTCATGTGTTATACATGCAATCGCCTGAACTGCATACATGTGCATTGCTGTTGATGCCAGATTCCTAAAAACAGAAAATGCTATCATTGCTGTGCAGGCCTCACCTTGGTTCGCAAGTCAAGACCCCAACTTTGATGGGGTGCACGCAGGCTTACCTCAAGCCTTCGGTCATGTCATTGCAACAACACAGAAAACGCTGGCTACCCATTGTTCCTGTTGTGATGCCGTAAACATTTGCAAGAGGAACGTGGCCCTTTGTCAGCTTGCCAGCAGCTTCAGAATAGACTTGTTGCAAAGCAGACACTACACCTACACACACCTTGCATACAAACAAATTGATAATGGCTGATTCAGTTGAGAGAATGCTATGTTGTGAGGATGTTGCACTGCCTGTTATCCTCTTCCATCGAGCCATGACAACCTGTAGCTAAGCACATGCAGTTCATTGCAAGCCAACAAGGCAACACCTGTCATTGTATTGCAAATCCTGTCTTGTCTTGCTGCACCCTTGCAATGCGCATATATATGCTCCATCAAGACAGCCTAACAAGGATGATCCTTTGCGCATTTGAGTGAACGCCACTGCAGCTTGACTTTTGCGGGGCCTTTGATCAACAACAATGCCGAGCTTCAAGTTTGCCTTGGGTGGCCTTTACATTGACACTCAACTTTATAACATGCGCCAAAAGGTCACAAAGGCCGCAATCGCAAAGGCAACTGCAAGCACTCCTTGAAGGCTTCTGCACAGTAGCAACCACCTGCAGCAACACTGATCCCTTCAGGACGGGACACACATTACGCTGTTGTAAGCACAAGCATTCATAGCCAAACCCAGACAGTGCAAATCCGCAAGAAATTCAGCTGTCACTGCCATGCATCTGTAGTCCCTGCTAGCAACATGAAGTGCAGCTGCACAGTGTGGGAGGCTGCATGTAGTCATCTGGTATGATGACAAGATGTGGCAACTCTTACCGCCGTTGTTGCTTAGCCTGCTGTTGCTGCTGCAGCTCCTGCTGCTGTTGCAAAGCAGCCCTTTCAGCCCGATTGCGCCTGCGCAGGCCCTTGTCTGCCCCTGAGTCTGTCACTGTTGCAGATGATGCAACAGATCTGCCATGCTCAGGCGTAGGCACGACTGCCTCAGGTGTGTCCTTAGCACTTGGATCATCTGCTTCTGGCTTCTTGCCCTGCATCCAGCATGATACCAACCTGAACCAGAGCATGGCTAGAGTGTGTGCTCTGCATCCAGTATGATACCAAGCTGAACCAGAACATGGCTAGAATGTGAGCTCTGTGCCATTAGAATGATGGACTCAAATGCAGTGCAATGGAAGGTATCCTTGATGTTCAGGAAACATGTCAGGCACAATCATTTCATGGACCTGTAGCATCAGAACGAAGCTGGTCTGCTCACATAGCATGTCATCTATAGCAGTCCTGAATGCAAAATTTGCTGCTTCATCACAGCTGCTATGGCTCATTATGAGCTCACTTGACTGACATGACTCCTCCATGCAACAAGGGAGAAAACAATGTGTGAACTCAATCCTTGCCTTGGCCTCCTTGCAAGCTTGGTCACATGGCAGCAAACGCAAAGGGGTGGCGTCAGTGTAGCTGTCAATGCCCTCACTTGCCTTCAGCTTTTGCTGCACCTGTAAGCAATGGAAGCTTGCTGCAAATGCATGGCGGTTGTCGCAACAAAGCACTTGTGTACGGTGTGCACAGCCCTGTCGCGCTCACAGCTGTACACCAGCAAGCTTTGGCTGGACATGCGATCGCTGCACATCACATGTATTGTAAGAGTGTGTGTTCACCGTCAAAGTGCAAAACAGAGAAAGCCTTGCAGTCAGACCTGTACGCGATGCCTTGCACAATGTATAAAGACAGGGTCAAAAACATTAGGATAATCTGAGGCTGCAAGTGATGGATGCTGAACTTCAGATTCGCTTGCGCAAAGAACCTCAAGCTCTCCCCCAGGTATTGCAGCTGAAACAATGCACATACACATACTGGAGTCTTGACTGGCAACTCATCCGTGGACAACAAGCCTGTGTCAACGCACAATTGCTCCTTCTTGCCACCATGTAACATGTCAATCCGAGGCCCATCTTCTGTCATGCATTGTCAAGGGTGCATTTGCCACCAACAGTTGATGCACAGCAAAACTGACCTGATGGCATGGCATCTTTGTTTTGCGGCGGCGGCAAGCGCAGCGCACTGTCACCTCCTCTTCACAGCCCTTGCCGCTGGCAGCGGAGCAGGGCCCTTGGTGGCAAGAGGCCTGGCACACATGGGGGCACTTGGGCAAGGCCTTGTGACAGGGCTTGCCACAGCACAGCAGCTCGACCCTGTCTGCTGTGGATGCCTGCACGCAGCAGAATGACGTCAAAGCATTTGTTGCTGATGCTAATTGGGAGGCAGGAGGGGTGGCACACATGTATGCGCTTGAGCAAGGCCTTGTGGCAGGGCTTGCTACAGCACAACAGCTCAATGCTGTCTGCTGTGATTGCCTGCAGGCAGCATGTATCAAATTGTGATAAGCTTCAGGTGGGCATCTGCAAATGTAGCTCAGACATGCTGTCCAGTCTGTGGACCTTGCTTCAAGCTTTCTTGAGCTTGCAGAATATCCTGTCAGTGTAAAGTCTGCCAATACTGTACAGGGGCATAGCCTACCTAAGCCTGGCAAGAAAGGCAAAGCCTGAGGCTGTATGACGCACAAGTCATGCAGAGCCATGTGATAGGTGGCAGTGATCAAGCAAGCTTCCTCTGCAATGTGTAAATGTCACCTGCTGTAGCTGATTGCACTGCACATATACATGCAAGCAGCCACATTGAGCAGGCCATGACAGTCAACGGTGTCCAGACGTCACCTGATGCAGCTGCTTGCACGGCATAGATACATGCGAGCAGCCAGAAGGCCATGACAGCCAACAGTGTCCAGACGTCCATCTGCTGCAGCTGCTTGCACGGCATAGATACCAGGGAGCGGCCACAATTCTTGAACATGACAGCCAATGATGTCAGAGTTTCACCTGCTGCTGCTGATTGCAATGCACAGATACAAAAAAGCGATCACAACTCTTGGTCGTGACAGCCAATGATGTCAATTTTCACCTGCTGCAGCTACTTGCACTGCACAGATACAAGGGAGCGGCCCCAAAACTTGGCCATGACAGCCAATGATATCAGAATTTCACCTGCTGCAGCTGATTGCACTGCACAGGTACATGCAAGCAGCCACATTGAGCAGGCAATGACAGTCAGAAGGGTCAGCATGTGAAGTGCTGCAGCTCATTGCATTGCACACATGCAAGGCAGCATCAGAAGGTCACCTGCTGTAGCTGATTGCACTGCACAGATACAAGGGAGCGGCCACAACGGCAAGCCTCCTGCCTCTCCTGTGTGCATGCAGGGCAAGGCCCTGGATGGCAGGGCTGAGGGCAGGCATGCTCACAGCCCCTAGGTTTCTGGCAAGGCTGCGTGCATTGCTCACAGGACGCTGTCTTGTCTTTGCCATCACCTGTACCGCCAGGCACTGATCTCTGATATATTGAGCTGCACACAAGCTCAACAAGAGAATGCGCAAACAGGCTTAGCTCAAGTATGTTCAACAGCCTCCACACAGGCGCAGTCAAAGTTGATGGAAGCTTGCAAGGACAACAGCAGATGCTAAAGCAACATACTAAACATCATTTGACATTGAATGATTCAGTTCTATTGCGCTGTGCTGCCCTAGTGCATGCACCTCTCCGCATCTTTGAACACCAAACTGAGCACCCAACACTGCGGCGTGCTCGTTGCGCAGTACTGACGTGCAGCAACCATCAAGGCCACGATGTGAATACACATGCAAAGACTCAGAAACTTTGCCCACTCCAGCTGAGTGTACAGCATGCTGTACGTCGGCAGCAACAATGCAATATGCATTCAAATGAGAAGTGCAACTGAACTATAATGATTGTGTGCACACGCCTGCCTTTCATTGCTAGTGCATCAGTGTGTGCTTGCCTGGAAGGGCATGACAAGTTTTGCTACAAGTATGGTTGCCACAAGACAGGGGCTGTCCACAAGCACCCCCACAGCTGAAGGGGGCTGCTTTACAGCAGGGCAGGGGCTGAGTGTTGTGGCCCCCCAAACATGTAGTGGATATGGGGGCCTGACAAGAGGGGCATTCTGTCAGAAAGCCTTCCTGTCCCTTCACAACTGCTTCTGCCACCTGCAGACAGGGCAGAGATCTCTTGTCACCTGTGCTGGCTGTCATGAAAAAGGATTTCCTTAGCAAAGTGATGTTGACTTGTAACCCACTGACAGACATATGGCATGTGTCGACATAGACATGGCATATGGCATATGGCATATGACATTGCAATTTCTGACTCTGATGAATACATAGACGTTGACACTGTGTGGCGCATGTACCAGCCTTCTTGACTGGCAAAAGCATGTGAAATTCTTTTGCTTCTTGCCACCTGGGCAGAAGAAGACAAGCCAGTGGTGTCTTCCTGAGCAGACCCATTCTCCAACAGGTGTGTAGCTGTAAAAGTAGCAGAGACTGGGGGTTTGGGAGGGGTGAAGGGAGGGATGGCGGGGGGCGATTTGTCATGGCAGCTGGCTGCAGAACAGGCGTGGCCACAGGGCAAGGGAGTGCCACAAAACTGGCTGCAAGGCGGACAGGGACCCCAATGACACCTGCACTCACTCACAACCCCACATCAGCTACATGACAACATCTGCATTGACACCTTGACCACAGGCAATCTAGGCTGTTTGACAATAGTACACATCTGCACCAAAGACAAGTCATAGTGTATGTCATCAACTAGCTGACATGAGGGTGTCAGCTGGCCACAGGGCTAGCGAATGCCACAGAAGTGTGTGCAAGGCAGACAGGCGCCCCCAATGACACCTGCAATGCACACCTGCAAGTTTGTGGCATACGCAGTGACTTGTCTAACCATGCTGATTGAAGATGTATTGCCGATGGTCTGTAGCCGTGATGCAAACAACTTGCTGATTGTGGAACAAAGTGAGCCTGAGTCTGTGCTGCAGAGCCTTACTGCTCAAGCATGATCCTGCGAACAGACATATCAACCCAGATTTGTGCACATTGCCCTTGATCTTGCAGATGCAGCAATCACGTCAGACCCGCACCTGTGAGGCGGTCTTGAGTCTGCATGCCTGCAAGTGGGCGGCACAGGGCACATTTCGTGGCACTTAGGGGCAACAGCTTTGCCCTCAGACCCACACGGCAGCTTTGAGCTGGTAGAGTCAAAGACACAAAAGACAGTTGCAGTCATGACAACACGAAGGCTTTGTGTTCAGTACCTGTGAGGCGGTCTCGCATCTGCATGCCTGCAAGTGGGCCGCACAGGGCACATTTGCTGGCACTTAGGGGCAACAGCTTTGCCCTCAGAACCACAGGGCAGCTTATAGCTGGTATGGCCACAGGCACAGGAGACAGTAGCAGTGAGAGGGCAGGGCAGGCAGGGGCCACTGTGGCAAGGGGCAGGACACTTGTGGTTGCCGCAACGCAACCTTCTGCCGCATGGCAGATCACATGGGGGACAGTCACCGTCACAGCAGCGGCGGCGGCACTGGTGACGGCCACAGGCCTTCATGTTGCTGCACTTCTTCTCACACCTGCACCACATTTAACTGATGAGTTGTGGTTGTTCAGAAAACATGACTTTAGCATTAATTGCAACCACAGGCCTTGGACTAGGTCTCATGGGGGCCAGTCACCGTCACAGCAGCGACGATGGCATGGTGACTGCACAGGCCTTCATGTTGCAGCACTTCTTCTCACACCTGCAAAAAATGCTGCTTTTTCAAACACAGACCCCAAATTCAAACAAAAGTAGTAAACAACATGTTTGATGGATTTGCTTTGCAACATCTACATGCATTCAATGCTGCAAGTCCCAGTCATAAATCTTTACAGCATTACATCCATCAACAAGCCACAATTGCAATACAATCAGAACCCCTGTCAATACATTGCATACACAGTGTCACAACAGCGAGCGCAAATCTGCTACATTGCTGCAGCACAGACTCCAGCAGCTATGCATCCAAGCATCACAGCAGGCATTGGACGCTGACCAACGCAGTCCCCTGCTTCAGTCTGCACCTAGCAGGGTAATAGCCGCTTCATGTTCAATTAGCAAAATTCGCATTACACATGACCTGAGGGTCTCATGACACTGCACCACTTTGTGAGTTTTGCCGCAGGCGCATTCCTTGTCAACCAGGACTCTGCAGACGGTGCTGCAAGGAATGTGGTGCAACACAGCAGTCATGAAGAGAGAATTCCATGGCATAGAGTTGCAGCTGCGGTAGCCCCAGAACCAATAACAAGCAAAGGATGGTGCATTACCTGAGGGTCTCATGGCACTGCACCACTTTGTGGGTTTTGCCGCAGGCACATTCCTTGTCTACCAGGGCTCTGCAGACGGTGGTGCAGGGGCCATGGTGACAACGCTCTGCACAGTGGTGGCGGCCACAGGGTAGCAGCTTGTCACAAGTGGCGCCGCAAGGGGCGGCTTCCTCATCACATGTCAGGTTTTCATACGCCACCTACAACATAGACATGCAGCTTCTCTGAGTGCACCCATGCCATAGACATGCAGCTGATGTAAGCCACACAGCTGCTCAACCGCAAGTGTGTCACATTGTTTGATTGCATGTGCAAAACACTATGTGCAAAATGTTTTGTGAAATTCAAAGCAGTCAATGCACATAGAGACAGACAGGGAAGATGCCATATGTGCAGGGTAGATAACAGCCCTCCTCAAGATGCTCAAGCTCGTACAGACTGTATAAATTGTGGCTAGCAGGGCAGCACACCTTCCCACAAGGGCAAAGCCTGGGCCCTTCCATGGGGCACCCCTCACACAGGCCCCCATGACACACCCTCTCACACCTGTGCCTTCCACACGGCAGCGCCTTGCCACAGACGCGGTCACAATGAAAGTCGCGCTGACTGCAAGGCAGAGTCTGGGTCTCTGCCCCACACTGACAGCTGACTGTGGCTGAGAGGGTACAGGCTGGGCAATTGCCTGTGTGACACTTGTGGGGGCATCTGTGTCCACAGGGTAAGCGCTTGCCACACAGCTTGCCACAGGAGAAGCTAGACTGGCTGCATCGCACTGGCTTGCTGAGTTTGCCACAGTGGCAGGCAGACACAATCTGCAGGCACCCAAAGCATGTGTGTCGGGGTCGGAGAATTGTTCATGGAGCCATTGTGTTAGAGAGATGTGCGCATATGCCTGTATGGCACTTTTTGAGCGCATCTGTGACTGCATGGCAAGCGCTTGCCACACAGCTTGCCACAGCAGCTGATTGACTGATGCCAAACATATTGTGCTGTGTTTGCAGTAAGCTAACAGTCAGGCTGAGGAAGAGCATATACCTGTCTCGGACAAGGCGGGCAAGGGCCAGGATGGCATAACAGCACACATGTGTGCCCACATCCAGATGCCAACTCCTTGCCACAGATGTCACCACAGGTGTGGGGGGCTAGCCAGGGGTCCACAGGGGGATCTTGCTGCTTGCCACAGAAACAGCGGTACTCTGTTGGAACCTCTGATGCCTCATAAGCTTTACGACACTTTGGGCAAGCCCAAGAAGCTTGTTGAGGTTTGCTATCCCTGCAGAGGTTAGAGAAGTGTTTGTGACATGCCGTCATGTGACTTGTGTGCAGCTGGTCTGCAGGCCATGCATACAAGCTGTTGTAGTTGCTCATGTGGTTGTTTTCGATAAAGCTCAACTGCAGATGCCGCTACACTAGAACTAAGTCTAAAGTGCAAAAACTGCTGATGCTGATGGGTCCCATGCTGAGTACCCGTACATTGAAAAATTGCAGAACAAGTGCAAGCAGCAAACCTGTATGTGCACAGGCAATGGCCTGCTACCCACATACCTGCTGCTGTCTACTGAGGCCTTGTAAGCATTAGCTGCAATCTGCTGACGGCTCCAGGCTTGCACACAAAGCAGGTGCAGCACGCAGCAGCAGCCTCGTGAGCAATGCCAGATCGCATCGTCACTGCCCATGGTGTCCAGACATATGAGGCATACTGCAGCACTGCTCTGAGCGCTGTCGAGCTGCTCCCGCAAACGCTGAAACGTGTCTGTGAAGTCGTTGCTAGTGCTGTCTGGAGCATCATCTGCAGGACAACTGCAGCACAATGTATCATCTTGATGGGGCAAATGCAGGCAGACGTCCAGCGTTGCATAACATGCGCTATTGTCTAAACGTATGCATGTACCGGCAACCAATAGTCCTTCAGGTGCAGCAAAGCTGACCTGCAAATTCAACAGCATAGTTGCTGAGTATGCGAGCAGCATAAGAAGGAAGAGGCGTCTTGGGATGAGACGCTGGGACAGCAGGCATTGTGGCAGAAATGACTGTCAATGCTTGTCTGTTTTGCTGGCAGGGGGGCTGAATCCTTTCTCTGGAGCAGCAGGTGCAGTGGCCGGCAGTGTGATTGGCTCGGAAGCAGCTGGCTTAGAGGTTGGAATGCTCTGCAGGCATCAAAGTTTACTATACACCTGCCAACAAGGCGCTTCGGACGTGTTGATCAGACCAAACCGGCCAGCGCGTCGCCAGCTGGATCTAAAAGCTTGAGTCATATCAAGATTATGCAAAGTGTTGTGCAGGATGCAAACGATGCATCCCGCTCAATTGCAACAGAGCTCCGAAATCAAAGAGGGCAGGTTAGGTCACCAAGTCCGGTTTGTAGATGTTGTGCACGATCGCTGCTCCCGTCAAGGCTGACACGATCGCAACTCCATATGCCTTAAGCCACTGGTTCATATCCGCTGCTGAGTTGCGCTGCTCAAAGTCTTCTGTACATGACGAACGCTGCGAAAGTGCAAATATGAGAAGATGAAACGGCAATGAAGCTGCAAGACACCTCAGATGCGCAAGCTTGCTTGCCTTGCAATTGCTGCGCAGGTTTATGCACAGGTGACACAGCCTCGGCACCCATCCTGTTGAACTTGCTAGGCCTGATTGCTCTTCTCATTGCCTGTGCGAACCTGCTCACTTAATGTTGACAACTGGTCTCGTTCATCCTACCACCTGTTGCGTGCTTGGCTTGCCCAATACAAAGAGCCTGCCGTGCTCTGGTGGTCAAAGGTAGTGCACTGTTACTTACTGACATGGCGCACCGACATCAGCAATAACGGTGCGTGTGCGCACAGACCTGCCCCTTTGCTGTGTGGTCAGAGATTGCGGACAGCGCCTTTGCAAAAGAGGAAAGTCCACCACCAGAAATGCCGCAGCTATAGAGCCACAGTATGCGCAGCTGGTGCTGCTATTCATGACCCCTACAAGGTCTTAGGGATAGACAGCTCTGCAAATGACCAAGTCATCAAGCGGGCTTTCAAACAGAAAGCAAAGCAATTGCATCCAGATGTAAACAAGCAAGTAAGGCACAGCACTGAGCAGCTCACGTGTTAAGGTACAATAGTACATACTGACACTGCTGCCTTGCTCAGCCAGATGCTGCTGATCGCTTCATGGAGTGTAAGATGGCCTACCAGCTACTCACAGACCCCAGCAAGCGTAAACAGTATGATAGGCAACATCAGGTGTGCCGAGTCTCCCTCTGTTTTCAATTGGTATTGCTCCCAGTCCTGTGTCTGTGCGTCAGATGCAATAGGGCTGAAAGCAATAAGCACAGACTGGGCTGTCACCAAGCATAATGTGTGCTCCAATGTACCTCAGGCTGGCTTTGACTGGGGTGACTTTGTGGACGGTATGACTGGTGGAGCCTCTAAGCAGAGGAAGCAGGAAGCTGGCGAGCCATTTTATGGCTTCACAGACTTTTTGCGAGACTTGGATGTTGACCTCAAGCGATGGTCGGATCAAGTCGACAAGAAAGGTGGGTCAGGCGCTTTGCAACACCTGTCAGTATTCATAGGCAGGTGTTGCTTGGTCATTCATGTCCTCCAGCATGATTGCTAATCTACAGGCAGGCAGGATAGGTTTCTCATGGAACAGCTGGTAGAAAACAATGTCATGCAGGTTTCAAGAGCTTGTTTGATGAGCTTTACGATGCTGGCCTTCTTGCCGTGGGAGCCTTGGAAAAGGGACTAGGGCTATCAACAGAGGAAGTCAGGCGGCGTACTGCAGACGCTAGTGCAAGCTCCAGCTCAGCCAGCTCTGCAGCAGCAGGCAGTGGATCTACAGGGAGCCAGCAGCCTGGCACTAGCAGGTAGGCAACTCTGCTGTTGGTGCATACAGTAGACAGATCTGCATGTGGTGTTGTGATCTGTCAACTTGGGAATAGGCTTTGGTGCAGCACATGACTTCAGCTGCATGTACCGCTTAGGGCTCAAGGAAGGAATAGGTTTAGCACGTGAGCATACAACTGCTTCAGCTTGCCATCCATGAAATGGGTTGCATGTCAAGTCAATGTGTTTTCCACTTCGCAGAAAGCCCTCGCGGCCCACACCAGAAGAGGAGGCTGAGTCTGTAAGGCAGAAGGTACAGGCCTTTGAAAGAGAAGCAGAACAAAAGAAGCAGCAAGCAGAGAAGGAAGTGGATGACATGCTGGCTGACCTCAAAAAGCGGCTCAATGAACGATGACAGAGAGTGCCGAGTTGCATCACTTCAAATAATGCATGAGTGGTCTGTATGCCAAGAGTGACTGCCTCACATGTGTAGTGTACTCTATGGTTGAAACGAATTTCATCAGTTGCAAGTGTTTCTGATCACCGGGTGGTCAAGTGTGATTGTCCGTAGATAGGTGTTTAAAATTCGTCTGTAGACTCAAGGAGGCCTGATCATGAATCTTCAGTAGCAGCTCATGCAATGACATGAAGTTGTGGTCATGCTCAGACTTGATGCGCTTGCCTGATGATGTATACTCAATCGCTTCTGAATTGAATCAATTGGTCGATTGTCTTCACATGGCTAGCTCAGCGCTCCAGCGTTACTCCGTCATGTGCATTCTAATGTGCAAGATTCGCAGCGATGCGTGATAGAAACAGTCACTGCCTGGAGTCAGAAAGACGTTAATGGTTCTTGGTCACACATCAACAGCAAACGTCAGTACTGAAATTTATAGCAATGCAGTCTGTACTGAAGACAGCACCAGCGTTGCAACTGCTTGCTGCAGCTGCATCTGGCCTTCCGAGCTGTCTGTAGGCTGCACACGGTACAGGACCTGGTTACTGCAGCTTCTAATCAGAACAATAGCAATGACACTGGCTAGTTTACACATCTAGTTTCCTTTATTCTAAGATATCAACTCCTGCAGAAGCTCAGCTGACTTTTGGGCCAAAGACGCTGAGAGCGGGCGAGAGACGCAAAAGTCGTGCCGCTGAGCATCCTCCATGTATGCCTGCAGCACATGTATACGTATGCCCAGTGAGCTTTACATCTACAACATTCCTGCACGCTTGCATGCAAGCTGCAATCAGTGGCAGCAGCATTGATGCGCCTTTTGAGTCAACGGCCGTTCAATGCAAGTACAAGTGAGCTACTTTGAATGAAGCCATGGAGTCTTTTAGCCAGACACTCATCTGCTGCACAATCAGTGAGCAACAGATTACCTTGATGTTGGGAAGCTGCAGCCACATTTGCTCCCAGCTCCGCTGAGAAAACCAAGTGTCATTAGGATTGCATATCACGGCAACCTTTTCACCTGTAAGAAGCAAGCTGTTGAGTCTTGCTGGGGTGAGGGAACTGATCTTTTGAACTTAACTGAAAATGTCACGATCCGAGATGAGAGCAGCAGGTTTTACCTAATTCACCCAATTGTTTCCAGTCAACTGGACCTGCCAGGTCACGGAACTCTGTACCGCCAAGATAGAACCCATTTTTGATGGTGTGATAGTTCAGAAGACCAAGGGTAGCTTTTTCTGCATAGTCTTCCAGACCCCCTGCCAACACAGAAACCACTTTGGAAACACATGATCACAAGACATGTCAGCATGTTCTACATGATCCAACAATCACTTGCAGGATTCAGCAACGCTTTGTAAGAGCTGACAGGAATAACAAGCAGGCAATTCTAGCTTATCATTGTGCCTCGGTATCTGACTCAGGTTGTGCACACCACAAATGCTAAAAGCCAGGCAACGCACCTCCCCACCAGTTGACAAGCCATCGTTGTATGGCAACAGGCAGGAAACCCATTGCTGCGCCCAGGACGCCCATCAAACGGGGTACTCTAGTGAGTCTGTACATCATCTTCTGCTGTGTTGACGAGAAGTCCACTTGAAAGAATGGAAAGACAGCCAACACCTGTGCATCAGATATACAGTCTGCAAGCAATGGGAAAATTCAAATTGTGCAAATCTACTGCAATGCTTTTCTGATTATCAGCTGAGGCACCATATCTCACCTTTGCAATGTCAGGTGATTTAGACAGCGCCTGCAATTGCTTAGTCACCTTCAAGGCCATGTATGCACCTGCAAGGCATGGCATATGATGTTGCAACAGCCAGGCAGATGCAAGCTTGGGCAGATGCAAACAGCACCACAGCCTGGCATTTTCAACCCTACCAATTGAGTGGCCTATAAGCACAATGGGTGCACCTTGAGTGCCAGAGAGGTGCTCCAGGACATACGCCACCTTATGATTGATTTGCTCTTGCAGACTGAATGCCTGCATGAGGTTTCTGCTTATGCTCACGTCGAGGAAAAGTCATCATTTTGCACAATCAGCCAGATACAAATGCATTACTTGAGTGCGGCTCAGACGCGCTTCTCTGCTTGAAGCATGCCCTAGATGGCTGACTGCATGTATATCTGCTCTTCCATGCAATGCAGCATGCAGAGACGCAATGTACGCCTCATAGTAACCAGCACTGCCAGGGTTCCCAGGCAAGATCAACACCTGCAGGTTGCTGTGCCCTGCGTCAGCGGCAGGGACATAACGTGACACAAACATGAGCAACATGCAGACAACACAGGTCAGCATGCCAGTGCTTGCAGGTTTTAATTGAACAGAGTGCTTGAGCTGAAGTGACTGCTACCTGCTGAGCTTCTCATTTCATATACTTCCGTTGGTTGTCCTTCTACCCGAGTGATCGCTCGCCTTGGCCATGATGTACCACTTTGTGCGCGAGCGTCCATGAAGGTGTCGAAAGACAAATCAGCTTTGAACCCTGATGTCAACTGATCTGAGCTTGCCGCCTGGTGTCCAGGGAGGTTGGGCTTAATCGAGCCAATGGTCACAACAGGCGAACTTCTACGGAGGTATGACTGATATCTAGGTGAACGTGCGATGCCTGAAGTGCTGCGTTTATGTTTGTGCAAGATCGTCAGTGAAACCAACACAGAATTGGTGACCCTGTTGACAATAGCCATTCGAGCTGCCGATGAAGGTGTTCGTGCTCTCTGCAGCTAGCATATTCTGACAGCATCTACGTATACTCGAACTTATGAGGCGTGCTGCATGCTCAGGCAATTGCCTATGTCTTCAGCTGGAGGAATCGGTTTCTGATGCAGAATCTGATGCGGCAAGAGGAAGAGGAAGGGCGGCACTGATGACAGTGTGTCAGCGTCCAACTTTTCAAAGTCAAACAAAATAGGACGAACTCGATTAACGCGGTGTAGAGCGTTGACGGCAGCACAGCTGGGAGGAGGAGTCTGCAGATTGTCTGCGGGAGGTGTACTTGCCCATGCTGGATGGACATCGCACCTCCTGTCAGGCGTTTGACACCACGCATCAGCCTGAGGAAGTTTGGCGAACGCAGCGCTTCCTGTCGGTGAAAAAGCTGTAGCTTGCCAATTCAGTCATTTTGCTGGCTGATTTGCCCTCTGATACTGTCTCGGAGCTTCCATCATTGGCCGAAATAGTATTGCCTGCTGGTAGGGTACTCTGCATAGTACACTGCTGAGAAAGCTATGTGAGTGACAGCGACTGTCAACGGTCAAGGCTGCACGGCTGACTTACATGTGCTGCAGTGGACAATGTCATCTGTAGAACATGTTGAAGCCAAGCATAGTCCTGCACAGGACAGCTTTGCTGACCTTGGAAGCATCTATTTTGGCTTGGCTAGCAGAGTAGCTCATAGCCTGAGAGCTGTGCCAGAAACGGGAGGACCTTTGCTGGCGTGTATACTCAAGCATGTCTATCTCGGAGATCCGATGGACCCTGCCAAATTAGCAGCTGTGGACCGTCCTGGCAGCGAATGGAACCTGTTCATCTCTATTGTGCAAAATGCTTTCACACTGCTACATGCAGTTGATATTGCACGCGACAGCAAGCTCTCTCAGCAGCAGGTTCTGCAACATGTCAGCCATGTCCTGCTTCAACAGGCTGACTTGGGTACCTGTGGCATACCAACATCAGTTCTAGCTTGTTGTCTGGTGGATTTGCTAGAGACGACGCAGCGTTATGACTCTGCTCTTGATGGCAGACTGGTCCAGCAGGCAGACTTACTGACACCAGCTTTCAAGCGTGTTGCTGCTGGCAAGTGCTTCACGCATTGTCTGCTGCACGAAGGTCATGAATGTAGCCAATCAGCGAAACAGCACCTCATCATGGCTTTTGCCTCCCTGGCCAAGCACAGCTACCATGCAAGAGTCAGGCTTTGGGATAATGGTAAAGTTTTTCGCTAATGATATGCACTCCAGACAAGTCAAGCTTGAAGTTGTTTTCTGCTTGATCATTTGGTCTGCAGCATCCTGTGGTGCTGTCAAATCCTGTCAAATCTGCGCTCAAACAAGCAGCAAAGAAACAACAGTCTTGTTTGTTATTGACAGACATGTGCTGACAACATTGCAAATTTGCAGGCCTGTTGCCCTTCTTGATCCAGAATTTGCGCGGCACAGCCCCTTTGTGCCGCACATCTGCAGTGCTCACTCTGTCCTGGACCCTGGGTTCTCAGATCACTTCCAATCAGATTATGTCAGCATACACATGCCAAACACCGCGGCCAGCAAGCAGCAACGGCAGTACACAGGCAGAGATGTTTGTTGACAGAGGCTTTGCAGCAGTCACGCAAATGCTCCAGGACAAGTTGCAAGGTAGTACACAGAGTGACAACTGCAGATGAAAAAGCAACATACAAGCACAGAGCTTGCAGCAGCATGTTGCAAATCTGATAAGGTTGATCAATCTGACTTTTCAAAAGTCAAAATTGGTCATGATGGTGTGCTGCTTTGTCATGCTGATCGGTTGCCAGACCTTGCAACACCTATGATGCACAGTCCGATCTGCATGCAGGGCTATCAGTAGGTGATGTGAAGGCCATTCTGCAGCTGGCAAGTACAGCACTAATCTGGCATCAGAAGAGTGATGTTTTTCTGAGCAATCACTTCCCATGGCAATTGTGCTTACGCCTGCTGGCTGAAGTCTTGCAGCTCCCTATCAGAAGTGATTCTGATTGGGGCGGCAGCACAGCACAGGTCCAGTTTGCAACCGATGCCAGCCTTGCTGATGCAACTCCTGAGGCAGTCAGCCTAATGGCTTCCCTCACAACCAGCTGCATACATGCGGTGAAGTTTGTTCGAGGCACTGACACAGACTTTGCTGGTCTAGAAGATTGTTGCAATTGGCTGTTGGCTCTGCTTGAGTCATGCTTGGAGACTCATGTCATAAAGCCCTGGAGTGGCGTCATTGTCATGTTGTTGGCAGCCTTCAATTGCCATCTGAATCAGGATATCGAGGTCAAGCTTGCCAGTGGCTCCGACTTCAACACCAGCGTAGAAGCAGGTTAGCGCCTCACACTTGGTGTACAGAGGAGCGACTTGTGACCTCATCATGGACTTGTGTGCTACTGCAAATCTCCTGGTGTTTACAGGAGCTTTGTAGCAGTACCTGTGATTGATTGACTGCAGATCATGTCTACTGTTGACCTGCAGACAAAAATGTTTGCTGAAGTAACTTGATTGATCTGCGCAGCATCTGATTGTCTTTTTTTCTGGTCATGAAAGCACAGCATCTGTGACTCCTCAGAATGATCCAACAGACAATGCATTAAGCTTGCTCAAGGTGGCTTGAGGCTGCTTGCTATGGTGTCGCACCTGCAAAGGACTCAATTATGTATGTTGTGCAGGACTACGCTCCAGCATTATGACAGAGCTGCTTGGTAGTGCTGCTGCCTTCCAGACACAGTCTTCCATTACCATCGGAGGCATGGTATATGCAAGCCTTTGCAATGGCACAGGATTGAGTAGGCAGCAATTGCAAGAAGTTGACACGCTATTGGTTGCATGGCATTTGACGCAAGTCTGGACAGCAGACTCAGCAGGATACAGCACCAAGAAGCATGCAGTACAGGCAAGTCTTATGCAATGCAGCAGTGCAATGCTAAGCAGTGCCTCAAAATTTGAGCAAGCGCTCGCTATGACTTGCTGCAATCTCAATGCCTGTGTGCAAAGACCTCTCAATCCGTAATTGCACTCTTGTCTTCTTGC
Source organism: Trebouxia sp. TZW2008 (assembly GCA_002118135.1). Classification (NCBI taxonomy): domain Eukaryota; kingdom Viridiplantae; phylum Chlorophyta; class Trebouxiophyceae; order Trebouxiales; family Trebouxiaceae; genus Trebouxia; species Trebouxia sp. TZW2008. Next base: position 433,787 of record BDIU01000201.1, read on the forward strand.
ACACAAGCTTCAGGAAATGTCTGTTGTTTAAATGTGATTGCTGCAGATGCAGAATGCCATTCACGTGCATAAAAAGCTTGCAGCATGCATTGATTGATTGCCATGCCTTTTCACTGCTGCATTGGGGCATGTGGGCGAGCATCTTGGTGACTCAAATCATTCATGAATGCAATGCTCAGGGTAGCTTGGGCATAAGTGCACGTTTGTCGCAGTGAACAGCCAGATGCTTTCTCAATGGTCTGAACGTGCACGTTTCCAGCAATACACATATTGGCTGCCTGCAGTTGTGGCTGAAGGAGCAAACAAAAGCATGGGGCTGGCCGGAGCATCTGCAGAGGAAGTGGGGTTTGCCCTCTGAAGAGCCGGTGCTGTCAGAGTCAGACAGCGGCGGTGAACTTGCCATCATGCCGCCTAAGACCTCTGTCAACAGCACCAGCACAGAGGAGAAGAAAGACGAGATGTCTCGCGTCAGCTTGGAACCCACGCTTGGTACGCCACATGCATTCGATTCCACTGGAGTCACTGCTGTTGGCAGTCTAGAAATATCATACACAAGCACTCAGGAACATATGCAAATTTGTCAAACTGCAGCTCCTGCACCTTTCAAGACAGGAACTGGATGTGACCCTAGTCTACTAGCCAAGCACAATTGTGCAAGCTGTTTTGTGTAACTGTGCCTAAATTAGCATTATGACACCATGACCTGAGTTGCTTGCCCATCTTGGGCACGCACAAGGCATATTTGTGATGCTGCCAAATATGCATGTCTGCCTTGAGCGCCACAAATGGCCATCTGCATTTATCGTGTGCACATTAGACCTGCAGACATCTGTGCATGCAGAGTCATTGGCTGACCAGCAGGACGCTGAAGGCTTCAAGCAGCACCTGCCTGCTGCTGTCCAACTGTTTCAGCAGCAGTTTGAAGTGGCAGACAGCTGTTTCATCAAAAATGCACATCAGATGGCCCATGCTGGACGTTTACAGCATGACTCAGTTGACAAACAACAGTATCTAGCAAATATTTGGGAGGTCAATGGCTTCAAGACGATCATTGATGCTGTCATGACAGTGCTTGATCAGGTGAGCAAAGCTAAGCACCAACAAGCCTGAGCCGTTTGTTCCATATGCAATTGAGGGCCTGTATCAGCTTGTTGCACATCTAAAGCGATGTGCTGTCCATTTGTTGCATGACATGCCATGGTGGCAGCAGTGCCCGGCATGATTGTGTTCATCTCAACCACGTGCTGTTTTGCTTGTTACCACTGATGCTGCATGCCTCCATAAGCTCCACCCACCTAAATCACTGTGCCTGTCAGACTGAGTAGTTTGATTGAGTGACAGTAGCATGACTGCTGTGTGCATGCACTGCAGGCAAACAAGAGAGGCATTGCTGTCTCAGAAGGCACACCTCTGGCAGACCTAGACAGCTTGCAAAGCAGACTTGTCCAGCACAAGGATCTGCTGGCTGCCTTTGCATATGCAGCTGAGGACACTGTGCACACATGGACTATTGACAGTCTGACGCACAGCAAACTTGTTCTAGCAGAGAAAGCCAAGCAGCTCAAAGCAAATCCTGCTGCTGTTACTAATGCAGCAAAGCGGGCTGCACAGCAGGTGCTTGCAGAAGCCTCAAAACAGGGTACTCAGGCATCCAGTAGCGTCGCTATGCAGAGTGATCTGGCGCCATATAAGCAGCTGTTAGTTGATCGTCCAGCTTTCAGTGAGGAGCACAAGCCTCTTCCACAGACCCCGCCACAGGAATGCAACGACACTCAGGCTAGATGCTCGGCTGAGCTGCTTGCAGCAGGAGACTTGCACAAGGAGAATGATGACCGTTTCAATGCCATCACCCAGGCCTTGGGAGATGCTGCACATCAGCCTGTCAGCACTGAAGACAGCTCCACACAAGGTCATAGTGATAGCTCTCAAGACACACTGTGCTGCATTTTTATGTTAGAAAGACAGCATGATCCATTTGCTGTTGTGCAGGCTTGCATTCTTGCACAGCTGCATCTTGCAATGCGCATAACATGTACTGCTGCGTTGGAAAATGGCATTGATCTTTGCGTGCATTTTGTCACGCTGTTCAGATCTAAGTTGATGCCCAAAACACTGTCACTAACATGGCAATTTGTTGACGCAGGAGCGACGGACCAGGCATGGCACAGGTGTGTGCCGCTATACTCACATCTGATGCATCAGCTGAAGTACTTGCCAATCAGCAGGAAGATTGAGATAGCACGCTTGGTGGGGTCAGGTGATGACAACATGACTGTGCTGAAGTCCTTTGGGCAGACCCTGGAGCAAGTGCATGAGATCAGCGCTTTACGCCAGCAGGTGAGATGCCAAGTCATGTCAATTTTGCCATGAGGCATGCTTTTGAACCTGCGCTGATGTGTCAAACATTTTTGCCCCTGCTAGCCAACGCCCAGCAATGCATCCCTCCAAAATTGCCTATACCTGCCTGCTGCTGTGTCGCGATGGGTGGCTATCTGTTGCGCCCGCATGCATGCAGGCTCCCTTGCCACCATGCTTTCACATGTTCATTCAGTGGCTGTACAACTTGACCTATGTTTCGTCACTTCAGGGGTTGCAACAGGAGCGACTCTCCCAGATGAACAGCGTGATGGAGCGTCTAGCCCTGATCTGCAGCTTTGCCTCACTTCAATGCCAGCCTGATGCTGTCTTAGACATGCCAGACCGGGTGCGTGCTGCAGCACAGCAGTTTGTCAATTTGTCACTCAAAGACAGGGGCTTGCTGAGCAAGCTTGCTAGCCATGTTGAAGAGTACCTGGCTCAAAAGGTTGTCAGAAAGCCTTCGATGAGCGTGTCCAATAGTGATGCATTGAATGAGTTGTCAGCAGATGGCTCTGACTCAGATGACAGCCAGATGTCTGCTGGTCCTGCAGACAGGTCCCCAGTTACGTCGCCAGCTGCACTGGACAAGCAGGTGATTCAGACCCCTGCTGCAGCATCAGCAACAAAAACGGCAAAATCACCAGCAGCCGTTGATGCTGCAGTCAGCAGCACTCAGGACAGTGGTCAGCGCCAGCCTAATCAAGCAGCCCCTCAATACAAGGCTGAGAGTGGTGCAAGTCAACAGCCACCCACAAGCTTACAGCCTGGGCCTGTTGCTAGTGCTGAGGGTGCCGCAGTCACGCAGCAGACCCCAAAGACTGCGCCTGTGGCTCAAGAGAGTGCAGCACTCAGCCGTAAGTCAACGGCCAGCAGGGTTGTTGGCAGCAGCAATCAGGATGCAGATTTGCCTGCACCAACCGGCAACACATCTCAGGCAGCTGCAAGTGGCAGCACTGCTCAGGCCACAGCTGATACTAGGGCAGCCCATGCGGCGGAGCCTAGATCAGATGCAACGCCAAACCAGAGCGTCGGCCAGAGCTCAGATGCTGCAGTTGGTTCAGCAGCATCAACAGGTACACAGTCCACCAATCAGGAGGTAGCGAGTAGCTCACAGCCCAGAATAGGCGCCAAGGCCAGCACAGTCATGCCCAGCCCTGCAACAGCACCAACACCTGCCCAAGGCGTTAAGGCAGGCAGCTTAGCAGGTCCTTCACCTCAGTCAGACAGCGAGGCAAAGACTGCCCTGCCTGCAAAGCTGACTCAGCAAGCCAGCACAGTAGCTGATGGCATAGCTGCCCACAGGCCAGCCCCTGCTAAGACTATTCTCCGCGCTGCTGCAACGCCCTACACGCCTGTCAATCCAGCTGCAGCTGCTGCCAAGGCTAAGACTGTGGCTCAAAACCTGGCTGGAGCAAAGCCAAGTGCAATGGCAGCAGCTAGAGACCAAGCCAAGCCTGCTGTGCCAGGTAAGTATCTGCCCATGCATAGGTCCTTGCGCACTTTGCTAACACAGTCTGCTCAGCTAATCAACGTAAATGGCAAACGCCAGTGCTCTGGATTGTTGGGCAGTGAGTGCTGTATTGTGGTCAACATGCAGCATCATCATAGGCTCTGCAAAGGTGCACGCATGGACAACTGGTGCAATTGAGAATGCCAAAAGTTTGTTCCTGTTCCAAACAGACATTGTGAATGCAGGGAGGGCGTTGACAGCTCGTGCTGTGCCACAGCCCAACTCTGGTGCAAGGGGCCCCCCAGCAACCCCTCAACCCAAAGCCCCTCAGCCCCCTGATGAGGTGTCCCAAGCGCACGACAAGGGCAAAGGCATTCTGATGGGTATGTTTACAATGTATTGACGCACTTGTCCGATCCTGCCAGCATCTTTTGCAGGCGTCACGAACAGCAACGTGGCCGCTTGTTTGCTGATCAGAGTGCATTACCTGCATTAGCCTTTCCTTCTGGCTGAGTTGTCTTGCGCAAGCTAGTGCTTGACATCTGTCATCAAGATGTGAGACACACTGAGAGCATCTCTCAGCTTGACGCTGAGCCAGCCCATTCTGACCTTGCTTCAGGGCATGGCGGAGTCACCGGCGCACTTCAGCCTGGTCACCTTGCAAAGCAAGCCGCCTTGGACAGAGCCAGAGGTCCTATTGGTCCTTCTAACCCCCCTCCCACACTGAGCGCTGCAAGAGGCAAGCAGCCGTCTGCTGCCAGACAGCCAGATGCTGTCCACGCTGAAAGGCCTGTCAGCAAGGCTGCACCTGCAATGCCTGCAAGGCCTATTAGCAAGGCTGCGCCTGCAGCTGCTGAAAGTCCTGTTAGCAAAGCTGTGCCTGCAGTTCCTGAAAGGCCTGTTGGCAGGGCTGTGCCTGGGGGTCCAGAGCACAAAGCTGACAATAGCAGCGTCCGAGCTCAGACTCAGCCTGCCAAATTGGACTCACCAAGATCAGTGGCGAGCAGTGCAAGAGGTAGACAATTGCTGATTTGTACACATTCACAACCACTCTCGCTCCTCACATGAAATTGATGCACGTCAAACTTGCTTCGCAGCAAGGAAAGACACCTATTCATCTTTATCCATGCAGTCAGTTGTGATTATTGTCTTGGACACCCAAAACGGGCTCATACAGACAGTGTCAAGTCACATACTCATCTTGCGTGAAAGTCTACAATGACTGCCCAACATGCTGTATCCAGTCATCAGGGCTCTTTGCATGAGACACCTAACAGCAATGACTGTTGCCCATCACATTCAGGCGATTCCTGTGTTTCATGCGCGTCGTCGGCTTAGTGATGTCAGGCCAAGCAAGGCTCGGCCCATCAATGCTTGTTACACTGGTCATGACAGTGTACCTTGCTTTGCTTCAGGCAGTCAATCCTCAGGGGCACCTCCAGCAAGCCCTGCAAGCAGTGATGGGAACCTGTCGCAGCACGGCAAGACTGCAAGGCAGCGCAGGACTGAAGCCAGGCAGCAAGATCAAGCGGAGACTTCAGCAGCTGCTGTTTCTGCTGCTGGCGCTAGGCTGCTGGAGGAGCCTCAGCAGAAGCTAACCAAAAAGCAGAGGCGTGCACAGCGCAAGGAGCAAACCACAGCTGTTGCAGACACTTCTGAATCAGCAGCATCAGCACCAGCAGCGACATTGCCTCAGGCAGAAGCTGATGTAGAGCCCGGCACTGCAAAAGCGTCTTTGCCACCTGTAGACACTGCACGCCCTGCAGCAGCGGCAGGAGTCGCTTCACCTTCTGCAGACAGTGCTGCACAGGCCCCTGCTGTGCGGGCAACAATTGCTGCTCCTGACAATCAATCAGACCCTGAGGTGGCCACAGTCTCCAAGCCTGCCTCAGATCAGAATCAGCTGTTGGAACAGCCTGCACCTCAGGCAAAGCCGATTGTCAAAGGGCTCCCCAGACCTCGCTGGGGTGGGGTGGTGAGACCCCCAGGGGGATGGGGTGGGGCTGCCCGCAAGCAGAAACAGCGTGCTGCTGCTGCACCTGATGCACTAGAGGATACCAGCCAAGTCGCTGCCCCAAGTCCCTCCTCTGAGGCAGTGGCCACCAGCTCAGCAACAGACATCCCCTCTGGGATTGCTGTTGAGCCGCCAGCAGATGGCGTCTCAGCTGATTCAAATCCGTCTGCATCTGTGGCTGATGCATCTGCACCTGAGTCCACAGCTGTGGGGACCACAGCACAGGCTGAGCCATTATCAGCGGTTCGCTCACTGCTACCAACAGGCCAGCTAAGTGTTGACACCCACATCAGCCAGCTGGCCTCTCCCGCTTCCCTGCGCAGCCAGCTCTCACATGCTGAGAGCAGTGCCATGGGGGCAGCTGCTGTTGCTCATGCTGCTGTTGAGGCACCTGGCACATTTGACCCATTGTCAGACACATTCCTTGAGGAGCTGCTGAGGGGTAACTTCCAGCCTTCCCGCAGCAACTCCTGTGACCAGAACGTGCATGTTGACACCCCTTTTGAGGCAGCTGCTCACCAGCCTCAGATAGCAGAGCCAATATCAAGGAGCGCGTCTGGGCCTCTGCCAAGGACAGCAGCTGGGTATGCATCTTCAGAGAATGATGCCAGTAGCACAGGTGAGCAGACTTTGACAGCCTTCCAGAAACCTTCCAAAATAATGACAGCTTGCCCCAAACTTCAGCAACTTCTCCTTTCCCTGCCACGCCTTGCCTCATCATCTGGCTGGATCTTGCAGCAGTGACCCGTGATGTCCTCCTTCTCAGAAATGCCCACTGTCCAAATCCCTTCTCAACCCATCAGTTACTTGTATCATGCCTGACACATTGGCGCCATTGTATTGATCATTTCATGACAGATGTTGCATCACAATCGTTTATGCATTTGGTTATTTGTTAAGTGTTTGAGTACTGCGTACGGGAACTCATGTTTTTGTATGTCTTTGAGACGCTTGATGTGTAATGTCGAAAATTTGACCCACACAGATCTTGTCAAACCCTGCAGGTGAGCCAGCAGCAGCTGTAGCACAGGCTGTGGAGATAGCAGAAGAGCAGGCAAGAGCTGCAGCAGCAAAGCCTAAGCCTAAGTCAAGCAGGGGCAGGACAGTCCAGAAAGCATCAGAGGCATCCACTAGCTCAGTGGAGCGTGTTCGGCAGCAATTGATGATGGAAAAGCCCAAGCCTCGCAGGCGTCCCAGGGCGACTGTGCAAGCCAGCTATGCTGCGGCTGTCAACGGTGATGCTCATGCCTACCGTGCATTGCAATTTGAGTGCACTGATGGTATTGCGACACTGTCTCGTGCACACAGCAATCCGCATGTGATTTCACTGCGACCTGTATGTCATCTCTTGGGACTGATGCTGAGCCCAAGTTGTCAGAATAGTGCATTGCCGCTGCGATTTGATTTGTGTTGCTTGATGGAACACTTTCTGGACTTGTCTTCAATGTTGGCTTGCTTGTCTGCAGAGACGACAGCGATGTCTGACTCAACAGCGTTGTCTGACAATGAGATCATGTTCAAGCTGGAGGAGGACTTCACGTGCCCCATCACTCAGGTAAGAAGCAGCTAGGCATCTTGCTAGTAGCAGCTTACGGAATCGTATTCTTATGATTCCCTAGCATCCGTCCTTCTTATTTGTACTGACAGGAGTTGTGCAAAAAGAAATGTTCTTGCTGCAAGGCTACAGTACCTACCGTAGCACACAGAGCTTGCTGCCTATGATTGCATGCCAAGTTCTGCAATGTTGGTACAGATGCAGGGCACTAGCTTGTGGTGTGGTTGCAAGTTGTGTCAGGCGTTTTTAGGGAAAGCACTTGGCATGCGCAAGCCAAGTCCTGCATCGCAAAACCTTAGCTGGCCTGACGTACAAGCTTTGCTGCAGGAGTTCTTCAAAGATCCTGTGACAGCAGCAGATGGCTACAACTATGAGCACTACGCTATCACAGACTGGTTGTCCAAGCATGACACATCCCCAATGACTAACCTCCCGTTGTCTCACCGTAAGCTCACCTCCAACGCGAGCCTCAAGGCTGCCATGCAAGACCTCCTGAAGCAGCTGAGTCCTGCTGGGCAGCTTGAGGCCGCAAGCTACATGAGCTGAAAAATATGACTTGGATGTCGTGTAGAGTGAGGATTTGGCCTGCCCAAAGCTGTGTGTTGAAACACTTGACAACAAAAGAGATGCAAACAAATGAGGTGCATTGGTGTGTGTACATGATCAGGAGCCACTTGTGCAATAGGCGTGCGTGAGTAACAGCTCTTTGAAATGTAACAGTTTCTGACAGGCATTGTTGTATAGAACAATATTCTGTGACCAGCATCAAGTCATGCAGATAGTCTGCACACAGTTGTTGGTCTCTGTACAGAGTGCCTGACACAGCAGTCAGATTGTTCTTTAGGTATGGTGACATTTTCTGCGATGTACATGTGTGAGCTGGACAAGAGCAAGATGACTAGAATTCTTGAGCAGCTTACGCGAATTGAAGGCTTAGAGCATGACATGCAGTCTAGTGGTGGCTTTGGAGTTTGACTAAGCAGTATCTGTTAGCTGCCTCTGCCCGTTTATACATGAGGGTCACATGAAACACGGCAATGCCAGTATGCACCTGCTTGATGGCATTGCCATTTTTTCTTTGTTGACAAATTGTCACTGGCACCGTGTCCTTCAATGGCTGTTGTGAAGTATCAAAGTCATTTCTTGGTGCGTCTGACAATAATTTTCGTGTCTCTGTTAATGCTGGTACAAATGGAAGGCTTCTACTGCAATTCGTCGATGAATTGGTGCAGTTCAGGTCAGGGCATCGCAGGATCGTGCGTCACAGCGAAGCTCAATGATGATTCCCTGGTTGAGGTTTTGCAGAACTCACCACCAACTTTGCGCGTTGCCAACAGACGTTTTCGGCCTGGTCAGTATCTGCTGTTGATGCCATCGTGAGCAGGCGCTGCCGAGCTTTGAGCTTCCTATCTGCTCGCAAACACCACGAATCTGGTCCTTCAAAGTTTGGGATCATAAGCCGTTTGCGCAATGCAATCTGCATTGCATCAACAACTATCGACAAGGGTCCACTGTACACATTCAGCGCCTGTAACATCTCACCACCTGCCCTGTCGACTTCTGCGGCCAAGGTAGATTTATCGCCGATGGGCATGCCTTCTGCCAGTAGCACATTCCATCCCATGTCGGATGTGTAACTCAGTATCGATATACCCTTTGCTCAGGGCTTGCACACGTAGCCAAACAAGGCAGGTGCCGTTTGCTTTCAAGACAAGCCAGGTGAGACAGTACTGACTGCAGGCCTTGCAGTTACCGTATGCCTCCTGAAGATGTTGATGAAACTACTTGCATGCAGGCACCTGGTCGCTTTCAGCACATCTGCAGGGCTGCAGAAGTCAAGTCTGAAGCAACTGACACTGAGAAACCTGAAGGTGGCACTGCAAAAGGCACGGTCTTTGAGGTGAATGCCGTTTTTGCGAATGTGACTCATTGCTGACATGATCAATCCCTGATACTTGGTGCGCAATTACAGGTTGAGCTCACTAAGCCCCTAGGCTTGCGGTACACTCGAGGAAGCGATGGTGGCGCATATATTATGAACTCAGATCCTAATCTGGGCAACACAGACGACAGGATTCAGGTGCTGATTCACTTCTTGGGGGACGCTCGCTTTGCACTGTGTCCTGTTTTCAGTGTGCAAGCTGCGACCTGAATGTGTAAGGAGGACCAACACTCAGCCAACACGATTGCTGCTGTATATGCTCATGAAACGTGGCTTGATGCAGCCTGGGGATAAGATACTGAAGGTCAGCGCATCATTTGGTACAGATATCTGGGATGCCATCAACTACGGACAGGTCATGTATGCAATCAGAACCCGCAATGGAGGAGTGTACTTGAAACTTCAAAGTAATGGAGGTGACACTACAGTCATGCAGGTAAAGCTAGATACTACTTACAGGAAGGTGCCTCACACATGATCCTGTAAGCAACACAATGCTACCCATCAACTGCATCATATGCCTTGCTGTCAGACCTTTTGAGGATACATTGACTTGTCCTGCCGTTCATTTTTGTCATATGCTGTTGATGTCATGATCAATGTCAAATGCAACATGCATCAGCAGCAGCAGCAGCATCAATTGCTTGACGCAACGCTGCCCTCAGCAGCAGTGGCGCATGCAGCAGTGTGGCTGTCATTCAGCTGTGCACGTATGCAGCAAGTCTTGCCAGCCTACCTTATGCTGATTATTTTCGCCTCGGCATGAGCTTCAGTCATGCCTGCTTGATGCTCAGCCAGCGTGCAGCACGTTGTAACTGCTCACTGCCACTGTTGACGCATGTCAGGCTGAGGTCCTGTCTTGTGCAGGAAAAGGATTCAGATTCAGCAAAGCAATGGAAACAGGAGCGGTCAGGAGGTGACTATGGAGCGGGCACCAAGGAAATGCAGACTAAGAACTACATCAGCAGAAAAGAAACTGAGCGGAAAAGGCGAGAGCTGTTCGATGATGCCCTAGAAAAGTTCCAGAAGAAAGACATTGAGGGGGTGGGTCCTTTGCCACCCTGCACGTTCCATACATCTCAATCAGCCGCTGTTTATTGCATTAGGGCCTGCTTGTGTCCATCAAAAATCTGCCAACAGATTCGTGGCCAAACTTTCACTAGTGTCTTATTTTGACATCATCTTGTGGAGCACTCAGTCGAATGCATATGTGCAAGCATGACTTGCAGCATCAGTTGATTCAGCTGCAGGACCCGACAAGCACATGCCAAAAAGGGCAGGCCTACTGTATGCACTGTGTGGTTTATAAGGTCAAAGTCTCATAGATGTGCTACTTGCACGCACATGAGCAAGGCAGAACAGACATGCCCAGTCTGGTCTTTTCGTTTTGGAGCGATGTAACTGTTCAGCTATCTCGGCGCTTGTGCAGCTTGATGTCTGCAGCTGCTAATTTAAGCAAGGGAACAGCTTCTGCTCACCTTGTTCTGCACAGGGTGCTCATGCACCAACAAGTCTTGTCTCTAGGTGTTCTACAGCTTGCTGCAGCAGTCTGCTGGTAGCACTGAGTTGACTTGGCTGCATGACATTTCTGATAGCAATCTGCTGAGTTGATTGCAGGCATTGGTAGACTTTGAGGAGGTGTTGGGATTAGAGCCAGCAGGATACCTTGGTGACAACTTTTCACGCCACACACAGCTGTACCAGGTCTCACAGTACAATGTTGCTTGCTGCTACTCAGCACTTGATCAGGTGAACACTGTGCCAAAATGTAGTGCAAGTCTGCAAAACCTTGCGCTGAAACATGTGTCAATGTTGTGTCCTAAAAGCATGTGTGGTCATTTGCAATGCAGCAAGCCTATTTGCCTCTCAGCACACCTGCCTCCTTTGCATTAGCAACGGGAAATACATATGCCTGCGACTGTCACAGTAGCTGTGTGACCATAACTGCCTCTTTACACAGAGGCTCCCGTCATGATGTCTAATGGCGTAGACTTTCCTTTTCTGTGTGACATGGACAGATCAGGGACTGCCAGCGTCTGTTGCATAACTGTTGATGCATCAATTGCATGCGTCAGCTATGCTGCGTTGTGCTGCGAGATTGATTGCAAACTTGTCTATGACCTTGAGTTTGCTGCAATTTGCATATTGGCCCTGCCAAGTCCGGGCAGCAGGATACCAGGTTGTTATCTATGTTGGCAGGTGGATGCGGGGTTGGAAGCACTTGACTCTGCAATGAAAACAGGCTTTCAGCAGTTTGACAAGATAAGGTCTGATCCAAACCTAGAAAATCTACGAAAGGATGAAGCTAGATTCAAAGAGACTGTTGAAAAGTATGATGAGGATTCCTTGCAGTTCAACTTTGGGTAAGTTGGCCGCTTTCTTCAACAAGCTTGTGCAACCATGTTTCCTGTCAAGTTGGTGTGGCATCATACGCTTCATCTCGTAAGTTGTGCAAATTGTGACCACAAGCATTTCAACTTTCATTTATCAGTCAGCAAAGTCCTCTTGATGGCTGCAGGGGCTTCAAGAAAATGTTTGGCATTGGCAGAAAAGTTGACAAGAGCAAAGACAAGCAATGACACATGAGGCCTGTTTCATACCCTACTGATATTCCTTTGTCCCAGAGAAACCAGTTGTTACAGCCCTGTTTGCAACATGGAGAGTTCTTGCTGACTCTGTGGTCCTGACTGTCTGGCTTCCCATGTTTTTCCATAGCAGGTCTGTAGTGAAGGCTAGCATGTGCATGTTGCTGCGTTTCACAATGTGTGCATCGATGCTTGCTGCTTAGCCTGAGATGCAGGCTGAATCCTTGTCAGCCGTTGAGTGTTGACCTTAGCAGAAACATTCTTTCAGCTGGTGTACATTGTGAGGTGCATTGTGTCTGCTGTCAATTGTTCACTGATTGTAATCCAGCGTGAAACCGATTGTGATGTAACGCACCCATGATGTCGTGCAACCAGCATGCAACTCTTCACTGAAGATGACAAGTGTCGTATAAAGCGCCATGACTCAGCGCATAGGAAACATCTGTTCGGTGCTTTGGCAAGGCGTTTGTTGCAGCATGATGGTGATTGTGGCGACAAGCTTGATAGCCGTCAGAATAACATTTTTGAGCTGTACATGCTGTTGAGATTAAATTCATTGCAACAGCTGCCTCATGTCATGGAGCTGTTGTTCGAGCGACTGCTGCTCTTTCTGTACCTTCCCAAGACTTTCCATGTCCAAGTCCTTGATCTTTGCAGGGGTCTTGCCTGCATACTCAGCTGCAGCCATCTTCTTTTTGAGAGCATTCCAGCGATCTTCCACCTTGACCTGCAAGTCAACACGGCCTCAATATAATCCAGCATGCAGCCTTGCAGAACCATCTGTGTCACTTGGGCCTGGTTTCAAGTTTCACACAAGGCCTTTCACATGCTTTTGTCAAACGTAGCCCTATCCCGTGTACAGAAAAGCCAAGCTGCTTATTGTTCCCTGATGCAAAAACATACATGTTGAAGGCTTACACCATATATCATTACAAAAAGGGCAGCAAGCAGCAGCAGCATGCATTGGATGAGCTGTGTTGACACTACCTTCTCTTTCTGCAGCTTCTCAATCTCTTTCTGTGGGTCCAGAATGCCAGCTAGCAGCAGCTGTGCGGTGGTGGAGTCATCTATGACAGCAGGGGCACAACCAGGAGGGGCTGATGCCCCTTGCTCCTGTACAGTCACCTCTGAAGAAGCAGTCAAGCTAGCTATCTCTGATGTCAGCTGTGCTAGTGTGTCTGCCTTAGCCCTGTCCTTGCACTGCATCGCCATGGAGTCAATGTCAGGAAAGCAAACATCATCAGCAGCATGCTGACTTATCCCGTGGCTTCGCTCGCCATGTGCAACAAGCCAGCACTCACTATGATGCAACAATCCCGCAGAACCGTACAGTCATGGTGCGTTTGGCTGAGGCAGCAAGATCACACCCAGCTTGCCATGCTACCTAAATGGATTTCTGGTGTCACGTGGTCATCTGCCTCAATGTCATGCTCATCATCATGTATCAAATGACTCCGCGTGCTGTGCACTCGATGTGTGCTCAAAGGGCACAGCTTCTGATAATCTCACGTCTAAAGCCAACCCTGCCTCACCATGAGCCAGAACAGGTCTGCATGTAAATGGGGTTCACCTGTATGAACAGCTGCGGCCGCTGCCGCTGCAAGCCGTAGTCATTGCGTAGCTTCCTCACAGCTCGCACAACACTGTCTGCCAGCTGCATATTCTGTTCTGCCTCTGGGTTCTGCCAAGCCGCCTGAGGCTCTGGGTATGGCTGCACCATGATAGAGGATGTGCTTGCTGTCTGCTGTTGTGCACGGCCAGGGTCCTGGTGTCCTGAGGATGGGGACTGGTGGGGCTGTGAGTTGTGGGAGTGGGGCAAGCGCTGCCAAAGTTCCTCAGTCACAAAGGGCATGAAGGGATGCAGCAGCCTGCAGGGGCATGCCATGTTTGAATTGGGATTGGGCTAGGCAAATGGCAGCAACAGACGGCGTTCCACGCTGCACATGGTAGCAGAAGTCAGACTCTTTTAATGCTCATACACTCAACGACAGAGGGGCGTGCAGCACAGCCAAGCAAACCAGCATGAATGCAAAGATCCCTCATCCAGCACTGCAAAGTTATAATTTCCCAGTTTTCCAACTGACAGTGCTGAGTCCAATTGCTTGATGCCTGTGTGCCTCAGAGAGATGCTGAAGCTGAAAGCGCTAGTCATCTGAGCATTGCCAACGCTAATGCTGCATACCTGAGACCATAGTCCAGACAGGTGCAGAGGGTATCCCGTGTGGCTTGCTGCGCTGCTGAGTCACTGCCAGCCATGACGGGCTTGATCAGCTCAATGAACACATCACACAACTCATACTGCCAGAAGCTGTACACTGCCTGCACACCAGCCCAGCCTGTTGTCAACTGGCTCGACAGCCAGACTGTAGAAGAGACTGTAATGTGAAAATGTCGGCAGCACCTTGAGGCATGTATCACATCCAGAATGTAGGTCAAGAAGCTCAGGCTTCAGGCACAGTTGACACAATCCTTGCAAAAAAGGGCGTTTCAACCAGAGGTAGCCTGCCTTTGTGCTGCACAGCTCCAACTGCAATAATTGGCAGCAGATTTGGCGCGCGTGACTTCGACAGAGTCGTCCAGTTTGCAGGCATTGGCAAATTGAGCACAGCCTCAGGATATATAGGCAGAGCAACCTGTAGAGCATGACAGCTCAACCTATACACCCACATCAATGTGCCACAAATCACATGCGACGTCCATGTTTGCCAAAGGTCCTGCAGGCTCATTATCATCAACCGCGACAGCACCGCAGCACATGAAAGGACAAGCAACAAGCAGTAAGAATAAACCGACCTGTGTTGCTGTAGAGAATTGGTACTCATGCAGCGCTTTGACAGTTGTGTCAGTGGCTGCAGTCAGTCTGCTGAGGATCCACTGACAGCCAAAGGGTAACTGGTGGGGGCTGCCCAATTGGGTGCTGGGTTCAAACTCTGAGCCCAAGTGTATCATGGCAAAGCGGACTGCGTTCCACAGCTTGTTGCACCAGTGTCTGTACGCCACTACTCTCTTGATGTCTAGGTTGATGTCTCTGCCCTGCACACAATCGAGACAGTGGGTCCAGTAGCTGCTGAGGATATACTGATAGCTGAAATGTAGCTGGTTGGGATGGCCCTAACTCGTGCTGAGTTCATGCCCTTGGCCTGAGGGCGCATGATTGCATGAGAAAGGGTCTCATGGCTGTACACACCAAATGCATTGAAAGGCCAGCAGAGCGTGACGTGAGATGTGCAGCCACGTAGGGCTTGTGGCGGAGGTGAGAGTTACAGCAGTGTGTAGCAATTGAAATGGAGGGCAGGTAAAAGGTGTGACCTGGAAGGTCTGGGCAAACAGAGCTCAGGGGCAGGATGCAGGTCTTCACAGCCGTGCGACAAATGTGCAATACATTCACTACACTAGACCTTGCGCTGTACACTACAAAGGAGTAAAGGACAGGAAAATGTTGACCTGGGAGGTGTAGGCAACCAGGGCAAAGCGCAGGGCATCTGTGCCACACTCCTCAATGCCATTGGGGAAGTCCTCCTGCTGCCCCAACATTGCCTTCTTCACCTCTGTTGCTGATAGGTTGCCGGTCTTTAGAGTTTCATGCAATGCCTGCCAGCCATCACACACAATACAGTCATGATGACTGCAGTGTCTGCTAAGCAACTGCAGACAATAATGATAAACTGCAGTGTCTGCCAGTCACCACACAACGATGTCATGAAAAATTGACTAAGAAGTCAGCAACTTGCTGATCAACTCAACATGTGGCATTCTGTATGTCATGTTTGCATAGATTCTTGATGTTGTGCAGATGCTTTGTTGTCTTCAAGACTCCATTTGTTGACATGAGCCTTGGCTTCTTCCACTTTCCACAACAACATGTGACATCAGCTGTTCTTGATAAGCACATGGGTGCTTGATGCAGGAATTGTGGTGACATCACACCTCAAAGAAGTTCCTTGGATCAGCAAACAGTCACAAAGCTGGCTGCAGCAATACCAGCTATTCTGCAAACGCATATGAGTGCCTGACGCAGTGCTACTGGTGACTGCCCACCTCTAGAGTGATGCCTTCAATAACATCAAGAGGATCAATGACATTGCCCAGCGACTTGGACATCTTGCGGCCATGTGCATCTCTGACCATGGAATGCAGATACACCTGCTTGAAAGGCACTTGTCCTGCACTCACAATTGTCGACATCATCCAATGCATAGCCAATTTTTCAACACAGCAGCCCAGTCGCTGAGTTCAGGGTGTTGCTGTGAGTTGGAATGCAAGTGTTGCCAGCATCTGTGAATTAGACCATGTTTGAACAGGACAAGATCACACATTAAAATGCATGTGCAATGACAGCTTCTGCAACACTGCATGCACAGCACATGTGCAAACGCCGTTAAAACATGTATAGGTTGCATAGTCCAGACCTGTGACGTCACTATCTAGCATGAGCTGTTTGTTGAGCTTCCTACACCTATTTTCTCATTCATTATAATCATGCCGGCATCTTTGCAGCAGACAGCAACATCAAAGCAAAACGACAAGCATGTTCCCAGCTAGTGGGTCTTACTGCAGCTCAGCGGGTAGTGCTGTACCTGTGAGCTTCATGCCTAACATGACCATGCGAGCCACCCAGAAGAAGAGGATATCATGGCCTGTCTCCAGTAGGGCCCCAGGGTAGAACTGGGCTAGATCGGGGGTCTGGCGGGGCCACCCCATGGTGGAGAAGGGCCACAGCCCACTGCTGAACCATGTGTCCAAAACATCCTCATCCTGTGCAGTGTTTTCTGGATGTAAGTGTTGCATTTTCCCGCGAAAGTTGTCCAAACATCAACTTGTCCTCACTCAGGCATACAACAGCAGTCAACATGCAGTGACTAATTTCAATTGCATTGTCCTTACGACAGGAATGTCCTTGTACTAATGACCATATACTGGTGACCTTATACTAGTGACCTTTATGAAGCGATTGCTGTTTGACATGTTTGTTGCCGAGACAGCATTCTGTTCAGCTGTTCTGAAAGCGCTTGCTTGCACACACGTAGTCCCTGCAATTGAATGAGCTGTGCACAATCCCTTGTAGCTGCCTCATCTCTTGCTCTGCTGTGTGTGACAACAAGCACTGAAGTGTTGATGCACTGACAGAACCGAAGTGTTGATACACTGACATGCTGAGGTACTACAACTTGCCTGGCTGAGGGAGGTTTTGTGGTCTGGGAAGCGCTTCTGAGCATCAGCCTCAGCCTGCTGAGGGTCCTTTGCAACCACCCACCTGCAGCACCAACAGAGCACCTTAGCACAGCCAATTGACTGCCCTGCCACTCTCATACAATGCGAGGCATTCCATTGCAATATACAGACAGCCTACTTCTCCTGTGCACACATAAGCAAGCCAGAAGGCAGGAAGTGGGTGGAAGCGCATAGGCGTGTTTGGCCTTCCAAAACATAGTCACTCAGAAGCTAAGGGGATGGTTTGGACTACATGGGCATGTCTGACCTCTCAAGCACACAGGTGCAAAGTATAGCAACCCAGCATCAAATGGCATACGGCAACAAAATACGCAGAAGCAGTTCATATGCAAAGATGCACCAACAGGAAGCAATTAATGTGCAGTGATGCGCTAGATATATTAAGATACCTATCCATTTGTTCATACTGGGTACCAGCAGCACCAGCCCGTTCCCCTTCCAGGCTGATGTAGTAGGCAGGGATGCGGTGACCCCACCACAGCTGTCGTGACACGCACCAGTCACGAATGTTCTCCAGCCACCTGCAGCAAAGATGCGACAGTTGGTCTGATACAGTTGGAGCACCAGAAGAGCGTTCTGCTTCCAGGCTGATGTAATAAGTGGGGATGCGGTGGCCCCACCACAGCTGCCGTGATACACACCAGTCACGGATAATCTCTAGCCATCTGCAGCACAATTGACAGCATATATTGATCTGATCAAGATAGTGACATCTGTATGTATGAACATCCCCAAAAGATGGCAACATTTATGATGCCATCATAGAACAGATCAAAGGGTCGGATTGTATAACAGTATGTGTTTGAAGCAACTGTACATACCAGATGTGGAGCTCTAGTAAACATACTCTGCAGTCTGGCCCAGCAAATTGCCGATTACCTGTACCAAGTAGCCTCAAACTCAGCAGGGATGATCTCGAAGCTACCGTTTTGGGCGGCTTTGATGCCGTCTTTTGCCACGCTGGCACCATCAACCCATCACTGAGTTGCAGCAGATCAGTATGCCTCAACAGCAGTGTTACAGCAGAGGCTGATGACCTACCTGTACCAAGTGGCCTCAAATTCAGCAGGGATAATTTCCAGGCTGCCGTTCTGTGCAGCCTTGATGCCATCCTTGGCCATGCCAGCGCAGTCCACCCACCACTGGGGCTTCAGCACAGGCTCTATGATGTCCTTGCTGCGGCTGCATAGCGGCACGCTCATGGCATTGTCCTGGGTGCCCCTTAGCAGGCTCTTACTGTCCAGCCATGCTACCAGAGTCTTGCGCACCTGTCACGTACAATCATCCCGTCATTATTGGCTCATGTAGTTCATTCCCCTTGAAAACTGAACCATCAGGTTCGGCAAAGGAAGCACTTTTGGGGTCTTCATGGGGTTGTCCTGAGTGCCTCACAGCAGACCCTTGCAATGTAGCCACAACATTATAGATGAGGGGCTTAATGAAGGCAAAGCCATAGAAATTAGTGACAGAAGGCTGACAAGTCTTACTTCAAAGCGTGGCTGGCCAGCAAACTGCCCTCCATGCGCGTTGGTCTTGCCGTCATGATCCAAACTGTTGATGAACTGCTTGCCAATGGCAAAGTTGTTGGTGTAGTTCACACAAGAACAATGAGCCTTACTGTGCAGCATGGCTGGCCAGCAAACTGTCCCGTTGGACATTAATTCACGGGTATCAATCTTGCCATTGTCATCCAAAATGTTACACGTTCTGACGTTTGCCAGTAGCATGATCGTTATGGCAATTGACAGAGGGAAGGCAAGCCTCACTGTAAAGCGTGGCTGGCCAGCAAATTGCCCTCCATGCGCGTTGATCTTGCCATCATCATCCAGGATGTTGATGAACTGCAGATTGTGGCGCTTGCCAGTGGCAAAGTCATTGGGGTCATGGGCAGGGGTGATCTTGACAGCTCCAGTGCCAAAGCTCATGTCCACTAGCTCTGCGTCTTGGATGATGGGCACCTTGCGCCCGTCCAGTGGATGGACCACAAACCTCCCATGCAGGTGCTTATATCTACAAAAGGTAGCGAAGGATAATAAGGTCAGCATGATGGACCGCAAACCTGCCATGCGGATTGCATTTACAACAGACAGCATGATCATTGTGACAGACTGCATAGTTTAAAGTGTTAAAGCTCATGTCCACTGGCTCTGCGTCTTGGCTGATCAGCACCTTGCGCGCGTCCCAGGGAAGGTTCACGAACTTGCCATGCAGGTGCTTGCAGCTGCAGCAGACAGCATGGTTGCTGCATCAATCAGCCCTGTTACTGTGAGATACAGCACAATTTACAGTGCTAAAGCTCATGTCCACTGGCTCTGCGTCTTTAGGAATGGGCACCTTGAGTCCGTCTAAGGGGCGGACAACAAACTTGCAAACTTGCACCTGCACGGTCAATCTGGCACTTGGCATGGCCATGAACCATAACTACTGTGACAGACAGATTCTGATGTCATCAGGATGTTGTGACCTATGCTTCAACACAGATGCAAGCATGCATACGCGCACAACATGGAAGATTCAGCACAGGATTGCAAGGATTTGGTACATTTTTTGAATGGCATTGGGAAGTCAAGAATAAAGCTCTGAAAATGCTGTTGGTACAGTCAGCACCATCCTGCATCATCAGGATGTACCGCCACAGCTGTTTCTCCCAGCATGGTCTCAGGCCGAGTAGTCGCCACCACAATCTCGCGCAAACAATGTTGCTCTCACCACCGTCGAGGGGATACGCAATAGGGTGAAGCCCCAAGCTGTCGCCATCAGGGTGAACAGCCAAAGCTGTGTCTTCCAGCATGGTTTTCAGGCCAAGCGATGGCCACCAAAGATTTGCCCTCATCACTTTCAAGAGCCCATGCAATAAATGTGAAGCACCAACCTGTCATCATCAGGGTGTACAGCCACAGCTGTGTCTCCTAGCATGGTTTCAGGCCGAGTGGTGGCCACCACAATCTCGCCCTCGCCACCGTCAAGGGGATATGCAAAGGAGGTCAGTACCCCCACCTCCACTTGCTCTGAGTAGCCAGGCACTGACACCAGAGTCCGCTTCTCAATCTCCATGTAGTCAACCTGCATTGCCATAACGATTGTGTCTGTGCCTGTGACTGAGTCCCCATGTAGTCTGTGTCTATGTCTGAGGTAGTTTCTGAGTAGCCAGGCACTGATGCCAAGGTCTGCTCCTCAATCTCCACACAGTCAACCTGCATCGCCAGGACAGCTGTGTCTATGTCTGAATCTCCTCTTGTAGTTCATCTTCATTGCCTCAACACAGGGTCTGCTTCGCAATGTTCACGTATTCAACTAGCATTGCCATGACAGCTGTGTGTATGCGGGGTGCAGCACAAATTGACTGGTTTGTTTCCCCTGTCCATCATGAAGCAGCCTGTGGAAGCCCTGCAGGCGTTTCATGCAGGGCTCAGCAGGAAAAAGCCATTTCAATGTCACTGACTGCAGTATGCAATGTGTGGCACAAGTTAATCCGCCTATTCCCCTTGTAAATGCGGGACTCTTGATACAGCATGACAAAAGCACCGCAGGCCTCGTAATGAGCAGAAGCAACAGACCTCAATATCACTGACTGCAGTGTGCAGTGTGCAGCACCAATTGACTAGCCTATTCTCTCTGTAGATGAGGCCCTCTTGGTGCAGCCTGACAAAGGCCTCCTGCACTGCTGCAACCAGGTTGTCGTCCATGGTGAAGGCACGCCGGCTCCAGTCCACACTGATGCCCATGCGCCGCATCTGCCCAAAGATCTTGCCTCCATAGGTTTTCACCCAAGCAAACACCTGATCCAGGAAGGCCGCCCTGCCTGCAGAGACAGTGCCAATTGCTGTGAGCATGCAACAGGATGCAAGTGCCCAGCATGCTGCTCTGGAACCAGACAATTGCTGCAATGAACTGATTCATAGAACAACAAAAGAGGTTTTGTTGCGCATGAACAAGGACGGCATGCAATACACCAAATGCAATCAGCTGATGCACTGTGCAGAATGGTGGCTTGCCTTTGTGCATGTGTGAAACAGCCAATCAAGGTCAAACACTTGCTCGCTGTTGAAATGAGGCAAGCTGAACTGAGGTAAGCTGTGCTGCTGGAATCATCTCAGTCACAACAACATGACAGCACACTTGAGATATCAATAGCACTGACCTAGGTCATGCCTGGTCTGGCCCTTCCTCTTGGCTAAGTCCTTCTCAACCACAGTCTGGGTGGCAATGCCGGCGTGGTCAGTGCCTGGCAGCCATAGCACATTGTAGCCACTCATGCGGCGCCAGCGCACGACAGTGTCCTGGATGGCGCTTGTCAGGGCATGCCCCAGATGCAATGAACCTGTCACAAGTAGAAAAGACCGCCGTCGCAAAAACATACCCTGTTTTCGGCGCCTATTGAGCAGGGGCACAAGATATTCCCCAGATCATGTAAGCCCATTGCAAGCATGAAGCCTGCTGTCTCTGCTTTTCAAGTAAAGGCAAAGGGCATTGCCCAAGCATAGTGAGTCTGTTGCATGCATCAAGCATGCTGTTGACAATTTTGAGGCAGAGGCAAGATGCATGTTGCTGAGACCTGAAAAAGCTGCCGCCGCAAATACAATTGGAAATCACAGTAGCAGCACAGTGGTGTCATGACCTGTCACAACTGGAGGCTGGGTTGGACCAGTAGTGCAGTCTCAAAACATACAATTCCAACCTGTCACATTGGGAGGCGGGATGACAATCACAAACGGTGGCTTGCTGCTGTTCTCTTCAGGCTTGAAGAAGTTGCACTGCTCCCACCAGTCATACCAGGCTGCCTCCACTGCTGGCGGGCAGTAGCCCTTGAACATGTCCCTGCTGACGTCCTTCTTTTGGCCCTTAGGAGTGGCTCGGGCCCTGTCTATCAACTCCTGAACGTCTGCTGCATCTTGCGCCTGCAGAATTTAAGACTGCTGCACATCTATTCTACAGCTTGGGTAAGGACCCATTTGGAAGTGACATCCAAACCATGCATCCATTCAGCACAGGAGTGAATCATTTGGTGGCAGCTAGTTTTGATGTGATCGAGTTCAAGCACTTCAGTTGCGCCATCCTGGCATCAGCCTCATCCTCAGGCTTTTGCTTCATGTCAGTGAGACCACCCTTGTCCTTCACTGAATAACAGCAGGCAAAAGGTGCACATAAGAACAAAGCAGTCCAACTTTTGATGCATTTAGCATAGAAGTGAGTCAGAAGCAGATGTGAGCAGCGCACCTTCCTGGCATCAGCCTCGTCCTTCGCCTTTTGTTTCTTGTCAGTGAGGCCGCCCTTGCGTGCCTGCTCCTGAGCCTTCCTGTCAGCCTCTTTGGCAGCAGCTTTGGCCTTCTTGGCTGCCTTCTCTGCAGCCTTAGCATCCTGTGCAGATGAAAATGCACAGATGAGAACACTGAAGCAGCTGACCACAGTCTTGTGAAAGGGTTGATGAACTCTGCAGAGCAATTCAACGCTTTCCTGTCAGCCTCTTTGGCGGCAGCTTTGGTCTTCTTGGCCGCCTTGTCTACAGCCTTGGCATCCTGTACAAACAAGAAACTTTATCCACACTGCAGTTGACACACCCCAACAGGGACATACTAAACGACTATGGAGCAGCTTGCAACAGGGGTCTTTCCCTGCGGCCCTAGCATTGTGTGCAAGCAAGAGGACTCAAGCAGCTTGCCACCGTCTGGAAAAGAATGATGGGCTTGGGCGGCTCTGCCAAACAAGTCAGAATTGAATGCTGGTGATGCAGCAGCAGCTTCAGCCTTCTTAGCAGCCTTCTCTGCAGCCTTAGCATCCTGTGCAGGCAACAGTGTGAGGCAAAGTCTTTTCACAGTCCATGAGCTCCAACAGTTCTGCTCAACAAGTCAGTGCGCTGCATGCGCTTCATTGGCAGCAGCTTCTGCAGCTTGACTTGTCAAAGTGGGTGCGCAGCCCAAAGAATACAAAGCAGCTGTCGATGCAGCAATGAGGCATGGTAGCGCTTTGCTAGTGTCCAAGATCAGGATGCACCTTCTTTGCCTTCTTTTCAGGGTCTTCCTGTGCTGCCGCCCCAGACTGCTCACCACCACCAGCTGCTGCCCCTGCTGCTGCAGTGCCTGACGGCTGCTGTGATGGTTGCTTGCCAGGCTTCTTAGCCTTTTCTGCACTTACAGGCTGCACTGCAGGACCGTTAGCTGTGGCAGTTGGGCTGTCCACACCATCATCTGCAGGCTGTGCGTCTCCATTCTGTTGCATGGTTAGGTCTGTGGGGCGCTGCTGCTTTGGCGGTGTGGATGGCTGTGAGTGCTTCACTTTCCAGCCTACTGGGTCCTGACACAAGGTGAAGCCACCTGCATCACAACCAGTGTGTCATTAGTATAAACGCCTTGAGCATCTGCATGCTGTGCATCTCTGTTCTGCTCCATGATTAGATCTGTGGGGCGCTGCTGCTTGGGCGGGGTGGTGGGTTGTGAGTGCTTGACCTTCCAGCCTACAGGGTCCTGACACAAGGTGAAGCTACCTGCATCACACCCACTGTAGGGTCAGTGCTGGCGTTTTGAAGCCAGGCAGCGATTTACATGCTGGGTTGATGTGGCCTGCTGTTGCTTTGTAGCTATGGAGCCTGCAGCATGGCTTGCATACATGATCACAAGTTTGAAATTGCACCAAGAAGTGGGACTTGCCTATGTAGGGTGCAAGAGCTGGGTGTCGCGTGCATGTGGTGAACCAGCGTATCAAGTTTGGCAATTGGTGTTGCTGCTGCTGGCCAATGAGATGCATAAGCGCGTGGGCCAGCGTAGTTGCAAGCTGGCTGTCAGCAATTGTCATGCTGTCCCCAACCTGCAAAGCAATTCTGCCTGTTGCATCACAACAAGTGAGGCTGCACGAGGCGCTGCATTCAAGGTGTCCAAGCAGGCAGTCTGCTGTAAAATTGGCCAGACCATGCTTACCAAGAAAGTGTTGCTGGCCAAGTGGTGATTGACAGTACTCAGAGCATCTGAGATCTGTGCTTTTGCAGCAGCCTACAAGCGAAGTGAGAATGTGAGCACCAATAAGTCATGTGTAGGTGTACCTTCAGCAAAGCAATATGCAGCAAGTCCATTAGCAACAGACCTGTGTTATCTGATGTGCATGCTCTGATCCTGGTCGCAGCCAAGCTGCCAAGGGTATATCTAACAGCAATGCAAAATCTACCCAGCTATCCACTTGGCTCTGCACAGCAGCATGTGAGCTCTCAGCAAGTCAGCACGACAGGTGTACTGCAGCTTGTCAACTCACCATGGTGAAGGGGTCTCGTGAGGAATACGCGGCGCTAGTATGACTGATTGCCGCCACTGCACAGCAACACACGATGAAGCGACACTGAGCATACCCATCAATGGTCAAAGCACTCGACAAACTTGCCGTATCGACAGATTGCAGGACCGCTGTCAAGGTGTCGACCGGAAGGCACAACAACAACAGGCGCCTGCAAGCCAGCAGCAGACGCTGACGTTGCAAAGTCGCCGCAAACGTGGCGTTAAACGAGGTCAACGATCAAAGAACCTGTGAAGTCTTGGGCAAAGACTGCAAATCTACAGCTGCAATTTTGCTAGTGACTTTCACTTGCAATGAGGGCAAACTCTCCGCATCAGTCGGTCCTGCCATGGTGGTGTAGCCGCGGCACTGATCGCGCATACACAGCGCTTCCGGGCTTCCGGGCTTCGTTTATGTTGGGACGCTAGGTTTTGCTGATAGGTTCCGGCAAAATGATGTCAAATTTGTCAGCGAATTGGTCAGGAGGGGTACAAGGGTTTCGGCCCGGCCCTAGGGCCTGCCCTAGGGCGTGAGTTGCATGCAATGCAAGCTTTGGTACTTCTAGTGCGTTAGCTTCTGAGCCCTCCGTATCGACCTCCACTCGTTGTAGCCTTGTGACATACCACTGCTCGTGTTGTCCGCAACTTTGCAAACGTCTACCTCCGTGAGGACCTGAGACTTGCTAAGGACGCTTTGTTGTCAGCTTGCCGCAAATAAAGAGTAAAATAGGGGTTTGGGCTCGATTTCGGAGCACAAAGTAGCTGGGGAGTGGACAGCTCTTCACCATGTCCACCCCCGCCCGGAAGGTACTGTCCTGCGAAAACATCTGGGACTTGATCGCAAGACCCTCTTGTCCCCTAAGCTGAAGACCTGTCTGCTGCTACAGAGATTGATGAGGGATTTCAAGCGATTGCAGAGTGACCCTCCTCAAGGCGTCAACGGCTCACCCAAAAGTGATAGCATCATGCTGTGGAATGCTGTTATATTTGGACCTGATGACACCCCATGGGATGGAGGCAAGCTTGCCTGAAACTTCAATATGTCACACGTGTATCCCTGCAGTGTGACTCATTTACAGACTCTGCTGTGCTGTGCAGGGACTTTCAAGCTCACACTTGAATTTTCTGAAGAGTATCCCAACAAGGCACCTGTAGTCAAGTTCAAAAGTACCATGTTTCACCCAAACAGTGAGTACATGCAGTGTCACAGCGGCCTGTATTGGCAGATTTGCAGCAAGCTATGTCCTTGTGATTGCCGTCATTGACAACACGTTGTGTCATGCAGTCTATGCTGATGGCGGCATTTGCCTAGACATTTTGCAAAATCAGTGGAGCCCAATCTATGATGTTTCAGCTATTCTGACATCAATACAGGTGCGTTTCATCAGTTTGTCATGCATGATGGCTTCCAATGCTTCCATCTTTTCTTCTAACAGGCGCTTTGATCTCTATGCAGTCTTTACTGTGTGACCCAAACCCCAACTCGCCGGCTAACTCTGAGGCTGCAAAGCTATATAGCGAGAACAGGTAGGCCATCAATGTCGAACTCTTTATGCGCAAACATTGTGGCACTGCGCAAACGTTGTGCCATTCAGCATCTGGCATCTTCAACACAAACGCTGCATGGTATTGCTTCTATGCATGTCCATCAACGTCGTGGCACTCAGCGTCTCAGTATTAAAGCTGCACTGTGTTGCTGATTTCGCTGGCCCTTCACAGGAGGGAGTACAACAGAAGAGTGAAGGAGGTGGTAGAGACAAGCTGGATGGAGGAA
Source organism: Trebouxia sp. TZW2008 (assembly GCA_002118135.1). NCBI lineage: Eukaryota > Viridiplantae > Chlorophyta > Trebouxiophyceae > Trebouxiales > Trebouxiaceae > Trebouxia > Trebouxia sp. TZW2008. The sequence goes on from BDIU01000201.1 coordinate 459,953, forward strand.
CCTGATGCAGAAGATAGCTGATTGATTGCAGCATGTACAATGCGCATCTCCTGGCCCTGCTGCAGTTGGCCTGCTGAAACAGAGCATTGTGTTTCCACCATCTCTAAGCAGCTTAGCAAGATAGTCACTTTGACCAAAGATGTTCAACCACTGCAGCATCATGCGTTGAGCTGGAGTGACTACCATGGCTTGTTTTACATTACATTTCACATCAATTGCTCTGCAATTTCAAGACACTAGGTTCACGTGCCCAACAGTTTCATTTTTCAACTATAATTTCCAGGTCCTAGTATACATGGATTTTTGTCACACTGCAAACTTGCTGTCTATGGTAGGAAAACAGGATTTACTGCCTCAACGCTTTGTGTCTAACCCATGAGCAGTGACATCAATTTGCCATCTGGGTTGGCTGGATCATCATCCCCAAAGTTGTGATGGCTGGTCAAGTCAAAGTGGTCAGCAGCAGTATTAGGCTCAGTAACTACACCCTGTTCAGTTGCTGTGGTCCGAGCCTTATTCTGCTGAGCATGAGTGCCTGCCTGATCAGCGCTGTCACCCATGTGCTGAGCATTGCTATCACCAGCAGGGTGCTCAGGATGTTGCTGTGCCTCAGCAGGCAGCAGAGGAGCAGATGCCTGTTGTGCTGTGTCTGCAAAGGGTCTTGATGCAGCCTCCTGGTCATTTGCAGTCGTGGCAGCTGGGCTTGTCTGATGCGATGAGTCAGCAAATGCCTGCATGTGCCCATATTCAGATATGCATCTCATTCCTGTTGCTCAAAATCTACTGCAATTATATGCTTTGACACTCGGGTTAAGCAGGCACGCTGTGACCCCAAGCTACTGCTGTTGTTGATGGCGCTTGAATTTGGTATTGCACATACAAATAATTGCGAGGCAACGTACTCACTTGAGTGCAGAAAGAGTTGCAAGAGAATCACTGCCAATTTGGCTCACCTGCTCAATCCAGTCATCACCAGGCTCTATTGAGCCCTCTGGTGCAGCCTGGTGCTGTGCCTCATCCTGCTGCTGCTCGGGCTGCCCTTGCAAGTGCTCAGATGCATGCTGTTGCATGGCAGGCTGATACTGTCCATTCTGAAACTGATGCACCAGGCCTGAATGCTGTGCAGCCAGTCCAGCAGGATTGCTAGGGGCTGCTGCAGCATTGTCCTGAGTCTGGGCTTGTGCTGGGTACTGATGAGATTGCGCATGGCTTGCATGAGCAGCTGGCTGGTGTTGATGCTGCTGTAGGTGCAGGTATGCAGCATGATGCTGCAGTGACAATGGCGCTATCACTTGATGCAGATGCTGCAGCGATCTGGCTGGCAGCTTGTGCATCAGTGGATACTGCATGCCAGCCTGCATCACATACATATAGACCATCAGCAATCAGCTTTCTTGCAGAAGAGATGCGATGAATACTGAGCAGGCACAATGTATGGACTTGAAGACAATGATGCTTTTGAATGGCAAAGAATGCACAGCAACTGCATCACCTGAAGCTAAGCATGTTCACAGCAAGACTCACCTGAAGGCAACATTTGGGACACCTGTACTCTGCTGGAGCCACCTCGTCATCATCTTCATTGTCCTTTGGTGGCTGAAGGCCAATGCAGTCATAGTGGAACCAGTCATTGCAGTGGTCACACGACAGCATGGGCCGCAGCTCATCATACGGCTGCCGGCATAGACAATAAATTTTGGATGACTCCTGCAGACAATAAGACATTATATTACTCAGTGCCTAGTATGCTTGCACTTGCCAGCACATTCATGGGGTGCTGAAACTGATACCAATACGAGCTGTTGCAACAAATTTACCCCTCTGTACAGCAATGGTATGCTTTTTGCAGCTGACACTACTTGAGTAGCTATGATGTTGCATGCCGACTAACCTTGCCTATCCTCAGCTGTTGATGCACATGGTCAAGACGGCTTTGTAGCCATCCATGTGATGATGAACAGCATAGGCATAGCTAGATGCATGCTCAAGGCAAGGTTAGACCTGCAGCTTGGCAACATCTTTGTCCAGGCGCACTTCCAGCTGTGGAGCCTGCTGCACCAGCACTTGTGCATCTCTGACCAGTGACTGCACTAGGTCAGGCCGCTCTGCATGCTCCTACAGCAACACTTCATGTTGCAAATGGGCATGCACATAAAGGTCTGGTTGCTGAAGCCCTCTGTTACATACACAGACAGCATTATTTTGCTGCATTTGTTGCAGGGCGCATGCAAGCAGAGGTACGCTCCCTCTGACATTCCCAGCCAGGCAGTCAAGTTGCATATCACTTTGCACGTCCCGCACAAGTAGTATAGGAAATGCTGATCGGCATGCTGCCCAGGCAATAACAGAATGACTGAACATTACACTGCATTATTGAGATTGCACCTTGAGGTTGGCCATGAGGGTGCGGGCCTGGTCCTGCCAGCGCTTGCCAGCAGTGGCACGCTGCTGCAGGATAGCACCTATGGGGTCCTGCTCCACCACCAGCTCGGCTGCCTCCGCCTCCTTCAGCACCTTCACCAGTGTCTCCACTGCATAGCACCAGGAAATGTATGATACACAGCAAATCACCACTACAAGTGATGAGATACACTGAAACAGCTGCTGCTGCTTCCTCAGTGAATCCACAGCACAGCATCAGAGATTGTGAGGAGACGCCAGCTATTCTCAGCGGTTTTCAGCTGTTGAGGAAGCTCTGCGGCCTCCACCTGCATCAGCATCTTCACCAGTGTCTACAATGCATGTAACCAAAGCATTGATAAGATGTAATAATCAGTTGGTGCTGCATCACCAGCTCAGCTGCCTCTGCCTCCTTCAGCACCTTTCTCCAGTGTCTCTACTACACACCATCAGTTTGAGACACAACAATCAAGCTGATGTTGCATCATATGCTTTGAAAAGCTGTTGCTGCATCATCAGGATGTCAGCAGTCATATGCAAATTAGAAGTTCTTGCTGCAGCATTAGCTCTTCAATTGCACACAACCAACAGCTGTCATGCAATGCAAGGCATGAAGTGCTGCTGCATACACGTTGTTGGTCCCAACCAACAGGCAGCAACGTGCTGTCATCACCTGTGGGCTTGGCATGTGAGCGCAGGATGTGCTCTGCCTTCATGTGCCACCTGTCAGCCTTGATCAGTCTCATCAGCCTCTGGCTGACCTGCCGCGTGTCCAGCTCCACTGACAGGCAAGACTTCAGCATGTGGCTCAGGGTAGTGACGGGCAGGCGAGCTGCCGCTGCTGCTGCATGGTGACCTTGCATGGCAATACGCACTGATGCCTCATGCCCGCGAGCTATGGTCTCCACTGAACCCTGCAGACAGGGGCAATGCAAATCAGCATGCCTGATTTTCTGCTTGCATCAGGCATGAAAGCCGTCATCAAATTCAGCTTGCATCAACCAGGCCTTCCTCAGCCCACATTCAAGCCGTTCCAGCAACAGACAGGACACAAAACCAAAAGGCTTGTGTATGATATGCAAAGCAAGCCAGCGTGGCATGAAGCGGAACTCACCAGCCAGCGGTCATAGGCTGCCAGCAGGCGCACCATCTGGTGCTGCTCCTCTGTCACACAGGGCAAGGCTGACGCCTCCAGCAGCAGCTGAGCTACAACATTCCTTGCTGGCCGCAACGTCTTCCAGTTCTGCACACAGATTGTAATGACAGTTGAGTACAGGTGAGCAAGCTTGGAGCAAGATTGTGACCATGGCTTTGTGGACAGAAAATATATGTCAAGACGCTTAAACAGCTGGCTGACTCGAATAGTCCTCAGACTATGATGGGAGTGCACTTGCAAACAGGCATTCAGCACTCTAGCTTGTATGGCAATGCCGCAAGTTCCAATCTGCATCTATCTCCAAGACCCTGGGCCCAACTTTTGTTGCAGGCAGATTGGACTCGAGCAATCTTTGCTACATGCAATCTCCAGTGCTGTTAGCCAGTGTTGCAAGCAACAGCCAGCAGAGCGAGAGGCGCTGAATTTTGGTCCACATGTTCCACAGGGCTGACTGAACCGTCATCAGAATCTTTGCCTTCTGACATAAAATTCTGAAACACTTGATTCAGCTTGAGACAGACAAGCTCCAGTATAGCATTAGTGAGGCAGCTCATTGTGTGGCACATGCAATCAGCCAACAAGGCTAAAGTATGCTTCTCTCTCTTCTGAATACTGATAGTCTACCTTGGCAAGAGCTGCTTCAAGGGGCTCAGCGTTGCCCTTCAAGGCAAGGCACACCGGGCAAGTGTACTTCTTCATGCTCTTGGCAGCAGTCTGTGTTACGCCAACACAGCGCAAGTGGTACCAGTCCTCACACACGTCACAGCTGATCATGGCTGTGTCTACATTGTACGGCTGCTGGCACACACACAACAGCTCTTGCTCATTCTCCTCATACTCAGCACCTCTGCCTGAGGCTGAGGCTGAGTTTGAGTCTGCCTGAGGTTGCTTCTGAACCCCTGAGCGCTCCTCCTGCACACAGAAAAGAGCTTGTCAACAAGGCAAAGACAGTCCTGCAACCAAGTCCACATTGTATGGCTGCTGACACACACACAACAGCTCTTGCTCATTCTCCTCACACTCAGCGCCACGGTCTGAGGCTGAGGCTGAGTTTGAGTCTGCCTGAGGTTGCTTCTGACCCCCTGAGCGCTCCTCCTGCATACAGAAGAGAGCTTGTCAACAAGGCAAAAGCAAGCCTGCAACCGAGTCCACATTGTATGGCTGCTGACACACACACACACACACACACACACACACACACACACACACACA